>CM035787.1:18711474-19083974 GCA_020466265.1 Siphamia tubifer | reverse complement strand
TCCCTCTCACCGTTACTGGCATTGAGTATTTTACTTTGAAACACAGTGAAATAAAATACATTTGTATCTATATTTCTTGAATGCTTCAGTGTACAGTTATCAATGTGGAAAGCTTACACTCTAGGGCATCCTATGCCAAACTCTGATTCACTATGATGCTTACTGCTGTATAAACATGTAATAACACATTTAGGCATATATATATATATATATATATATATATATATATATATATATATATATATATATATATATATATATTATTTATTTAGTTATTTTTTGCATATTTTGCAAAGAAAATAAAATAGGCAACAGCCATTTGTGGACATTTATGAATGTTTTGGATAATATTTGGACTATATATTTTTTGGTTTGGATGTTTTTGTTGGAATATGACCATTTTTGTTGGAATATCGTTGCTCTGTGTATAATTATGGGAGATAAAAGGTAAGTCAGATTTTCGTTTGAACATGTTTGAACAAATGAGTCATTTTTAGCTGCTGTAGTTAATTAATCGGAAAGTGGTTTATATCAGTTGATCGTGAGAATCTCTGTTTTCAAAATATTCTGAGTTAATGAGATGTTGAACCCACAGGTTCTGGTGGCTCTGTTTACAATTATGAACAACTACTTGGGCCCACATGTGGGTCCTTGGAAGTTTAAAGGGTGACAAAAATTTGAAGTTGTCATCATTTATAGGTAAAGAAAAAAAAATGGAGAAGAAATGATTTAATTATTTAATAGGTTATTATGCTCTTCATCCCAGGGGCCACAGGTTAATTTTTTTAAAGAAAAACCTGGCGTAGATTCCTGTGACTATTGTTAAATCCGTTCGACATTGTAGCTGAAATCCGCTGTTTCACTCAGTTTCGCCTCCATAGTTAAATGAAATATAGTGTTGGCTGTTAAATTAAAAGTATTACTTGTTTCATGCAGAAGATGAGTTGAATTGTTCAGGGAAAATCAACATGTTGTTGTGTGATTTGTAATATTCTTGTTTATTCAGTAAACGTTTGGTTACCTCTTTTACCCTTTCCGTCACAGCGTGTGTGTTTGGAGTTGGAGACGCACATCAGCTCGGGGGAGGTGGGGTGGTGAGGGGGTGTCATGGAAATACATTCGATTTTCGAATAATATTCAAATAGTTTCCAGGAAATTTGGAATATTGTTTTGAACCAAAAGTCACATCCCTACTTAAAGCCTATTGTGATGCTATATTTAGATCATTGTCTTCAGTGTTTTATTTGTAGGTTTGTGATATATTAGTAATGTCATTCTGTGAATATTCAATAATGAGACATTCACAAACAAATGATCTGTGCAGGTTATTTATAATGACACCTAAAAGAGAGATAATTTCCCATTAATCGTCAATAGCCAGTGCCTATGGTGCTACTGTAAGTGTTTTACACAAATCTATCTAAGTCTTCAAATAATAATTAATTTGAAATGTTTTAAGAAGAGTCTTCTCACACGGAGAAAAACAATAAACACTGTCATGTGAATCAGAAGACAACAGTCCCCAGCCTCTTCATCGTGTAAAATCCTTTTCATACTATTTTCACAGTCTCCACCTTATGACCAGCAGCACATTCATATATGACTGTTCACTTGCAAAGGTCAATGTTTGCATATTCAAGTTGTCAATGGAGACACTTTGACCAAATAGATGGACATTAAGATTGACAGGAAACAGTCCATAACTGAAGTGGTTTAGTCTTGTGATTGGTATTTCCCAAGTCATTCATCATCTCTGTATAATAGACACAGTACTGTTACTGGTTCATAAGAGGATAGACAAGAGTGACCTGGTTAAAAGTTTTATAAACAAAATTAAACCTTTAGTGAGACAAGAGATTATATTTTATCAAGCCATGTCATATACATATTGATCATAAGCCAATAGAGATGTGCAATATCATAATATATCAAGACCATAATGACAGAAAAACACATATAGTTTCATTTTAACCTGAATACTTAACAAAATACATTATTGTATTCTTCTATACAACACACAAGCAGCCTATGTTTTGTTAATTTCTACTTCTTTCAAATATTAGAGCATTTTATGCCACATTTTAATATACTAGGCCTTATTTAATTTCCAAAATGGGCTGCGTTTCAATCCACCTTTTATATTTACAGTAATGGCCAAAAGTTTTATCAGCAACACAAATTGATTCTTCACATTGATTTATTTGTCAAGATATTTCACAAAACATTCTGTGATAAAATAGAGAATATGAAGATGGAAAAACTGAGCTCACGTTCACTTCAGATATATTCCCTTCCTTCTTGAGTCTATTTGCTCATGTAAAGTGAAACACAACTAATGTAGATTAAAATTTTATATTTAATCATGATTAATAAAAATTCATCTAAAGCCACTCTGTGATTCATCTGATTAAAAAGCCCCATTTTGAACATAGATTTAACATTGGATGTAAACAGTAAATGTTCTGCCCCTTACGTAGACTTGCAGGTGCCCACAGTATTTTACAATATAAACCCACCTGAACTAAACTGGGAACAATTTAGAGTTCAGTCTCTGATTTATAAATCACATAGTCCCATAGAGGGTTAATAAATACATCAGATGAAAACATAAACCAAACAAAACAGCTCAACAATAAAAGCAACCTTAAATAAATGACTTTTTAAACATTCAAATCAAGTCTGTGGTGTTAGATCAAGTGGGGTGGTTGTCAGTGGGTCACCTCTTCAGTGGGCCTGGGAATCAACCATGTGGAACCAAACCATACCGTGATGAAGTTGTGAGCAGTAGGGGCACAGACAGATCAATAATCCTCACTAATCCACAAATCCCATTAACAGTGACAACAATAAGCAACAAATGTTACTTTTCAACATTTGTCTATTTTCTATCGATCTGTGGAAGATTTTTAATCACTGTCATTTGCGTTAAACCGTATAAGATAATCTCTGGTTGCTTTGCGCTTCTGTTGTTGCTCATGATTTTGTGGATTTCTGGCTCTAGTCGAGCAGTAAAAAGTTCTGAGCATAAAGCAGAGTACATTTTGTGTTTACAGGCCTGTGTGTTGACCAAACAGCTTGTTCCTATTACGCTGCACAGGCCAAGGTGAACAAGACTTGCTTGTATGCTGGTTATAACAGGGGGAGACGACAGATGCTATTCATTAAATAGATGAGCAGCGGCAACCATCCTGTGTAATTTATCTGTTTTCGTGTTAGACTAAATAAGAGAATAAAAAAAAAAGGGGGGGGGGGGTTTAATGGTAATAGTGTGTGTTTGTGTGTGAGTTAGTTATTGTGTGTGTTGACTATGGAGCCCCCCCTGCAGCAGCTTCCATTTAGGTAAGATCGCTGAGATATGTGGCAGGCATGTACTGTAAAAAAAAAAAAAAAAAAGGCTGTAGTAATGATTAAATTAAATGTATATGTAGTTTTTTACAGGAAGAGTATATTATCATGTCTATGTAGAAATGATGCATTTCTATTGTTTTGAGAAAATAAAATTGTAAGTTGACAAACTTACTGTTTAAATTCCAAGGCTACATTGTTAAAATAATAGTCTATTTGGGGTTTTGCTTGGTTGCTTAGTTATTTGGTTGGTTGCTTGATTAGTCAGTCAGTCACTTGGTTGGTTGTTTTTTAACAAAAAAAGTAAAAAAGAAGTAAACATTTAACAAATTAAGGTTAAGCGATTAGGGCCAAATAATGTAAAATAATGACTGGCTGTGGTTCAGTTGGTAGAGCAGGTCATCCAATGACCAAAGAGTTGGCAGTTTGAATCCTAGCTCTGACCTAGTCTCTGAACTCTAAATTGTTCCCAGTTTAATTCAGGTGGATTTATAAAACACTGTAGGCACTGGCAAGTCTATGTAAGGGGCAGAACATTTACATCCTATGTTTAAAATAGGGCTGTCAAATGATTAAACTTTTTAATCAGATGAATCACAGAGTGGCTTTGGATGAATATTAATTAATCATGATTAAATATAAAATTTTAATCTACATTAGTTGTGTTTCACTTTACATGAGCAAATAGACTCAAGAAGGAAGGGAATATATCTGAACTGAACGTGTTTGTCCAAGCTGGGTGACGCCTTAGTGGAAGTGTTAACAGAATCCCCAACTAACGTATGCTTTGTGTTAATGTGGTATTTTAAGCTTCACTGAAAACAAAACTCAGTCTTGCACAGTGCACCAAACACAGTTGTTTTTTTTTTCAACTTTCCCATGAAATACACAGAAATATACTAAGAAAAACAGAAAATGTGGAGGAAAAAAAATATACAAAACATTCTAAAATTTGAAATAAAAAGCTAACACAAAAAAATGGGATGAAAAATCCAAAATGTATTTTAAAAAAGTATTTTAAAATACATGAAAAAAATTTGAGAAAATATCAAATAAAATACTCTTTAACATGTTTAATCAAACTGTAAAAAAAACTCTTACATTTAATTGCGATACAATTTTTAATCAGATTAATCACGATGACAGATTAATCTGCGTTAATTTAAAACTTGCCCCAGTTTAAAATGTTGAATATATATGTTACCCTTGTAAATATGTTTATGGTTTGATGTGGTTTTTTTTTTACAGGATTATTGTGGCAACCACAGCTGCTAGGTTTTTTTGTCTTTGTTTTTTTTGTTTTGTTTTTTTACAGTGTCCAGATCAGAATAAGGGTCTTTATTTTGTAGAAGAGCCTACAAAAGGCCAGTGAAGAGATGTTCCCTGAGAAACTAAGACATCTGCTGTCTGTGAGAAGAGAGCATGAGGAGGAGAGTGAGGGATGTGCCGTCTCTACAGTCTGGTCCACACAGGACCAGGCCCCGGCCACTAATTGGGAAGAGGCCTGTGCGTGAGCAAGTGAAGGAGGGGTGTCTGGGTGGCAAGCCAAAGAGGAAGGAAGACAGGCCACCTCATTCCCACAGGACAGGCAAAAAAGAAAAACAGCAACCAAAATACAGAAAAAGGACAGGAGTAATATGCCCCCCCCCCCCATTTTTTTTCTCCTCCCTCCTTCGATCCCTCCTTCCCCTTCCCTTCCCTCTGTAGCCCTTCCAGACCCAGACTCCAGACTAGCCTCATCCTTGTAATTTAGATTAATTTCTTCCACATTTTCCTCAGGGATTAGGCTACAACCCACTCACCCCCACCCACCTCTACACACACACACACACACACACACACACATATATATATATGTATACGCACACACTCAGCTCACCCCTTAGTTGCCTAATGCTCTCATTATTGAGCCCCCCCACACACACCCCCACAGTGACATCAGCCCCTCCCCCAATACTAAACACACAAACACACTCAACAACTGCAAAAACTCAGAACTCTAATCACTGTTGATATTTTAATGTTTGCCATGATTGATGATATGGCAGTAAAACTGTTATTTCATTAAGTTTCATTCGAGTCAGTTCAAAAATGGAAATGCTGTTGGTAGATCTGCTGAAAGTTTGTTCGAGCGACTTCTCAAACAACATTGATAATAAAAGAATATGTTGGTTTATTATTAGGGATGTCAAAATGAATGCATTCATGTGGATTAAAACATCGTCATGATTAATCTGATTAAATATTTTAATGGAATTAAATGGATCAGTTGTTTTGTTTTAAGTTGTTTGGTTGAAACTGTTGAAGGTTTTACATTTTAGCATGTTTTGTATATTTTTTTTCCTCCACATTTGTTATGTTTCTCAATGTCTTTTTGTGTATTTTGGGGGGAAAGTTAAGTAAAAAAAACAAACAAACAAAAAAACAGTTGACCAACAAAGTATTTTGATCATGATTAATCAAAATTAATCCAAAGCAACCCTGTGATTAATCTGATTAAAATTGTTTTGGATATTTTAACACATTTTATATGTTGTGGATTTTTCATTGCTTTTTTGTGATAATTAATTTTTTCTGCTTTTTTTTTGTGTTTCTTAATGTATTTTTGTACATTTTGTGGGAAACTTGAGTGCAGTCAGATATTTTGCTAGCTCTTCCACTAAGGCATCACCCAGCTTAGACAAACATGTTTGTTTATATATATACCCTATATATATATATATATATATATATATATATATATATATATATATATATATATATATATATATATATATACATACCCTTGTTTCTCGAGTCTGTTTGCTTATTAAGAATGATTAAGATTGAATATGTAATCATGATTAATCAAAATTAATTCACAGCAACCCTGTGATTTGACAGCCCTATTTATTATGTTCGTTGGAATTACTTTCCTTTCAACACTGAAATGCACAACAAAGAGTTCACAGTTTATAAGACACTAAGTTTCTACCACCACAAACGTTTCAGAGTGACTTTAACAAAGCAGACGAACCTGACACAACCTTATGTCTGTCTGTGGGAGAACACACCACAACAGCCAAATACCAGTCTGGTATACTCACTCCACTCCAGGTGTGCTGGTTTAATGCCATACAGGAGCCTCCCAGTCACACTGCCAACAGATGCAACTCAAAAGTATCTGGGAACAAGTAAACAACAGAAACACACAGAAATGTAGAGGAAACTACAGATTTATTTTTTTTTTGTTCAAATGTAACCCTTAAAATAATTTTATTGGGGGGGGGGGTGTCTCCTTCCTCTAAGGGGGGGGGGGCTCCTTCCTCTAACCACTGCTGGACAGACAGACAGACTGTGTTGTATATTGAACATATTGTAGAACCACTAAATCCATTATCAGGCTAGGGACTATTTTTGGTAATTTCAGCACACATTAAATATGTGCCTCAGTTAGGTAAAAAAGTACATATGTTTTTTATAGGAGATATTTTACAGAAATTTTGAAATTGTAAATAATGACTATGAGAGTACATGTCAGTATGTTCATGGCCCAGATTTTGTGATAGGTTATTTTTCATTTTGGATGATGAGAACAGGGAAGGATTCTCCTATTCACAATATAGTAATATAAACCAAGAACATATTCTACAAGAAAACAAAAGTTTTGTTAGATTTCTCAATAAAGTACATTTTTCAGATAGGAGGTTTTACGTTTGGGCCATTGATATGACCTTACAACAGTTGTTTTATTGCATGTATTTACATTTTAGCAAGTGCTGCTCCGATATTTTATGGCAAGAGGAGGGAGACTATTGTCATGCCAGCTGATGACGAGGTAGGTGATGATGTCTGGTAACACATAGTATTTCACTGAGTGCCCTATTAAGGAATTAAGGCACATTTATCATAGTGTGATTAAAAAATTAATCAATTGATGTGAAATTTCTATGATTTTTTAACAAGTTATGAAGTTAAATATTTCAGACTTTATATGGACTTTCTAACTAGCAAAGGTAAATCAGTTCCATAAGATATATACTATACTGTATAATGGAAATGTATATAACTTTGCAGAAGTCCAACTCAGGGGTCTCCAACCTATTCCACAAAGGGCCGGTGTGGCTGCAGGTTTTTGTTGAAACCAAGCAGCAACACACCAGACTTCAATCAATGAATCAACTGATCTCAGTCTGCAGAGAGTCAATTGGTCAAACTGTGAACTCTTGGTTGGTTGGAACAAAAACCTGCAGCCACACCGGCCCTTTGTGGAATAGGTTGGAGACCCCTGGTCCAACTCATACAATAGGTTTGTTGGTAATTCAATTTTATTTTTAAAGCCTCAAATCACAACAAAGTTGTCTCACAGGGCTTTACAGAAAACACAATCAAGTACAGAAATAAATAAAAGGTCCCAAGCAGCCCCTGTCCTTAGACCCTCTTACTCGGCAAGAAAAAAATCCAAAACCCAGTAGGAAAAAAAAAAAATCTTGAGGAGAACCACATTGAAGGACAGATCCACTCCCATGGATGGACAGACTATAGATGAACGTCCATTTGTAGATGAATGTGTGTGGTGTCCCTCACCTGGACAGACAGGTGAGGGAGGAGGTGCGGGGTCACAGGTCAACACAGGACACAAGCGAGTCACCGCAGATCCTGTTGTCCATGGCTCCCCACGCGGACACTGTTGAGAGAACTGCCACTCTGGGGAAAGGGGACACCAGGTGACTAGCCATGAACATACTTGGTATGTAAGACAGATACAGACACGAGTGAAAAATAACTTGGTGCCTAATAAACACACATATGCATTTGTCAGTATCAGTATTAAGATCCAATCGGGATTTATGTGAAGTATGTACAGCAGTAAAAACAAATGTCATGAGGAAAAAACAGCTTCTATAAACCAAAGAGATATTAGGCGTGTCCCCTTTCCACTTAACATGTCTTTAACCCTTTATAATATGATATTTATTGCATTCATTTTCTGGTGTTTCATACCCGTTACTTTTCCTTTTTGAAATATGGTCAGGGGTCCAACTACAGCAGGGGGGCCCAACCCTGGTCCTCGAAGTCCACTGTCCAGCATTTTTAAATGTCTCCCTCTTTCAGCACACCTGACTTTCATTATCAGTCTTGTGCAGAGCTTGATGACTGGTTGATCATTTGAATCAGGTGTGTTAGAACGGGGATATATCTAAAACAGAGGTGTCAAACTGGTTTTAGTTCAGGGGCCACATTCAGCACCATGTGACCTCAAATGGGCTGGATCAGTCAAATGATTACAGTGGGGGAAAAAAGTACAGTTACATTATGGTACAACATTTCCTTATGAATCTAAATATCATAAAAAACTTTAAATGTCTTAAGAAAAACAAGTTCAATTTTAACAATATTTTGCCTCAATTGCAATTAACATTTTAATTATAAACACATATTTAGCAATAGACAGAAAATTGGTAAAATTACACTTTCGTCTCCTAAGACATTTCAGGTTGTTCACATTTGTTCAGGTTATTCACTTTTTTGTAAAAAACAGTTTGTCAATATAAACATTTTCATGTAATTTTCCCTTTTTACACTAAAACAAAGATACAAACTACAGTTTTCATTATTTATAGGTTATTATATTTTAATGGTCTGATCCATTTGAGATGGAACCTGAGTTAAAATGATTTGTTTGTTATTAATATATTCTTTGTAATTTATCCCATGGGCCAGATTGGACCCTTTGGCAGGCCACATTTGGCCCCCGGGCCTTATGTTTGTGTCATGATGGGTGAAGTGAAAGGGAGGGACTCAGAATGCCAGGTGCTGAAGGCAGAACAGATTTAATAAAAACAGAAACAAAATGACAAACGGAGACAGAAAACTAAACCTGGGGAATGATCAGCCAGAGTCCAAGGTGGTAATGAATTGTCCAGATTATGAAGGTAACAAACTGAATGGACCCGCACCAGCAACTACAAGCCTCACTGCTTATATAGATGCAGATCAGCAATGACTTGCAGCTGCACGGTGCGGACCAGGTGTGACTGGAGTTGATCTGGGGCAAAGCTTGAGACTGGAGAGGAGAAGATCTGGAGGAAAGGTCATGGCAGGTTGAGACAGTTTAACACCACTGATCTAAAACATGCAGGATAGTGGCCATCGACACCCCTGCTGTAAAGGCTGAAGTCACTCTGTACAGCCTGTGCATATGTTTCCTGTTTTTTTTTGTATCTGAAGAGGTAGAGCATTTTTCACTGTAAATCATGTGTTTTCTTATATTTAATTTCCATATATTTAGTTTAGATGGTCATGAAAACTCATTGTAAATTCAAAGATTATATCAAAACAGAAAAGAGCGAAGAAAAAGTGGGGTTTTTTTTTAGCCAATATCACATGAACTGAACATAAAACGATGGGTTACGTATGTAACCACGGTTCTATGAGTTCCGGATGACCGCCAGGCGGTGCTTTCAGCACTGAATGTTCATCGCATGCTTACATGCAGGTTCGAGATTTGACTAACAACAAAGTCACGTGTCACGTGACCGGGTAGCGTGAACGGCGGAAGTTTACTTAGGCACGCCTTACCCGGAAACCAGTCTCTTGGCAATCTTCTCGGAAGTCCTCCGAGTGACAGCCAAGGCCTGGCGGTCATCCGGAACTCATAGAACCGTGGTTACATACGTAACCCATCGTTCTATTTCGTTCCTACTGACCGCCAGGCGGTGCTTTCAGCACTGGATGACTAATACCAACAAGGTCACGAGGAGACCTCACTCACCCCGTCCGAAGGCTATGTAGACCCCAGGAGGGCAGCTGCGGCCAATGAGCCGCACGAGGCCACGTTGATCCTATAAAACCGGGCGAAAGTACAGGATGACGCCCATGATGCAGCGGCGCAGACGTCAGGGAGGGGAACACCTCTCAAGGCTGCCCAAGACGTCGCCACACTCCGCGTCGAGTGGCCCCGAACGCCGAGGGGCACCTGACGGCCACTGCTCGTGTACGCGTAAGAAATTGTGTCCACAATCCACTTGGACAGCCGTTGTTTGGACAAAGCCTGTCCTTGACGGTGTCCTGAATGACAGACAAACAAGCAGTCAGACTGCCGAGACGCGGCAGTCGCTGCAACATAAAATCTCAATGCCCGGACAGGGCAAAGCAAGGTATCAGCCCTCCCCCCATCGACCAATGGGGCATCTGAGTCAAAGGCCTCCAACCTGAGCGGCATGTTGACATAGGAAGGGGGCAAGACCTTCGGAAGAAATGAAGGGTTAGGCCACAGGGTAACCCCGGAGTCCCCCGGGGACCACTGCAGGCATTCACGGCTGACAGAAAGTGCGTGTAACTCACCCACTCTCTTAGCCGAAGCCATGGCCAGGAGGAAGGCACACTTAAGTGAGAGCCACTTAAGCTCTGCCACATCGAGAGGCTCGAAAGGCGCCCCGCGCAGCGCCTCCAGCACCAGAGCCAAATCCCAGGGAGGTGATGGGTCCCTCCGGAGGGGCCGCAGTCTTTGAGTGCCCTTCAGGAAACGCTTCACCAGGGGATGCGAACCTACAGTCAAACCCTCCACCCTGGCATGCATAGTCGAGATCGCGGCAGTGTACACCCGAATAGTGGAAGGTGCGAGCCCGCGAGCAAAGAGGGACTGCAGAAAACTAAGGACAGCCGGCACATGGCAGGACGTTGGTTCCAAACCATGATCCCTACACCACTCCACGAACAGGTGCCACCTGTTATTGTACAGCGCATTTGTGGAGGGCGCCCTGGAGTGCGAAATGGTCCAGGCGACCGCCGGATCACACACAGCTAAAAGCGGTTCTGGCCCCTGAGAGGCCAAACCCACAGCTGAAGGCGCATCGGGTCCGGATGCCATAGCTGACCCCCCAGCTGAGAGAGAAGGTCCAGCCGCCGAGGAAGACACCAAGGCTCCCCGGCCAGCATGTTGTACAGCACCGGGAACCAAGGCCTGTTGGGCCACCGGGGTGCCACGAAGAGAGCCCCGTGGCCCTCCCTCCCGATCCGCTCCAAGGCAGGCAGTATGAGTGGGAGCGGCGGGAATGCATAGAGAAGGACCCGCGGCCACCTGTGAGCCAGCGCATCCTGGCCCAGTGGCCCCACCGGCTCCGCTAGCGAGAACCACAGGGGGCAGTGCGTCGTGTCGGCCGAGGCGAAAAGGTCCACCTGAGCCGTCCCATACCTGCGCCAGATGTCCTGAACTACATCGGCATGCAGTCTCCATTCTCCGGGGTGAGGCTGGCCCCTGGAGAGGAGATCGGCCACAGAGTTCTGCACCCCCGGGATATGAGATGCCCTCAGGCCCAGCAGGTGCGGATGAGCCCATAAAAGCAGCCTTTGTGTCAGCACCAGGGCGGACCGGGACCTCGTCCCCCCTTGGTGGTTGATGTGGTGTACCACGGATGTGTTGTCTGTCCTCACAAGGACGTGCCTCCCTCTCAGATAGGGGAGGAAATGCCTGAGAGCCATCAGGACAGCCAGAAGCTCCAGATCGTTGATGTGGCTCTGCCGCTGCCGTACAGTCCACGTTCCGCGGGCAGCCCTGCACTGCCACACTGCTCCCCACCCTGTTAGGGAAGCATCGGTGGTTACAACCTCCCTGCGGTGGACTACAACACCCATAGGGACGCCGCGAGTCAGGCGTGAGCGCCTCCTCCACGGGCGAAGGCAGGCCAAACAGTTGTGCGTGACGATGACCCGTCTGTGACGATGAAAACGCGGGTGCAAGCCAAGGCTGTTCACCCACATCTGTAGAGGCCTCAGGGACAGGAGGCCGAGAGGGACGATACGGGATGCCGCAGTCAGTAAACCCAGTAAAACCTGAAAAGAGTGGAGCGTCTGACTCGCACCCCTCTGGAACTGACTCACCTTGAGCATGATGGCATCGATGCGCAGGTCGGACGGGCGAGCAGTCATCAAATGAGAGTCCAGAAGGACGCCGAGAAAAACAGTCCGCTGTGTCGGTGTCAACGAGCTTTTCCTCAGGTTGACCGAAATGCCCAGCTCGTCTATGTGCTGCAGCAGACGAGAGGAGTCCCTGAGCGCCCCGTCCCTGGTCGAAGAGCAAACCAACCAATCGTCGAGGTAGGGGAAAATGCGCATCCCCTCGCCTTGCAATGGGGCAAGTGCCGCTGCCACAAACCGAGTGAACACCCTCGGGGCCAAGGATATCCCAAACGGCAGGACCTTGAACTGGTATACCTTGCCCTCGAAGGCAAAGCGCAGGAATGGACGGTGCCGAGGAGCTATTGGTACGTGAAAATAGGCATCCGTCAGGTCCACTGACGTGAACCAGTCGCCCCTCCGGATGCCCGCCAGCACGTCTGCGGTGCGCAGCATGCGGAACTTCAACACCTTGAGGTGTTGGTTCAGGTGTCTGAGGTCGAGGATGGGGCGAAGTCCACCCCCCTTCTTTGGAACAATGAAATACGTGGAATAAAACCCACTGTTTCGTGAGGACTGCTCGAGTGGTTCGATCGCACCCTTGGCCAGGAGGGCTTGCACCTCCTGGCGGAGGGCCAGGGCCTTGGTGGCATCTCTGACCCTGGTCATCCTCACTCCCCGGAAACTGGGCGGTCGGGACCCGAATTGGATACTGTAACCGTGGGAAACGATTGACAGCACCCAAGGGTCTGATGTAGTCGCTTCCCAGCGTGCAAGCTGTCGACTGGTGAAGCGACCGACCGCCGGGAGGGGAACGTCATTGTCGCCGCCTACGCCTACCCCCGCCCCTAGGGGGGTGGGGGCCTGGCGCTCCTCCTTGCCGTGCACGCTGGCTAGCCGAAGGCTGGCGAAACCCACGAGCCGCAGGCGGCCGGGACTGTGGAGCAGGAGGAGCGGCAGCAGGTGGCTGGCGGGCCACAGATGCGGGCTGCCACGCCTGAGTACGAACCTGGCGCAGGCTAGCATACTGACGCCTGGCCTGAGAAACCTGCAAGCCGCGTTGCAGTGCCTCCTGAGCGGCCGGACCGAAGAGATGCCCGGGGACCACCGGCAGTGAGCGAAGGGACTTCCTGCACTGCTCTGAAAGAGGGGACTGCGCTAGCCACACCTGCCGCCTCGCCGAGGTCAGGTGGGACATTACCCTGCCCTGTTCCCTGGCCACGTACGCAAAAGCCTGCAGCAGCGAATCAGTAAGATCGCGGATGGGTGGTTCAACCTCAGATGACTGGACGGACTGGGACAAGGCCAATAGCATGTGGGACATGGAGTTACCAATGCGCGCAGCACGCGCAGCCGCCTCGTATCCCCTGCAGATGTAGTCATCTGTAATACGGCACTGTGGCCGGGGGCAGCGCGCAGACGGCCGCAACGCCTCGTCCGGGGACACAATAATGGCCGCCAGGGTTGGTTCAATGCCCGGCATGGGACCCAGGCCGTAGGAAGCGGCATCACGCATGTTCGCCAAAGCCCGAACGTCACTGGTCCTGTGCGCGAAACGCCTAGGATCAGCCCAGCACCGTTGTAGCTCGGCTACATAAGGGGCAGAGGGGGGCACGCTGAACTCAGACGGGCCAGCAGTGTGCTGAAAAAAGGCACTCTGGGGGGCCGCCTCCATGGTCGGCACATCCAGGCCCAACTGGGCCAGGGCTGACTTCAACGTGGGCAATACCACGGAGCCCTGGGCCCGCGCCGATCCCCTAGGAGGACTCAGGCTAGACAAGGGCCCCACGTCCTCGCCAGAGGCAGCCACAGACTGACTCACCCAGTCATCAACAACGTCCAGACTCCCCGAAGCCCTGGTGGAGAGGACATCATCCTCGGGGTACGTAACAGCCGGGGCCAACACCGGTATCTCCCCGTCATCAGAGGCAGATGCGGCCGCCGCAGGTGAAGCTACTGCGGCTGCAGCTGCAGGCTGCTGCCGGCCCAGCAAGATGGCCTTGAGTTCCGCAAACTCAGCCGCCATGGCGTCCACCCTCTGCGCCACTAGGTCAACCTTGGAGAGCTTAGCCGGAGGCCTAGCAGGGGGCTCCCGCTTCTCTGCTCGGGGCCGCTTTTTTGACCTGAGGGACACAGTGCTACCTCGCGCCGAGAGCAACTGTCCCCCCTCCACACGGGCCAGCCTCTCCTTGCGGCAGGCCACGCTCAGGCAGCTGCAATGCATGCACGCCAGTTCCGTGAGGCCCTCCTTGAGGTGGTCCAGACCGAGGCAACTCGGGCAGAGCTCATGCCCATCCTCAGCGTCGAGAGGGGCCCTACAGTCAATACAAACCATATACATCCTAGATAGCAGGGCGGGCCAAAGCGGACACGGCGACACAAAAAACCGGACAGTACAGCCGCGGGTGACACAGCGGAGCGAGGGCACTCCCGCGAACACAGAGGCAGCCGGGGCGGAAACGCCCACTACCTACAACGACGCTCTGGGCGGACACACCCACAGAGCGAATAATCCAGGCACGAAGGCAGTTAATATAGCACACGGAGCGAGGGTACTCCGGTACAGAAGGGAAAAAAAAAAAAGGCAGTCGAGGCGGAAACACCCACTACCTGCAAGAACTCGCTTGGGCGAAAGCACCCACAGAGTACCAGTAAAGGGCAGATGTGGCGGAAACACCAACTGCGCCGAAATCCGGACATAAACCGAAACACCAATACACAGGAAGGAGCGAAGGCACTCCTGCACAGAAAAAAAAAGGCAGATGAGGCGGAAACACCCACTACCTGCAAGAACTCGCTGGGCGAAAGCACCCACAGAGTGAACATAAAACGAGGAGATAAGGCACAACAGCAGGAAGCGCAGCAAAGGAGCACCAGTAAAGGGCAGATGTGGCGGAAACACCAACTGCGCCGAATAACCCGGGCATAAACCGAAACACCAATACACAGTAAGGAGCGAGGGCACTCCCGTGTGGCAAAAAACAGCTCGGATGTCGCAGCCGACCGGCCGCCGCACTAGCCAGGCGAGATCACCCACGCTAAGCGAGGCAACACAGCGGCGGACCACTACATAAACAATAATGCTATAAATCACTAGCTAGCTAGGATTCAGCTAGCCAAAGGCAAGGATACGCCTCGCCAGCGGCGAGGAACCGTCTCTCAAAAACGCCAACAAACCGTAAGCTTAATGCTCAGTTGTATATAACATAATAAAATAACATAACAAAATAACACAGCAACGCACGGCGGGACGAGCGAAAACACTCAACGCCGGAGGAGCTAGCTGTTAGCAAACGCTTTAGCGACAAGGGAAGGTGAACACACCAAACCTCCAACAATACGGAAACTAAGGGCGAAATCACCCGCAGGAAACAGATTAAATCTCACCAAAGTGGGTCGGGGAAAGCGTCCGCAGCCTATCGGAGGGCGTAGAACGCAGCTCCAGTCAAAAGGCCGACAATGAGGACGATAACCCATACAAACCTGCGTCAGCACGAGAAGATGACAAGAGACTGGTTTCCGGGTAAGGCGTGCCTAAGTAAACTTCCGCCGTTCACGCTACCCGGTCACGTGACACGTGACTTTGTTGTTAGTCAAATCTCGAACCTGCATGTAAGCATGCGATGAACATTCAGTGCTGAAAGCACCGCCTGGCGGTCAGTAGGAACGAAATAGAACAAGTGTCTCCATTCACTGTTGATATAACTCAATGAACTTTACGAGTAAATTAATATTGTAGAAGATGACAGTGTTTCTATGGTAACTATGAAACATCTGAACATCCAAATAGGACATATTTAATGACTATAAAAATATGACAAACTGGTTTTTACACCAATTACACTGGGGAACATTTATGCTGATTAAAACTAAAATTGTCATACTGATTCCAAATTTGCTGTGAGCTGTTTTCTCTAGCATGTTTAGTTTTTTTTTCTCCACAGCTTACCCTCAAGATAAATAAAACTCCACTGATTAAGCTGTAGTAAGATTTTCCAGTTGATGATGACTGAACTCATCTAAAGCTACGTGGAAAGTTGTTTGTGCAGTTACCATGGAGACAGTGTGATGAGGTGTGTACAGCTCCCAATAAGTCAGTACAATTACAGTCAACATATCCTTGTAAAAATAGAATAGTGTTAAATTACAGTCAGTCAGTTAAGTTTCATATTTCACTGTATGTCAACATTTTAAAATTCTTATGAAAGAACAAACAACGAACCACATACCTGTTAAGGATAGTATTTGTCACGTGTTTCCTATAGTTTGTGATGATGTGATGTGACCACACCCAAAAATTTGTGAAAAACATATGTCAGCCGAGCTCTACAAAAATTGCCTTCCTTAGTGTTCATGTATTGATAAGATTAGTACAGAGGTTTCCAACCTTTTTAGACTTGTGACCCCATTTTAACATCAGAAATTTGTGGTGACCCCAGACATTCAATCCAGTTGTTGCTTTAATTAATTGGTTTTTGCTCACATAATAGTTTGCTACCCTATATTGCAAATAAACATGCATTTTCGATGATATTCAGTCTATATAATGTACTTTATTATAGACATAGGCAGAAAAGCCAGGTGTAGATTATACTGCATAAAGTGACAATTTTATTTTCCTTGGTCAGGATATGTACAGTCAGTCCAGCTTGTATTGACAAGGCTGATAATTAACTCTGAAGGATAATAATTCAAACATTGGATTTTAAAAGAGTTGCAACATCTGAAACTAACCCTAATGAACATTTAACAAATAAACAGCAGCACAGTGCTTCAGTTTCACACTCAGTTTGTCATGTTTGTTCTTTGTTGTGTCAACTCACCATATATTTTTTATTACCAGTGATGGGCAGTAGCATCACTACATCTAACAAAGTGATTAGTTAAACTACATTTTCCAGTAGCTTGACCGTAGCATCACTGCTTTTTGAATCAAGTAACTTTCCTGTTTTTTTTTTGTTTTTTTTTATCAAGTAGCGATATAGCGTCCACAAAAGCTACGAATTCCAGGACATGACTGAGAAAAAAACGAGGTTTGTTCTGCAGTAGACTATGTATGATTTTGAAACACAACAATCAAAGTGAATAAAACCTTTTCAACATGTTCATGTGGGAGCTTCCATTCTGTTTCTATGTCTATGGAAACATGCAAATGTGTACGGTAGTGGAATTAGAACCCAGACTGACACACACACACACACACACACACACACACGAAGGAGAAGACAAAAGGAGAGCAAGAACACCAGTCAACTGACCTTACATCGTATCTGTAAAAATACATGTTCAGATGTGTGCTTTGTAACCTCAAAACCAAACTGTTGTGGACGTCTAAGTCCTCCAACACCAACCTAAGAACCCACATGCTGCTGTATCATTCATTTTCCTCCTGCAGTAGTGAAATGTCTTTGTATAAAACCCAACAAATTTTAATTAAATATTACAAATGAGTAAAAAACGAACATTAACTCAGCTAGCTAGCAGCGGGAAACTAGCCAAATGTCAGTCTTTTTAATAAATGCTTTAAACAATGTACCTAACTGTCATTTTGAATTAATCTGACATTAAAATTAGTACAACATGAAGTAGCTTCTACTTTTGCCACATTTGTGTAACTTAGCTTGTTATATTTCTGTAGGTGGTAGCTTTTGTGTAGTGAAGCTTAATTTATTGTTGAGTAACTGATAGCTTAGCTCACTACCCTTTACAAGTAACTTTATTATTACTATTTATTATTTATTACTACATTTTATAAATCTTTTTTTTTTTTTTTTCATCAATTACTAGAAATTTGAGGTGACACCATTTGAATTTCAGGTCCCAACCCCAAAATTGAAAATGACTGTAATAGTCGACCAACAGGTATTTAAACATCTTCGATTAGTATTTTACTCACTGGTGGATGTGGAAGAAACCGAGACATGGTCTGACATTTCAGCTCAGCACCGTGTTGGTTCTATTTCCTAATCAGACATAACATATTTGGAGTTCAACTGATCATCCTCTTCCTGCGTTTATCGAGCTGGGAATAACTTGACCTCCACTCATGATTTTACACGAGAATCTGCTGTTGTCTGTATGACTTGTCGCTTTTAACGTGGGATGTTAAGGCTACAGTTTAACCCATAAAGTGGTTTCAGCGGTTGGGAACTACAAGCAGTGATTAGTCTGACTGCAAATGAGGCTTAATCTATTGCAGATTTCAAAAGCAGCCGTCAAAGGGAAGTGGTTGTTTGTCACTAATGGAGGGGGTGAAAGTAAAGTGCTAAGTATCTGGGAACATGTTGGACAAAATACAGGATATGTAAAAGTCACTACGATTCCTGATGATTTTCTTCTACTTAAAAACTTTGATCAATTAAAAACTAAAACACATACTGGTATTAGATTCATCTTGAATGTATTTTTTTGTATGGCCCATCTCTCCTTTTACTAACATCTTTGTCATGTGACTTAGTCTGACCTACATAGAAAGGTCATTCAGTCAGAGATGGCATGAAATATGACAACACTTCAGTGATTCGAGAGTTGACAAGTAGCCTTGGGCTTCCTAATGAGATCAAAAGATTATATTAGCACGTCAAATGTAATCTCAGTAAAATAAAAGGCAGTATATTTTCTCTCATGAAAGACGAGGCGGCGGGGGGTAACAGGTAAAGCTCGACAAGTCTACGCTCGCCTCCTTTTCCCAACTTTATTAGGTGTGTCAGAGGTGAATTACTCATGCTGTCTCACAGTTAACAGGAACATTTCTGACCACTTACTACACACCTTTGGAAAAAAAAAAAAAAACAACAATAAGAAATGAGCCACACAGGTGCATGGTAGTCTGGTAGGAATGGAATCATTGTCTGGAGATGGAAAATGTAAAACACCATCCTGATATTTACTGATGAGACGTCTGTAAAAGTCAACTCCTGGGGACGGTAAAACTGTGTTCAGCTTCAGGTTTCTTTTTTTAGACTGCACTTTTCCTCTTGATACAGGTGAAGAAAGTGACAGTGGGACATTTGCTCAATGTGTTTAATAGCTCCTGGCTGTCAAAACAAAGTCCTGCGACGTTACATGCTGTCAGAGTGACAACATGAAAGAAAGCCGCAGGAAAAAAACAAAACACAGAGGACAGGGTGAAAAAAAAAAAAAAAAAAAAAACCCTTCAGACACAAGGAGGTATTATGTCAACCGCGTTCAACCGGTCATCAAAGGTCCATCACTGTCAGTAAACCTTTACCCATACCTCGTTTTCCCTTCTCTGCCACTTCCTGTTACCACCTGCTCTTTCAAGACTGAGCTAACACCAGAGTATGAAGGCAGTTAAAGTCAACCACAGTGAGGACAGTAAGCCTCCAGCTTGACAGTTCTGGTTGAACAGGTTTGTGAGGGGAGAGGCTGATACTTGTTTAACTGCTAGGTATGGTGCTGCTGCTGCTGCTGCTGCTATCGCCGATGCCTCTGGAACACGTCGGCTGCCTTTTTTTTCAGCTGTGCAATTCACCTACTGACCTCTAAAAGAAAATACATGACCAATACTGCATAGCTGACCGACTATAAATACATAGTACAGACTTTTACAACTTGGAACGTTTAATTCCTAAACACACCTGCACTTTTTCTCCTTGAATTTACAAAACAGACTTGTTCCTTTTAGCATTATGAATCTCTGCATGACCTGCAATTAACACAAGTTTTTATACAATAGCATTATTTTTTCCATGGTATCACTGCACTAAGTCCTGACTGATTTTTATTTAACCATGTAAGTCAATTGTGAATTTTCAACAGTGACCTGAACATATAGAGACTAAACTAATCACCGCCTTATTTACACCTGTGGACAAACTACTACTACCTACTTGGATGGCAGGAGAAAGCCAGAGTAATCTGAGAGAACATGTCAATGATAGACTCAAACTCAGTATTTTCTTGCTGTGAGGCATCTACTGCACCACCATGGCACCTCAATAGTTCATCATAAATTATTCTTGGAATAAGACATAAAAGTATATATTGACACAATAAAGAGCATTAAATGTTCATTATATTCAATTTTTATATATATACATTTATATTTAATGTATTTTATATTTAAATTTTTACTCCTTTTCTACAGTTTAGAACATCCAGATAATATTTGGAGTATATCACTATGATGTGAGGTTCAGTAAACTTTGCACAGAAGCAGACAATAAAAAAAAAAGTCCTGCAAAAGGAAATGTTTACTTTGATACTAAGACTACATTTCACAAGTTGTATTTCTCCCTTTTTTTTTTTTCTTCAAATGTAATTAACTGCAGACTTTGTGCACCAATAGCTTGACTTCTATACAAGTAAAGACTGTATTCTTCTGACAACTATAAGTGGAAAAGTGTATGCGATTCATCCTTTCTAACAGAAAAGTCAACGCTGTATATGTTGGAAATGAATTCACAACACATTTCCTACCACTATTGCTTTTGTATTAACTTGGCACAGTATTTTTGCAGTCAGCTCCTCAAACATATAAAAGGACCACATGAATAAGCACAGACTGCTTTAGCAGGCCATGATTATGCAATCTTCCACCACATATAAATCCCACCAGAGTTTTTCCATCTCCTCTTGTTCTGACAGAAAATGAAAAGACTCTGCAGTAAGAAACTTGCAACACCAGGCTTCCCATCAAAACCTGAAACTAAAATCAGTACACAGGAAAAAAAAAGTAAAGTAAGGAACGAAAATAACAGCAAGTACAGACAGTTAAGATAAGTGATGGACTCTTGCGGTGATCTATCCATGTGTCAATAGTTGAAAACAAACGAGTATATTCTCCTGCACCCAGTTTATAGCATCTTTGTTTATCACATGATGTACGTTTGAGGTCTCTGTCTTCACTGAGCCACACTGCTTATTTGTGAAGCCAAAGTGAGAGCAGATAATGATGGCTACTGTTCCCATTAGTCTGGGAGGGGGGGGGTTCTTTGCTGTGTATTAATAGGAAGATATTCCAGCACATGACTTAACCATCATGTGTGAAAAACTGCTGAAAAAGAGGTTATAGAACAATACTGCTATCCATTAACAAATATGTGTGCGTGTGCCTCGGCAAGATCACTGAGTCACTAGATGGGTCTTTCATTTTATTGTTTTATTTTTTTTTCCTGAAACTTTAAAACTTTTTTTTTGTTTCTTTTTTTTTTTTTTTTTTACATATTTCCAAAAATGTATATCATGCCCACTTCCTAACCTCTACTTAATAAAAAACTAACCCATTTATAAAAGTTTAACACGTCATCATAAAAAGTTAAACCATACACCAGAATGATACCATTATTTACAGAAGCCCATTAAATTACAACATAAATTAGAAAATATTTACATCCAGAACCAGATACTGGATAAAATTCTATGTTTGGAATTTAATGTCTAATTAAAAACATTTTCAAAGAAAGAAATTATGTACATTTACACATTCTCACAACACACACACACACACACACAGACACACGCTCTGGCATGACTTAATCAGTTTAGTGGATCGATGACAACTTGGGTTTTTTTTTTTAAATACTAAGAATGATAAATATCCAAAGTGGTCACAAAAGTAATGTGTTTCCACTGCCAGGTCTTAAAGATAGAGTAACAATGGAGCATTACTATGCCTGTAATCCACATGAACACTGAAGAGGCTTCTATTATACTGACTTTAAAGTCTCTGGTTTTCTGACCAAACACAGACTGACAAACCAATAATCATTGTTTCTCATTCAGACCTACATAAGATTCAAATCAACTCTTATGAACAAAGCACAATAACACTGGAGTGATTTTGAAGTGGTCGTACAAATCAAGCACAAAAAAAAAAAAAAAAAAATTAGGAAAATGAAGTGGATTTTGTCTCTCTCGTTCTCTTTCTTATATAAAAACTGTCCTTTGCAAGTCCATTGAGACACAGGAAATCAGTGGATTTGCCTCCAGACAGAGCAGGAGGGGGGGGGGGGGACAGAGGAATTCACAGCCACAGCAACTCATCTTGAAATGATGTCCTCTAGGGAGAAAAAAAAACAGGATGCACTTTGTTCTTTTCCTCCTTTTGTCAACAGTGTACAGGTCCCATGCTCGTAGCATCAGCACATTGGCAGCTGTATGGAGCTGCACGGTGGTTAGGATGGTATGGTGTGCATTATGCCTTCACAGGATGGGCTCCCATTAGGACCAATCAATGGGCGTTAACTGCTGCCAACAAAGGCTGATTTCTCATATACTGCGGCCATCTAGGATAAAATCTTATAAATCCTTAACTTATCAAAAAATATTATATAAATTCACATACACACATACAGTATTCAGCTCTCAAACGGACAATACTAATATTTTTTAAAACCCCAAAAAGGGCAAACAGGGCAGCACGATTAAGGGACCTCAGGGAAATTCAAGTTCATAAGGATTCTTGTCTCATTTCCTGTGTTTGTCCATTTTGTCAGTAGATTTGCTTCCACTGTCTGAGGATCCCTGGGTGTCGCTACCAGAGCTCAGGTACATCTTGTCCACTTGTTTGAGTGCCTCGTTCAAGTAGTTCTGAAGGGAGGTCATGGCAGCGCAGATGGCCGGAGAGCCAAAGCCGTGAGTGATGAGGCTGAAGTGGGTCAGGCAGCCTTGAATTCCAGGCTCCAGGATGGGCGCCGGTCGTGAATTTCCCAAAGGTGAACGGTCCTGAGTAAGCAGGTCTGTGAACTCTTTGCAGATTTGTCTGAAAAGAAATAAAACAGAGGATTTAGAAGGGAAAACAGGTTGGGGTTACATCTAGTCTAGGGTTTTGGTTTTAACAGAAGACATATAAAAGACAAAATACATATATTTGTAAAGAAACCCCTTATAATTTATGGCAGGACCACAACCTAAACAACATAAAATAAGCTGCTAGTGATTTAGAGCGGTGTTTCCAACCAGTGTGCCATGAGAAATCATCAGGTGTGCTGTGAAAAATGACGTAATTTCACTTTATTGGTACTGTAAGTGAGCAGCATGATTATAGATCCATACAACAGCACACACCACTGATCCACTCTGAGCTGGTAAGCTGCGGTTGTCTTTCTTAAATTCCTGCAAAAGTGTCAGCTTTATGTTTAATTAAACAGGCTGAGGTTTTGCACTGAATAAGGAAATCAAGACTAGATTTGCATTATGTTTCAATAAATATACTTTTTGGGAGATTTTTCTTTGGTAGTGTGCCTTGTGATGTTTCTAATGTAAAATATGTGCCGTGGCTGAAAAAGGTTGGGAAACACTGATCTAGAGTATATAACATCGACACAATAATAGTGATTTAAATACATATTCTATTGAGGAGAATGCAGACTTGTCAGTGTGTAAAGCCTTTAACAGTAACCTTTGAAATTCACTCACTCCTACTATATGACACTGTTCTAACCTCAACACTTTTAAAAACTAATTTATTTAACATTGCTTTTAATGTTTAATACATGTATTGTACATGTTTTGCTTTTCATTTGCCTGTTTTGTTTTTTATTGTATTTTAAAGTGTCTTAGAGTGCTATGAAAAGTGTTATAGAAATAAAATGTAGCATTAATATGATTGAAATAGTATTAGATGTGTCACCTCATTCAGGGTGCTCACTCTAGCCAAATAAAAATTCCAGAATTTTTTCAGACTTTTTCCAAAACTTTATGTACAAGGTAAGATGTTCCTTTATTAGTCACACTAGGGGAAATTCCATTTTTACAGCAGTAAAATTATAGTATAGTACAAAAGAATAATTCATTAATAATAATGTAAAAAAAAAAACCACACACACACACATTACTTACATACATACTATTTTTGTTTGAGATTGTGCCTGTCATGTGTCATACAAATTTCCATTTTAATACATTTATCAATAAATTAATGCATAATTCACAGTAAATTATGCTTTACTGACTACAAATCACAAAAGTACACAGGTATCACACAAACAAATTTCACTATAATTATCCCAATACTAAACTGACTGAAAAAGTTAGTTTTTAAATGCTTTCCTCATGCATTTCTTATCTTCTCTTGTTACATTTCAATTCAACTATAAGAAAAACAGACAGAAATGTTTACAATTTTTTAATACCTGTGCAAGTACCCAGCTGCTAAAACCTTTCCAATGCTACATCTCTATACTTTATGCAAATTACAGGTAACCATCCAGAAAAGACACTTACTTGGCAGCAAGGAGCATGTTCTTGCGAGAGTTAACTTCATTGCGGTCCACGTGAGGCCTGCCCAGGTATTCAGCGATCGCCTTTGCGGGGAACTCTGTTTCACATACGTAGCCAAAGTCTCTGGCTAAATGAACAGCTTCACCTACAAGAAACAAACACAAAGAGAACATTTAAAGGCAATAAAATCACCTGTAAAAGCTTTTTTTTTTAAGACTAGTTCATACTTCGCTCTTTGCCTTTGACCAAGACTATATTAATCAATTGCGTTTCTGCTGATGTTATCACTGCTTTAATACATGGAGCAGAGATACAACAACAAACTGACGGACCTCACTGCCTTATCACTTTGAAGTAACAGCCTCTGTTTGGACCTGATATTCACAAGTACCAAGGCACATGAAGTTAAACAGTTGAACTACAGAATAATCAGCTGTGCTCAGTGTTCTTGCTTGAGGGAAGAAGAGCTAGTGAGATGAATATATTTCTTACTTGAGGGTGGTTTTGACTTGCATGGTCATAATTTGCTTATGTGAGTAAATGCTAGCAGAGTGTGCCCGCGGCACCAACAACACTGCGTATTGATAGACACGCACATCACTCCAGGACAGTCAGCTATTAAAGAAGCAAAAACTTTAAGGTCAGCTGGCCCTCCTGGCGAGGCGTACACAAGATAACAAGGCTTAATTCAGCTTTGAAGGTCTCTAAATAACACAAGCCTCCAGTCATTCTCCTGCACAGAATCATCAGCTCATTTATATAAAAAAAAATAAAAATTTGCCATGTAGAGCACAAGAGATGCAAAAATATTCAACTTTAGCCCTTGGCAGGTATGTGTGGTTAAAGCGGTACTGTGGTCATGGAGAGGCATCACTGTCTCACTATGGTGGGATGGGTAACTTAGTATGCCACAGATACAGGAAACAGCAGGATGAAGATGGTGTATCATCATTTTAACTACAGTATGTATCAGCAAAAATAGAAATGTGTGCATCTTGTGTTTGAATATCTAATCAAGAGGAAAAAATATGCATATTAGGCAATTTAAGTTTGTTATTTCTATAGTATAGAGTTGGTAAATATGTGTGACGGCAGTGTAATTTGGACTAAAGAAGTGAGGAAAATGTGAGGAAAAGTCATGTGATTATAACATTACACAGCAAATAAACCCCTTGGACTGGTCATAATGTGTATTCTGTCTTAATGGATGCTTGTAAATCTACAGGTGAGTTTGTAATTCCAGATTTTATGAAATTTGTAAAATGTACATTTTTGCACAATTCTATCTATAAAAATTAATAGTTGGTTAATCACACTTGAGCAGATAACAGAGCTGATGAAAGTACGAGTTGTATTTGTCAACAACTTAAAGCCAACTTTCTTTTTTTCCCCCATACATCATTGTTTCAAAGTGTCCCTCAGTCTATTTAATCCAACTTTTTGGTCCAACTTTAGTTTCTGCAGCTCTTCACAGAAAGTCGTGTTTTGTTTCTTATTTAATATAATATGACATTTCTGTTTCTATCTCGTATGAATTTAATTCATGTTGCAGTCTAGTTATTAATCTGCATTACATCACATACGCAGATGTGAATATGTCAAATCTGTTCCATCATTTACTTTTTATTAATACTAACTTTTCAACCTCTTCCAAACATAATGTATAAGCACGGTTTCCTCCAGGAGAATTCGGTTTGATTTTTGTAAATTACAGTCTGGTTTCAACCGGCTCTATATGTAAAGTGTCATTAGATAACTTCTGTTACAATTTGGGACTATATGAATAAAATATGATTTGATATGATTTGAACTTTTCTGCAATCTTTTGATATTTCCACTTTATGCAGAACATAAAACTGAATAAAAGGCTAGACTGATACACACCTGACTTATTTTTAACTGTGTTCTATTAGTGTAATTACAGCCAAAGAACTGTTGCAAGCATGCTTATACCTATGTATACTGTGTATCTCCAGCGTATTGATAATGTATAAGTACCATAGGGTTATGTTAGGTCTTCACTGAACTCAATAGGCAGGGGACAAATGGACACAGTTACGGTGCCACTTAAAGTTGAGCAAATAAAGCATAATTTAAACAGCAAAGGGATCATTTTATGACTGTTGCCTTCTATGACTGAGCATTTAAACAATGACTGATATTTGAAGAATGTATCAGACAGAAAAGATTGCTCACAAGCAAAAAAGCTCCCACGTTCTCAAACAGTTGCAGTAACATTCCAGCTCGGGCAAGCGGCAATTAAACCTGAGAAGTTGCTATTGAGTGACAGGTCATACCTTCGACTAGTGAGGTGAGTAGGGTGACGTTGGCTGCCTTCCTTCTTCCTGCAGGCAAGTTGAGCCCAATCTTATCCAGCTTTTCTCTCAAAGAGCGCCCACCATTTTTTGACTTGGCCCTGGAAAAGACAAACACGGAAATTACATTTTGTGTCCATTTTCATGAAGCCACAAGATCATATTACTTCTCACTATGTAAATTCTTAGAAAAAAAAAAAAAGCTGCCTGCAATATGACTTCACATCATCACAGTTAGTACTTATTTTATTACAACTCACGAACAAAACACACCAACAAAAGTCTGACATTGACCATTTCTGAATATTTTTAATAACAAATGACGCATAAATGGCCTCTCTTGACCCAAAAAAAAAAAAATACATAATGCAATTGATGCTTCTCCTCAAAAAGCACAGTAGAGAAATTCCTCATAGATGCTTTAGCAAAACACTTAAACTCCCCACTTGCCATGGCCGATTCATTTTTCCGCATGACCGGCGGTCAAGCTCTCCTTCCGCATGGCGGGTGAGAAAGACAGCATCTTTAGGGAGGCATGTGTGTGTGTGAGTGTACCCCACCCCTTCACCCCCTACTCCCCTTGTCCCTGTGCTAACGATCCCTCTCCTATTGCTATATGACCTACTTAAAAATGTCTGCCACTGTGTATATGCGTGTGTGTGTGTGTGTGTGTGTGTGTGTGTGTGTGTGTGTGTGTGTGTGTGTGTCAGCATTAACACAGGCACATGGGAAGTGGCAAACGTGCACTCCAAGCACAAAATGCTCCGGTGAGGGGCGTCGAGTACATAATGAAACCTCACGGTCCCTCGACAGACTGCTACGCTAACATATGTGCCATGAGGTCAACTGCTCTGTTACAGTTAAACGTAGCCGGGCCACAACCCCTGACAAACACAAAAACACACCCATAGAGCCCACCGTCTTTAGATCGTTACTAACTGTGTTGATGTAACCTATCCCCGGAGGCAGCAGAGATACCAAAATTGCAGACCACACAAAGAATGGCACGAAATTTATGCAGAAAAAAACTGATGAGCAAGAGGAACTGAGCCAAGTTGTGCTTTTATAAAAAAAAAAAAAAAAACCTTTCCCATAAGAGGTAGTGTGCAAATAATTAAAAATACATCTCTTCAGTTTGACAGCCTTAAATATGTGAGACAATCAGACAAACTTGCAGCAGCTTGGAGATAATACTGAGTGATGAAATGCCAAATAAATTAACCCATCAAGACCCAAACAGCCACTGGTGACTGAAATCATCTACAGTACTGGTCAAAAATGTTTAATAACCTTTTCAACGGTCATCAGATATGATTCATTTGGACACATTATCATCTTCTACAACGTTGGATTACTGACAGTACATGGGAAACACTGGGTTTATGTTCAGTTACTGATATATTTTACTGCAAATCGCTTTTTCTTCACTTTCCTCCATTTCTGACATATTAACCCTTAACTTTTAATCTCAGCTTTAATGAACATCTACATGATTAGTGAATTAAACACTGAAAAATAGCTGATTTTCACTTTAAAAACAATGCACAAAATACAGAGGATAATATAATAAATGGTGATAAATCGTTTAAGAAAGGCTAAATACAAACAAATCATTTTAACATTTTAATCATTTTAACAAATCATTTTAAGAATTGCCATAAAAGTAGCATTCGGTCTAAATGGGTTCATTTCATTTGGATTCAAATCAGCATATATATATATATATATATATATATATATATTATTTTTTTGAAAGTTAGTCCATCTTGTGCTGCATCGTCTGCAATCTGCATCAATAGGAAAGTACTACAGAACCCTGTACGCTGTCACTTTGACTTAGTGAGAGTCCTGACCTGCGTAAAACTCCTCCCAACAGCGATGCATTTAGGCACTCTGGGGGTGACAGGCGTCTCTGGACTTCGGCAACGGTAACCTTGTACTTGGAGGTGGAGCTCAGCAAGGAAAGGCGTCCGGGTACAGAGCAGAACACCTCTGTGGGGTTTGAAACCATACCCAGGAGGGACTCTTTCTGGAAGGGAAGACCCAGCGTGTTTCCTTTGGGAAGTGTGACAGGTCCTAGAGGGTGAAGCAACAAGATATGGGTGAGGATAAGCCACAGAGTGAGGCCATAATAAAGAACTGGGTAGATTGGTGGTATATTCTGGTTGTGCAATAGCATCTGTTTATGTATGCACTTTAGCGTATATGTACATAAGCCTAATCATCATAATCCTTTCTGTGCAGGGAATCTGTGTTTTCTTTTGCTGCGTGTAATCACAAGGAAGAGTGCATTATGCAGCTATGAGCGAGTGAGAAAGGCGATGTCTATTGTACACAAGACAGCTACTGAAGACCTTTAAAATATTGTGTGGCTTTCCAAACATCAGTTGCTGCTGTTTAAACATCTAAAATGCCAAACACCATCAACAAACAGGTACTCACACATAGACTGGCCCTTATCTAAGCCACAGATGCGGTGTAGTGTCTTTATAACTTGTCAGGCGGCTCTAGGTAGTCTAGTCTAAAACATGGGGTTTTAGTTTAGCTTGTGTTTTTTTTTTCTTTAGCTGAGTTCCTAATGTCGAACATATTTTAGATCATCAAAACTTTCTAACCCCCCCCACATAATAATAAGCACTGACAGTGATCGGACAAAACATACAGTACAGCACACTACAAGACAGCTATCTTCATCCTCACCCGCAAGAATGCCCCCCTGATAATAAGTCCTCTGTAAGCGATCAAGGTTCCTGCCACCTCGTAGTCCTAATACTGAGACAGAAATCACAGAGTCACATAAGTGCTTGGAGGCTCCTCTGGGGCACATGGCTGGGAATGACATGCCATTGTTTACAAGTGGAAAACCTAGATTGCCCATAGCGTGCCCTTGAGCATGGGAACAACAATAATGAGCCATTACTGATTTTGCAACAAAGAGAGACTGGATGGTTTACTGTGTCATGCATTTTGTCTGATTTAGGATGTTGTCTGACTTTTTCTTGTATTCCACAGTCAACACTGTCTGTTTTCAGCAAATTAAACTCATCATCGTGACAGTTGTGAAGATATAGTGAGTTTTGAAAAGATATGAGACATGAGAATTAGACACAAAGACACAGCGTTTAATTCTGTACCTGTAATTTACATCTATCTTTCTATTAATCTGAATAAATGTTCAAAGCTAAACAGAAGAATAATATTGGTCTTGCACTGACTCAAACTTTGTTTAATGGAGTCATGATGACAAAACAGTGGGAATAAGTTCTCACTCAAAACAGTTCATGTCTCAACACATTACTAAACTGTCCTTCACATGCAAGCCTGATGCCACACCCCACCAAAAGCTGGTTCTGCAGAGCCAAGCACCGCTTCAAGATCAACTCCTAATTTCACGTTAACATGAGCAGAAAAGAGCTGCAATTGCAAGCTTAAGCAGCCTAAAGATGATCCGAAGCTTTCCTTTTCTATACAGTCCTCAGCGAGCATGTGAAGACTGCTTAATTTCTTGTCAGTGACTTGTCAGCTAACCTGCCATTTTTTGAAAAGGATCCATTTTTTTTTTCCTCCCACTGGGCATTCTTTCAAGCATCTCCAGGAACACAATATGCTAAGGATCACATCAGGCTTAAATAAGTGCGTCTCATGAGGATTATTATTGTATTATGCACAGAGAGTATAACTGCAGGACTCCTTTAGTGCACTCTTGACATGCACCTATAGAAATAATTGACATTTCAAAGTGGAAAAATACACATCATACAGTACATTTCCAACCCTTGCCAGTAATTACTACATCTTTATGTGGTCACACAAAAGCACATGTCCCCCAGATAGCATGTGCCAAATTTTTATATTAATATATATATAATTTTAATGGGGTTTTTTTATTTATTAATTTGCAACATGGAAACATGGATGTAACATACCTTTTTTTATGACGGTCTGATCTGCCATGATAATACTGTGGTCATCTACATGCTGTTAAAAAAAAAGACAGTGCAAATGAAAATCAATTGTACAATATAAATACATAGCATGCTGGAATTAATTCCTGTATAATGCAGTTTTCTGTCTCAACTTATGCAATTGTATTTCCCCACATCAAGACCTTTGTTATATTTTGTTTTGCTTGATTTTATTTTGGGGGGGCTATTTTATTTTAGTTTGATTTTTCTTCAATAAAAGCAAATAATACATTCTATATAAATGCTGTTGAATCCTTATAATTTGACCTTATGAAAAGCTGCCCCCCCTCCAAAAAAAAAATGGATGAATGTGTTGCATAAAATGTTTTGGAGTCATTTACTAATTTAAAAACCCACTCACTTGTACATCTTCCAGCCCATGGCCCATGTCATGCATTCCCATATTATCGCCAATAACTGATGAATCTAGACTGTGCGCGTGTGGAGGCAGAAGCTCCGGCCGCCGGAACCCTTCTCTCCTCGCGCCGGACGAGCCTCCTTCCAGGCCGAGGATCTGACTCGCTAAGCCGCCTCGTGCGTGTGCGCCGAGCCCGTCCTGGCCCTGTCGGCCGGGCCACGGCTGCTGCTGGTTGGACGACTGAGTCTGGTGGAGGGAGTTAATGTTGAACGGGTCTCCGAGGTGTGAGTAAGGGTCGGTGGACTGCGGGTAGGAGATGGGCTGGTAGGGAGGCGGGAAGTACGGGGGCTGGAAGTCCGAACTGGCCGAGTGGGAGAGAGAGGGAGACGGGCTGTAGAGGTGTTGACTGACCGCCGGCAGGTGAGGCAGCCGCGGGTTCCCATTGCTGCTGCCGTCATGCCTTTCCTGGAGGACCAAAGACATAAGACAACTAAGAGACATGACAAGAAGACTGAGGACAGAGTTTAAGACAACCAAGAGGGGAAAGTAATTTTATTGGACTATTTATGTATGTGCATTAAATTAGATTGAATTTAACTTTTTTTTTTAAACTCATGGTGTAATTTTTAATCGTATAATTAAACTGAAATCCTAATAGTATTTTATTAGAATTATTATTTTTACTTTTAAAAAAAAAAACAGAAAATAAATGTAGGCCTAGTTGTTGTAAAGTTGTAGACGCCCATGTGTTTATTCTTCCTTCGTTTTTTTCCCTCCATGCTGCGGTGTGTTGTGTTGTCTGTTTAAAGTTTTGAATTTTATCAGATTTTTATCTTAACTTTACCATCACCGTGTAAAAACAAATCTCCATTGCTGTTTGTTGTTGCTGAAAATACAAACTATTGTTCGGTGTCAGTCAAAGAACAGAAAATTATTCTCTGTATCTGTTGGAACTCACCTCACAGTCATCCTCATATTTCACGTTGTCTGCTAATTTCCACAACATTCTGCCAGAGAGGAAGTCTCCCCGTTACAAAAAAAAGAAGTGTAAACTGATAAAAAAGGAAAAAATAATATAAAGTGTCGCCTGTGAGTTAATCCAGGTATGAGGGAATTAAGAGCTTCCTGGTGATCATGAACCCTCTTCTTCTTTTTCTTCTGATGTAAAGAGGCCGAGGTGGATTTAGAAAAAAAAAACAAGGTAAAGTGACCGAGCGACCGACTGTCCGACCACAGACAGATATGACTCTCCACAGCCACTGTGAGAGAAAACAATCGTTGTCAAGCAAATATCCCCCCTCTGTTCTCCGGTCAATGTGCTGTGTACTTCTGTTTTGAAAGTGGGCGACAACAGTGGATTTAAGAAACCTGACTCCCTCTTATGGACAAAACCGAGATGTTCAGTCCAACTGGTGCAAACTTGTTCAACTGTATGAACTATATCTGCACAGGCATTCTTAGTGGGCGGCACCCTGCGTAGTGACGTCACCCAGCTGCAGTAATGAACATATTACTGATTGGCGGGAGCGCCGGCCAATCACAACTCTGTCCGTCTGCAGCGGCTCACACAGGGATTTAAAGTCCAATTTTGGGGGTTGCTTGCAAGTGATTACAGAGTTGGGTAATCCCAGCTCCAAAGAGTAAAAGTCCTGCCATGTATTGATTCCTCCTGTTCACTTCATACAGGTGATTCCACTACTAACGCCATCTACCTGGATGAGGAGTTGTGTGGTTGGAACAAATACATGGCAGGACTTTTATTCTTTGGAGCTGGGATCACCCAACTCTGCAAGTGTAGACAAAATTGTGCACACACACACACACACATATACATATATATATATATATATATATATATATATATATATATATATATATATATATATATATATATATATATATATATATACATATATATATATATATATATATATATATGTATATATATATATATATATATATATATATATATATATATATATATATATATATATATATACATATATATATATATATATATATATATATATATATATATATATATATATATATATATATATATATATATATACATATATATACATATATATATATATATACATATATATATATATATATACATACATATATATATACATATATATATATATATACATATATATATATATATATATATACATACATATATATATACATATACATACATATATATATATACATATACATACATATATATATACATATACATACATATATATATACATATATATATATATATATATATATATATATATATATATATATATATATATATATATAATTACACACTGCAGTTGTGGTGGGCTTACGAAACAAAAGTGAGTGACAGACACATGTTGCATGTGTGGAAATACTTCACTTTAGAAGAAAAAAAATGCACAGCCATCTGAAGAAGTATTGGTTAACCTGAGTTAGCGAGCAGCATCTGCTCGCTAACCTGAGTGATAAACAGCGCACACAACATGCATTAAGACAACACGCTCTTTTTTCCAAACATGATGTGTGGACAGTGTGGTGTTCGTCTTGGCAGCCACTGACGTAAACTTTTTGCACTTAATATAAAAAGTGAGGATGCGTGACGGACGTGTGAACAGTCTGGTTTTAGAGCCGTGGGTCCAGAAAAAAATGTGGACATAATGTTCACCTAGTGATGTTGTTCAGTTAAATTCAACAGAAAACTCTTTGCTAACGCTGATTCTTGTGTCTTGTCAGTGGACATTGTTACGTTACAGTGAACTTTAAAACAAGTTGCTCGTTGCTGGACAGACGAGTGTGTCTGTGGGTTTTTTTTTTTTTTGGGGGGGGGGGGGTTTAGATGTGTGTGTTGTTCCTCCGATGACAATGTGATGACATCATCATGACACATCTGTCAGCCTTTTAAATATGACAACAACAAGAAGCGTGCATGTGCCTCAAAACCTCTGCAACTCCAATATAGATTATTGTAATTAATGGCTATGTTGCAGAGGGATTGATAGGTTACAAAGTGACTCACACTTTTGATGCTTATGGAACATATTTCAGCCAATCACATGGATGGATGGATGGATGGATGGATGGATGGATGGATGGATGGATGGATGGATGGATGGATGGATGGATGGATGGATGGATTCTTTTTTTAATAGAACAGTAGCAGGTAAAATAATTTAGCACAAAAGACAGCATAAAAATCTGTTAAGATATGGATGTGACACCTTGTCACATCAATGTAATGCATTGTTTTTGATGGATTTATAACTCCTAGACTTTCAACTCATCTTAAAATCTTTCTCCTCATGCACAACATGTCGCATAAATCTAGGTTTGACATTTGGAATTTTACCAGATGACTAAAAATACAATGAGCCTACCATATAGTCTACTCATCACACATTAAATTAAAACTGACTGAATCTATCAGAAGACGAGGCCCTGTGGCGCCTCAAAAGATTCCATGCTTGTACAAACTCAGTTGCATTGTTGCAACCATGTGCAATGGTACCTTTTTTTTTCAAAATAAAAGCCCTCCCCTAATGTATGTATGTAATTTAAACATTAAGGAGGGCACATCTCTTACACGCCATCTGGAAATGCACATGCACAGAAACACTTTAAAGTTAAATTAAATAACTACAATGCAGGGTTTTTTTGTTGCATTAAATATTATTTTGATAATCCCGTTATTCCTGCATATTACTAATATTTTTATGGGTGTTTATATATTTTTATTAGGCTATTAGTAGTTAGATTATGATGGATTAACATAGTTTATTTAGACATATATAAATTCCCTTTAATTTATTCACATCTCACTTGTATTTTGTTTTCGCATAACACTTAAACTGAACAATTTGCGCATACTTTTTATATCACGAATAGGCCTATTTTAGAAATACTTCTGATTTACGATCTAATATCTAAATAAATAATAAAAATCCAAACAGCAGATGTGATTTTGAAAGTCGCAGTGTCGGCAGACCCAGTGATTATTTTTAACCCATAATAAGCCTTAGGGCTTGGCAGCATCAGCTCTTTGGAAAACCTGTAATACTTAAAAAGATCTCAACAAACAACTCTTTCTTAACTTCATTTACATATTTGGTGCAGCTTCATAATATACAAAACGAAGTAGCATTCACTTCCACAAAAAAAAAAAATAATATTTTTTTTTTGTTTTCAAATGTGACACTAAAAATTACAATGAAAATTTCAATATTAAACCCACTGAAGTGTTCACTCAACAGAAAATAATGCGCCCTATTTGGAGTGATTACATTAATTGGTTCGGTGTAAAAAGAAGGAATAATAAATGTCAAATCACTGGTGAGATTAATGCGCAGACCTTTGTCTTGAGTGGAACAGCCTGTGGCGTCCCGTCCACCCAAGCTGTGATGATCGACTGCATGGGAACAACGGGACGTGGGCCGGTCAGGATTATCCGTTTTGCGTGTTGGTACCCTGGCTTGTTGTGATGCGGAGCAGAAGTGAAATGCCCACTGATTAAATGTGAGTGTAGGTTTGGATGAGACGCACAGAGGAGCAGAGCTTGAGGAAGTTAGTCACGCATGGCCTCACGGTGTTTTTTTCCAACGATCCTGATGCTCGGCTTGTCATTGTTAATGACAAGAGCTGGACTGTGACGACAAAAGGCTGAGTGGAAACCAGGTGTAAGGATTAAAACCGATCCACGCGAGAGCAAAAATTAAAAAGGGAAGATTTGATGAAAATTATCTGAAAGTTTTTTTTTGTTTTTTTTTCAAGCAGCCAATAATAACTTGGTGATAATGTGTGTTGTTTTTTTTTTTTTACAGTAAACCCCATTAAAATTAAATATGCTTTTCAATTAATTATTATTATTATTTCCCATTGCAACTTCAAAGAATATTTTTAATCGGATGCATCTATGAGGCCTTACTGATATTAATCATAGGTTTTTGAAAATCTCACACGGCGCAGAGCGATCCCAAACAGGTGATTACAATAGAAAGCAGTAAAAACAAATATAGGCTCCACACCAAAAGCGATAAACACCAGACAGGTTTGGTTTAAATGCACTCATCTGTAAAAAGGAAAATAAATAACACCAGTCAACTTACCCTCCAGTCTATCCTGTCGAGCATAGACATCTGACTCCAAGACTCTAGTCCCTATGCAATCCCAGTGAGACACAACGAAGGAGTGAAACCATGAGAGATTCACACACGGGACTTCACCTGGTAGTCGCGTAGTGCGCATGCGTCCGGTTTTATACACCTGAATGGAGGAGGAGGAGGAAGAGGAAAAAAAAAAAAGAAAGAAAGGGGGAATCAAAACAATCGATCTACAACTCTTAAGTATTAACTGGGTTGTAAATGCAATGCAAATATATAAAAAGTAAAATACTTAAAGATGAGCACAGCAGAGCATATTAATCCAAATAACCAGCGGTTAAAATAGCATCATAGGAATAAATAATGACACACAGATTTAGGCTTAATCTCATAATTATCTGTTGAAATAGAAACATTGTTATAGAAGCTAAAGTTTAGCAAAAGGTGAAAAAAAAAATCATGCACGGGTGGGGGAATTTCTAGATGAGGTAATTCCACCCCCAAAGCCACATGGCCCCAGGCTGACCAAAAAGAATCTGCTTTCAAAAGCCACTGAAGCTTTTTAGGCCTAAAATGACTCTTGTTATCTGATCTTCCAAATACTTCAGCTTAAGACTAATGAACAGATCAAAGTGTCTTCCCCCGTGTGGTTGAGAAACTTGTCCTGAGAAAATGCCTTGTAATGGTACTTACATTTTTAATCTGAAGTTTTTGACACCTGCCATACAAAAAAAAATGCAAGTCGGATCCAGTTGTAAATTCCTAATAATAAGGCATGTGAGGTTTATATAGAGACATGTAGTGTTTGGAAATGGAAAATGTCATAAAATTAATGTTGAACAATGAGGGAAAAAATACACAGGCTGTGGGAATAAAATTATTTATTGTGCATCCATTTGTATCCGCAGAAGTATTTTTAACATAATTCTTTCATCCTGCAAACTGTGGCATAACATAAATGTAGATTTACGTTTAGAAACACACTATCAAATAAAAAAAGTGTATTTTTGCGCATCGAAAATTATGGGCTCTCTTCAAAATCATTAGCGATATTTAAAAAAAAAAAAAAAAAAAAAAAAAAAAAGGTCCTAGGGAAATATAGGGTGGAGAATATTAATTCTTATCAAGCGTGTTGATTACCAGGCAAACACAGACTTGTTTATGGTTCGCAATAACAAAAAGTGAATTTAGAAAATATTAATTTGGTCTGTGGTTTTGATTATTGATTTATTTATCACGTTGTAAATGTTCATATTCTGGGACAAAACGTGCGCTGAAAGATCCGCCTCGACAACAAAGCAGCAAATCATAGGGCGCATCTGGATGAAGACAAGAGGATAAAGTGTTTATTTAAAATTTTAACCACGATGATTGGATTATTTATGGTGTAACTTTATATAGCTTAATGAGAAGCAGGCGGACACAGACATAGAATGTTCTGAGGGTTTATACAGCGACCACAGGAGTTTATCAAAGTCACAGAAGGACATATGGCTGCCTCTGCTGCCACCTTGTGGATGATTCCTCACATCACCACTGAGCTTGTGTGTGCACGCGCGTGTGTGTGTATTTTCTATTTTTTTTATTTGAATGCTTTATTTCGAACATGTGCAGAATGCAACAATAATCAATACAACAACAACAATAAAAATAATAACAATGACATGTCCGAAAAGGAGTAGGATGAAGCATAAACTTATTTAATCCTACCCCTTCTTCACTTCCCCAATAACCTGAATTCATCTTATAGCATTAGAATGCATAGTACAAAAATGCTAATAAAATAATAATAATAAATAATTGAAGTACTAAACATACACATATATACAAAAACAAAACAGTACAAAAAAACAACAACAAATAGGAAAGCAGGTAACAAATAGATTTTTTTTTCTAATTTGTCTGCATTTTGTTTTCATTTTTTAACCCCACAGAGGGGGAGTCAACATTGCTTGAAATCAATGCATATTCCATAGATGTCACCCTGCTTCAACACACCTGATTCAAAGGTCATTATCAGGCTTCAGCAGAGCTTGATGAGCTGATCATTCTAGTCATCTGTGTTGGAGCAGGTGACATTAAAACATGCAGGACAGTGGGCTCTGAGGACCAGGGTTGAAGACCTCTGCTTTACACAGTCAGGCCATGGGGACCTCTGACACCATGGGGGCCACAATTCAGGTCTCCACGAGGGTTAAATATAAATGTAGTCTCCACTAGTAAAATATGAATTGTGGGAATTATGTGAATTTATACACATTATGTCCCCTTCCACACCTGCATTAACTTTAAGTCCCCATAAAGCATAGGGGGAAATGGATGCAAAGTGAAACATTTTTTTTAAAAATTCACTTTTTTTCATATATATATATATATATATTTTTTTTTTATTTCTGTAACTTAGTTTGTTTTTTTTTATATTAAAAATATCTTTATAAAATTATTTAATTATTTTTATTTAGTTTATTCTTAGCTCGTTGTGGAAAGATACATTTACACTCACTACCCAATGGTTACTTTACCTGCAAATGATGATGCTTGGTCATCTTGAGACATGAAACCAGTGTGTGTGGTTTATTAAATGTGATGCAGATTATTTGTTTCAAATGTACCATGTAGCAACAAGGATTTTGACATGGCTATCTTACCAGTGGAAAGGCTGTTGTCCAAAATGTCTTGCTCCAGCACGAATTTTGGACAAAGACACTTCGGACATTTCCATACTCCCAGTTTTTGGGAACAGTTTGGGGATGGCCCCTTCTTCCTACATGACTGTGCAGAAAAGTGAGGTCCATAAAGACATGGATGAGGGAGTGTCATGTGGATGAACTGGCAGGGACGGATCTAGACATTTTAGGGCCCTGGGCAAAATATAGACATGGGGCCCTCATTGTTGAAACACATGCACCAAATAATGGTGAGAGATTAAGGTTGCAGTAGTTAGGTCTCCAATCTTCAAATATCCATGTTCCATTAGTCAAATGTACAAAAGATGGGATTAATATTTAGACAATGACATTTATTCTGAAGCTATTTAGAGTTTTATTTTTCATTAAAAAATTATGTTATATTAGCAAGTTACAATGAGTTTTTTGTGTGTTTACTGTGACTGGGTTGCTCAGATTTGGGTGCCCCTATGGAGGGCAGATTTAATGGGGGGGGGGGGGGGGGGGGGGTCCCATAATAGCCATTTACTACTGGCTTTTTAAAGTATGTTTACTCAGGCATAAAACACACAGCACTCTGTACAGCATATTTGCACAGTAATAATTGCACACAATTGGTTTTAAAAGCATTTATTAATTATCTTTGTCATATTCCTCCAATCAGGGTGATTGGGTGCTGCTTGGCCTAGGGAAAGGGAATATAAAATAAGGTTAAACCTGTGGGCAATGTTTGTGGTGGATTTGTTTTAGTGTTTGTGTGTGGTAATGTTTTGGTTTTTTTTTTTTTAAAGTGTTTTGGTAAGGTTTTAGGTGGGTACTTACCCCTCCCTTGTGTCCAGGTCCAGTAAGTAAAAGAGTCCTGACAGGAATAGGAGCCTTATGAAGGTTCTGGACCGGACCAAGGAAGGGGAAGGAGGAGGGGTGTTTGGAGAAGTGTTGTTCTTAGTTTGAGGTGTTTGTATATTTAATGGGTGTTTAGTTTAAATATTTTAGGTTTTATATTGTTTATGGTTGTGGGTTAGTGTAGAGGTTTTAGGTTGTTTTTAATCATGTATAGATATTTAAATCTCCCTGGTATTTTTCAGTGGTTTTATCCAGTCAAACAGAACCAGATATAAGGCACCTGGGAAAAAATAAAATAAAAATAAATAAATAAATAAATAAAAATCTGTCAATCGATCAAACTTTATTTATATATCACTTTTCATATATGGTGCATGTAGGACAAAGTGCTTTACATCAGACCCCTCCATTATCCCGAAATCATAGGAACAACTTATAAGATTTAAGAATTAAAAACAATAAATAAATCAATAATAGTAATAAAATAAAACTAAATACATAAAATAGCAGAATGAAATAATGTTAAGAGTCAAATCTAACTAAAAGCTAAGTTAAAAAGGTAGGTTTTCAGTTTACCCTTAAAAATATGAACACCCACAGCAGACCTCAGGTCCTCTGACTGTTCCGTAGTTTGGAGCCATAAAAACTGAATGAGGCCTCACATGTGTTTTAGTGTGAAGTCTAGGGACAGTTAAAAGCTTACCACACGAGGACCTGAGGGTCCCAGAGGGGTCATATGTTAAAAGCAGATTTGACAAATAAACAGGATCACAACCATTAAGACTCTTAAAAACCAATAAAAGCACTTTAAAATCAATCCTGTATATGTATATATATGTAATACAATATATATATATATATATATATATATGTGTGTGTGTGTGTGTGTGTGTGTGTATATATTATATTGTGGATCAGTGGGAATATACAGCCTTCCGTCTTATAGGGTCATAATCTAGTCTGGCCTGGACTGGGTCTTACATAGACTGTACTTAGGCTGTAAGGTGAAACATTGGCTTGGCTCTCTCACTGCTTATACCAGTGTCCGTCCTGCTCACTCTAACATCATAAAATGACAGAAAAAACCCAGTATGTGTCACCCTAAGACCCTAACCCAACTGGCAGTAGGTGCTTCTGTAGATCCAGCTTTTGTTACTCACCAAGTAAAGATTTTAAGGCCAGGAAGAAGGCCTTAAGGACACATTATGGTTAAAAAATTACCAAGATATTTTTAGGACCCACTGATGTTGTGCACACATGAATCTGGCCTTTACGTTCACACTCTAGTATTAGATATAAAGAAATAATGATAATAGTCAACTTCTTCCTTTTTATGGGATTTTATTTCATGCCAAAGAGCAAAGCACAGTATACAAAATTCAATATAGTATCTATGATTATACAATTTATGTTTCCTAATCAACTTCTTTTATGAATCACAGGATAATCTCTCCCTATATGTGTGATGATCACTGCACTTCCTCTTTCCTAACCTTCCTGCCACACCCCAAACCTGTGGCTTCGATACTGTGTTGACCAGAACGGGGAATCCAATTAAATGTCATTGTAATCCAATGTGAATACAATTTTAAAACAAATTAATCCAACTCTTGAAGAAAATAATAATCCAATGAGAAATCCAATTTAGGAGGACACTGAAGGCATCCTGATCAGCGTCACAGTCAAAGTCATTGGTGTCAGGCAGGGTAGGGAGAAAGAGGAACTCAGAAATCCTCCTCCTTTCAACTCCCAAAATGTTTAAAGATCTGATGACCAGCAAGTCTAAGGAAATCCATTCCACTGATGGTGGTTATAATGTCCTCAGTTTGTGAAGTCTTTAAAGTCTCTGAACACAAATATATATATATATATATATATATATATACATCAGACTGAAACAGGGGAGTAAATGATGTTATTTTCTGACTGAAATGAGGTCCAAACCATAAAAACTGAACTTCTCCTTTCATAATAGCCTCACGTTTAACCTACGATAAAATTGAACAGGTTTCCAGTAAGTCATGTCTCATATTAGGAATGCAAAGAAAGACAAATGAGTTGGTGGTGAAAAATGCTAAAAGCAGTTCCAATGACATTCTGTGCAGCAGAGTGTGTGTCTATATATATATATATATATATATATATATATATATATATATATATATATATATATATATACAGTGATGTGACATTTGAGCTCCCCAACCAACACTACACTTCCTGTGTTCCCAGTTCCGTGAGCAGCTTCATTATACCAGACAACGTCATGGTCCTTGACTGAGTCTATTTCACAAGTGCTTTTCCTATTACTGATCATTTTATTGTTTTGAAACTGCTGAATTTTGTATCTGTAATTATTTTGTAGTTTGGCATATTTTGTTCATCTTTAGTCCATTTTGTTAATTTCAGAGGATATTGTCCATGTTTAATTTTTTTTTTTTAAATCAATTTTTGATACATTTTGGTTCCCTTTATTTTTTCTAGTAATGATGCAATGTTTTATTTTTTTTTTAAACAACAGGAGATGTCATACATAACCACATACAAATATAATATGTAGCACTTTTATCATTCTAAAAATGTAATAACACGTTCGTCGTAAACATTAACTAAGACAAAAATAGCAACAGATTTATGTATAGAAACTATACGGTCTAAAAATCTTTCCACCCAAAGTACAGGTGGATGGATAATTCAGTAAGTAATGGACCATGATGCAGGAGGTAAATCTGCCATTGTTGCGTAATCATTGTTTCAATTGTACACAAACTGCTCTTTGTGGTAAAGCGTTTTATTTCAGATGCAACACAGTAAAATCAATCTGTGCATTATGTTCACACAAAACTAAAATTGAGAATAAGGTTAAAAAAAACAGAAAGAAATATGTACTTTATTTCAAAAACTGTTTACATGCAAATACACAAAAGTGCCCAGGAAAAATAAGACTGTGTCCAAGTAGAGAAAAGTCTGACGTCCATCTTCATTACATCCCGAAATATCCAAGTACTGCAACCCAACTTACATCAAACAGAAGTATGTTCAATAGTTATATTAAATTCAGCAGGAAATTAACATGAAAGATTTTGTATTTCAGATCAATAGAAAACGGGGCCGTTAAAAAGAAAGCATGTTGAAATTGAAAATATTATACAACTTAATAGGAATAATAATGATAATTTAGTGCCAAGCTAAAAAAAAAAAAAAGGTTACATTTAATTTAACATAAGCACTAAGCATACGTTAAAATAGTTTGTCCAATAACTTTACACCAAATCATGAGCATTCAATCATGGGTAAATATTTTTTTTCCTCTTTTGAAAAAGAGGAAAATAAATCAATAAACTATTCAATATACTACATATTCTAAATACATGTAGTACATATTCTATAATGAAAAATGACAGATAAGCTCATAAAAAGTTAAAGATAAATATTAAGTCAAAGATCAGAATAACCCTGCATGAGTTCAACCATGGAATATTCTCTTTATTGAACTGCACTCCCTCCACAAGGAGGCAGCAGAGTGATCAATATTTCTAACAACACACTGTGAAGTCTCAAATCATCTGTGACACAGCGATACATGAGGGTAATACATGAGGGAATTATGCTCCAAAACAGAGTCAGAACAACCTGGGGAGCTATTAACGAAATGTTCACAACATGTAAACACAGAGGACTGAAGAGACGAGCAGGGACTGAGTTCACACATTGATGACGTTGATCTGGAAAACGCATACCTTAGGGATCAACGTTGGTGCTTCTGTTCACATCTGACATTAGGCTGCATCATTGCTGATCTGATCGTATGTGGACAATTCAACACGCTCTACGTCACATTATAAAAATAGACTTCTGTGTAACTCGAGGAATCACTTTAGATAGAAGCGCAGGTTCTTGTTCTGTATCAAATTTAAATCAATGCACCTACTGATGGCAATCAGCATCAAACAAACCAGAACACTCCAGGTTTGTAAAACGCACTTGCAAAATCCTGAACAATGAAAGAAACACATGGTTTTTGCAAAAAAAAACAAAAAAAAAGTGAACAATTCTATGGCCATTTGAGTAAAAAGGCTAATGGTGCCATGTGTCCGAACAGGTTAACCATTAAACTATTAAATGTGGATGATCAGTCTTTCTGCTGTTGTTCATTATACGTTTTCTTGCAGGTGTGGAGGGGGGAAAAATCTGTACCATTAGCGTCATAAGTATCCGTTATACACTTATGTGGACAAAAGCACTGGGACACATTCAATACAAGTGTTTCTTTTCTAACAAGGGTGTGGGGATAAAAAAACAATGATCAGAAATGTCATAATATATAGTTTATATTGTGAGAAATATATTAATTATTACTATTAATGTTTATGTCTCAAAGTAGCATTAACATATCTTTACACCGATAGATGGTCTGTTCTTTATACATGTCAATGTTTCCATACAATTGAATGAAAAGATTTTTCCACCTAAGTGAGATGTGAAAAAAAGTAGATGGGTAGGTGGAGAAAATTATCATTTACAGTTGGAACACACAAAAAAAAAATTACATACATTTAAAAGTACAACACTTAAAATCATGGTCATTGATTACAAAAAAAAAAAAAAAAAAAACTAAATCAATGTTGAGAGAAATTACATAAAGCCATCAGAGGTATTTTGGAAGCAAAGATAATCATTTAGATAATGATATATATCTCAATATAAAACTGTATTACAGCATTCATATTTATTGTTTTGTAGCCAAGACCCCAATTAGAAAAGAAATACCTGAAATCAAAGTGTCCCAAACACTGTATGACTTAGATAATGATGCTATGAGGCTAATGTGATGATGGAATTGTTGACAAACAAGTGCGTATTTTCACTTGAACAGAAGATGTGGGTTGAGTAGATAGTCCTTAAATGCAGCACTAATGTGTGGTCTGAGCCCTTAGATCTAACCATTTCCTCAATGCATTGTGGGTGAATTAATACCTTACATTAAAGTTGTCCACTTGTAATCAGATCCCAAATCATGCATGTTAAAACCAGGTATAAACAGGGCACCTTTCAAAAAAATGTGGGAAGTTGCTAAAAGTGATATGGGGTGTGGGTCACCCAGTTGGATGTTTGCTCTTTCGTGCGCTTGGCGGAGCTATGGGTGGTGAAAAGGGATTTGAAGGCCTCTGACTTCTCGCCCATGTCTTGGATGGATCTTTTGTTGGCGGAGGCGGCTGACTTGATGTTCGCAGAGTTTGAGGAGGCAGAGGGTCCGGCCACATCTGGGGACGGCAGAGCAAATGAGAATGCAATAAGAGGAGGCAGAGAATAACTGGAAAAAAATAGGACCTTATATTTCACAGGCATTTTCTATCACGAATCAAAAAAACAATGTGACTTTTTGAGGCGCCTGTGTCATCATTGGCCCAGGTCATCATTGTTCTTGGTGTTTCTTGTTGGTTCGAGGGGACCTACACCCATTAAACCAGTCCAGTTGAACCCGAGAAGAACTACAAAGTAACTTTTGTGAGAAGTGGAGAAAAAAAAATAGGACCAGTGGCCACTTTTGTGAGATTTCTAGGTTCTGGTGCTACGACCAAAGGTTCTGAGATTCAAATCGTGGATCCAACTGTCCACATGTTGAAGTGTCTTTGGGCAAGATACTGAACCCTACGTTGCTCGCAGTAAGTCTGGCAGCACACTTGCATGGCAGCAGCCGCCAACTGGTGTGTGTGTGTGTGTGTGTGAAAAGCTGAATGTGAGGAAATTGTAAAGTGCTTTGGACAACCCATGGGGGCATACACTGCACTATATACACTCAGTCCATTTACCATGTTAAAGTGTTGTGGTCTTGATGCAGGAAAATCAATCTTCCAACAGAAGTGGAAGGTACTTTCACTGGAGGACAACTCGACATGCTAAATGAAAGTCCATGTACGACTTCCTATCAGTGCTTAATAAAATATTGATATCTGGAACAATTTCTATGTTATAGGCACTCAAAATATGGCTTATTATAAATAAAGGTAAATGTTCTTATACTGTATTTAAAAAAATCATTTAAAAAAATCTAAAATATCTTGAAAATGAAAACATTGTAGACATTCTCCAAGGGAAGCTAGAAATAAAACTTGTTAGTTTTGTCGTAGAACAGAAGAAATTGCTAAAATAATGGTGCTGTACACGGCACCTTCAGATTTAGCGAATGGCTTATTGGATGGAGAGCTAAACAAAACAAGAGTAAATATCATTCTAATCCATTTAAAACAATACAAAAATAGATAAGATCCACACAACCTATGAACTCCCAAGAAGAGATTTAAAAGTCTGCATACAGAGACGAGGTGCTGCGGCTGTCTTCATGGTGCAGAGACAATAACCTCCTCCTGAACACGTCAAAAACAAAAGAACTGGTAATTGACTTCAGAAGGAAAAAGACAGCGATCCCTCCACTAGTCATCAGTGGGGACCATGTGGAGAGGGTAGCCGACTTCCGGTACCTGGGAGTCAACATCGAGGAGAACCTGACCTGGAGTGTGAACACCACTGCGCTGCTGAAAAAGGCCCAGCAGAGACTGTACTTTCTGAGGATCCTCAGGAAGGAGAACATCGCCCAGAGACTGCTGGTGTCCTTTTACAAAGCCTCCATTGAAAGCATATTAACATACTGCATATGCATCTGGTACAGCAGCTGTACGGCGGCCCAGAGGAATTCACTCCAGAGGGTCATCACCACTGCCCAGAAAATCATCGGCTGCCCTCTCTCCACATTGGAAGACCTCCACCACTCCCGCTGCCAGAAAAAAGCCCTAAATATCAGTAAAGACACTTCACACCCCGGTCACTCACTGTTTGAACTGCTTCCATCTGGAAAGCGATACAGACTCATGAAAACAAGGACAAACAGACTCAAACACAGTTTTTACCCAACAGCAATAACCATTCTCAACAAAAACAGCAGATAATGTGCAATGATTTTACGTTGATGAATTCCCTTGTATGTCTGTGTTTTAATGTATGTGTGGAAGGGTGAATGTGTCTGGAGATATATTTTAACTGTTTTTAGTAAATTTAGTAATGTTATTTATTGTTATTTATTTTTTATAAATCTTATATCTTTAGGATGCACTGACTGGAGAGCACTTTCAATTTCGTTGTACTGGTGACAATGACAATAAAGATCTATCTATGTGGTGAATAAATATTTACTTGAGAGCTCACAGGTTATGTGGATCTCATCTCTTTTTTAATCTCGCCCAACATTGGTTGGTAGAGATTACTGTGGTCACCTTGTGTGTGTGTGTGTGTCCACAGAGACATATCATGCTATAACTCAATGAATACTTGAGATATCTCCATGAAATGACATGGGCATATACACATAGCTAGTCCGCATCAGATGCAATGATCCATTTGAGTAAAGGTCAAAGGTCAAAGTCACAATTAACTAAAAGGTCACATTATCAATTATAACTCAAGAATGGAGGGTCACAGAAGTTTCAGATTGGTACCAAACAATGCAGAATGAAGATTTGTACAATTCCCATATTTGGTGTTATCACCTACAACCAATAGTTTTTGAGATCTTTGGGGGTCAAAGGTGACATGTCACAAAGTTAACTTCAGTACCACTGTTTGTGTGTGTCGAGCATAGACATATCACGCTATATATTATCATAATATTACACGTACTGACGCATATAGGCATAGAACGAAATGATCAATATTGCAAAAAGGTCAAAGGTTAAGGTCGCATTTTGCAGAAAGGTCAAAATCACATCATTGGCTCTAATTCATGAACAGGTTGTCATAGAAACTTGAGATTGGCATAAAATAGGTTAGACATTCTCTGAATACTTGTTTTTTTTGTTCACTGCTCTGTGGGATCCTGTTCACCTTTTAGCAACTGGATGTGTATGTCATCTCCTCTTTGCATTTAGTGCTTAACCCATAAAAAATGTCACGTAACTTATCACTAATCCTATCAAACTACGTAAATAATTTATGTAAAATACAGTTATTCATCTTTTCATGGTCATCTGACCCATTTGGGCATTTGGAGACTCCATAGTTACCATGGAAAAATCTTCAACAACACTGATTCATCAATAAAACCCATGGAGCTGGAATCAATTGACAGTAGGTTTACATACAGCTATTGATAGATTTGTTGAAAAAGTCCCTTTTATATGTTTTCTCCGTTTCTGATATAATAACCTTTAAACTAATTCTGAGTTTAAACATCTACATGATAAGTAAATTAAAAATAAGAAAACACATGCTTTTTACTGAAAAATAAAGCAAAATACAGAGGATAATACGATAATAAATGGTGATAAGTAATTTAAGAAAACTTACAGAGAAAACAAGCTTCAGGGAACAATCATAAAAGTAGCAGTGGGTATTTGTGGATTAAATAATATGTTATCCACTTAGGTTCTATAATGCTCATGTTTGCTGTTTGAAGAACATGTACAATTACAAATTAAGCTAGTGTATAATGACTGGTTCGTTGGTCAATAAAGGTGTTTATGCATGGTGGTTAGTTGAGTTTAAAGGACTAACTGGTGAGTATCATTTCCTTACACAAGGCACGAATATTTTACTCATCATTTCTGTACACTTTTGTTCCTTTTACATGCAACAGCAGACATACTGGGCTTAGTATTGTTCCTATTCTTCAGCAGTCCATAGCAATGTCGGCCATTGTTTATGCATTTGTCCGTGTTTAGTTACCTGAGGGGCTGCTGTCACTTCCATTTTGTAGAGAGCTTCTTCCTGCTGCATCAACTTTTGGAGAACCTGTGTCACCTATGTGGGATTTAAGAGGAAGATAGGTAAAGCAGAAGAGATAGTTTAATACCACACTAAGTAAAATCATTGTTTATATTTATTAACACTGTGAACACATACTGTAAAGACAAAGACATTTTCTTCAGGTTGCCAGATAAGTTAATGTTTTCCACGTGAGGGAAAACATTTTGATGGTACGGTTTCCATTGTTACAATAATTGTGATTATAATAATGAATTTATAATAGCGTGACAGTGTTTTCCTCATCAGATGGACGAATGAGAGTCTATATCTGTTCTAAATGTCTGTGTACCTCTTCGAGACATTAATAAAAGGCCATGTGGAACTGGTGGTAGAAATGGTCAGGGATGGTCTTTTATGTTCATCACTCTCCTAATGATAAAATCAACTTTTATAACTTATTTGTGAAGTCAAATTACTTTCTAGTGCATTTCTGTTTGCATACACATACACATACACACACACACACTCAGTAGTGTGTGTATAAAGCCTGATTGGAATAGTAAGTGTGTGAGTGCGTGCGTAATCTTTATCTCATCGTGTGGCTCTTTTTTCCACAGACTCTGGGCTTTAGCTCTGACTATTACTCACGACCATTAGCACATACACAACTAACTCATGTTTTATTCGCTCTCTCTCTCTCACCCACACAGCTGGAATCAAAATTTGGACAGGTATTGCCGGCTACTAAGTACAAACCCATTCTTGATAATAACAAGTAAAAGAGGCGAAAAGCGAGAGAGCTGTATGAAATAGACATATGCCTACAGTAGGGGTGTGAATCTTTCACTCACACAACGATCCAATTCAAATCTCAATTCACAGACTACAATCTGATTCAGGAAGGCCATGTGGACCTAGTGGTAGAAATGGTCTTTTATGTTCATCACACTCCTAATGTTAATATTTACTTTTACAACGTATTTGTGAAGTCAAATTACTTTCTTGTGCCTTTCTGTTTGTATAGCTAGATACGTCAAGGCCCAGCATGCGCCAGGGTGGGCCTATGTTGTTTCTGGTCGAAGAACAAGAGAAGCAGCAGGAGGAAGCACACTTTCTTTGTTCATTTGTTTGCTTAATTTCTTTTGAGTATAAATAAACTACAATATACGAACTTTGTAGACAATGGACTTTTGTTTTGTCGAGTAGCCACACCACATGGCCATGGTGGACTAGTGATGCTTTGATTTTTTATTTAGGTTTTTGGACAAATGTTCACTACATATGGTCCATGTAAATCCAAGTCCATGATTAAAATAAAGTAGGATGTTACAGCAGACTTAAGCCGATGGCTATTTTAAAATAAGCCCTATAAGGCTTTGGTTTACATATACCCACATCTATAAGTGATTAAAGGGAAACCTTTATTACTTACCAATAATAAAATGTGTCATATTTCCAAAATAGAAATGCAAGTATTCCCAACAGTGTTACAAATATTGGGTTATTAATAAATATAGACAGTGACTTAATATGAGTAAACAGGCCTGACATGTGACTGCTAACAGATATGTAATGATATAACATGGAAATAATAACAACAACAACAATAATATGGTCAGACAAAATTTGCCTTTCAAAGTAAGTTCATGTTCCCACAATTACTACCATTTCAGTTCAGACCTTTTTCTTTTCAAAACAAGTCTTAGTAAAAGTCTCAGTCTCTCTTTATCTCTCTTGCTCTCTCTCTCTCTCTCTCTCTCTAAGGAGAATTACATAATTTTTGCAAGTACGCCTAATAGTGTTACAAATATTAGGAAATTAATAAATATAGACCGTGACTAAATACGAGTAAACAGGCTTGATCCAGGCCTGATATATATATATATATCAGATGAAACCTCAGAATAATGTGTAATGACATAATATGGGAATAACAACAGTAATAACAGCAACATCAAATAATAACTAGAAAAGCACTCTGAGAGGCAGATCAGCTACCACCCCCAATAAATGACTTAAATGAGTGACATGGTTCACTTTCACTTCTGTAAGCAGAAGTCTACCCCAACCAACTGAATGAAAGACATGTCTGTACCCCCCAACCCCTCTACTAAAATTCAACATTTTCTGAAAATGTCAATGCCTCACATTATCAGTGGCCTATCACAAACCACATAATTACTCACTTGTAAGAAAAAAAGTGTAAAGCATGATTGCAAGAAAGAATGATATTTGAAACTAAAATTTGATCTGTTCAAGAAAATTACACATATATACATCAAACACTTTCATGATAAAGAACCACATTTCAGAATTCAGTTTCCTGCTTTTGCAACAATTGCAAATGTTGTGGTTGTGTGCAAGGAAAGATTTCAGTCTAACCTTTTGATTCTGAAGTTGAGACAGTTTTAGCTGCCTTGCTCTTCTTTGTTTTCTGAAAATATCAAAAAGATACAGATTAATGAAAGCCAAAACAGATTAGAAAAATTGCATTTTTTAAAATTAAAACCCACTTAAACTGTGATTATTCTTATTCTATCATTACAAATGTTCTGTTACCTATGTGTGTGAAAAGAACTGAGCTTGTGAAGTACTACATAACACCCACCACATCTCCGTCTGTGTACACAGCTGTTTGTGGAGTAAATCATCAGATAGAAGGGCGTCATCTCATTAAAAAAACCCTGTCTTTCTACAATCACCATCTCATTCACATCTGAATAATGATGTAGTCAACGTTATAGCATATGTTCTTTTTGTTTGTTTTTGATGTGTATAACTGTACACATTAGCCAAACACTGACAGTGAATTGTAAATGATATATGAATAGCCATTGTCTGTGTTATTTTTTTATGATTTAGAAGCTGTTAACAGAATCACATACTGTGGGATCAATCAATCAATCTCTAAACAAAGTCACATGTCCTGACTTCTGCCCTCATATTTAGACCGTCACAGTGTTTGTACATTGTTTACACAGTATACATTCTTGAAATTCTCATGCTTAACTTTTTGTTGTCCCTTACTTTGCTTTTGAACATTGTAATTCATTTTATCAATTTATTTTATTTGCTGTAAATTACTCACGTTTATATGCAATTCATCTCAAATTTAGTTTTCATTCATAATATTTTTATGCAGAGCTCACATTTATATTAAAGAGGACGTATCATGCCCATTTTCCACAAGTGAACACAGTTCCCTGGTGTCTCAGTGACCTGTCTGTGACATGCTTTGGTCAAAATATCACATTGATGCAGAGATACAGCAGCCTCTTCAATCTGTCAACATAGCCCTTTTTAAAACACTCTGTTTTAGTGCCTCATACTTTCATGCAAATGAGCCACAGCTGACTCTGCCATTCTTTTCCACATTCTACCAGGGGGAAGAGAAAGAGTTAGAAGAGGAGAAAGAAATGGAACCTGAAAAAGTTGAGGCAGAGAAAAAAAGACACTGATGAAATAAAATCATCTGGAGAGACTCAAAGTGGACCAAGTGCGGAGTTTTATAGCCGTGGTGCCTTCGGGTCGTGGTCCGTTAACAGACCCGGTGCACGTTCGGGTCCAGTTCATCTGGCCGGATGAGTCGCAACACCACAGTCGCAATGCCACCCACGAACCAGAACGTCTGATCAACCCCAGTCAGACCAACCGTAGACCTCGACGCACGGCGACGAGGGCTCAGACCCCAATGCACCAGACACACACAGTGACCACTGATAGAGATTAATGGTGGATCTCTGAGTCTGAGCAGAGGTTGCTGTGACAAGTAGGTGGGGTTAGCTGAGCTGGTGGGGTATTCAAATGAGTCTATGCATGTGACGTATGAAGCATAGCATTAAAAAGTGCATTTTGCATGATATGTTCCCTTTAGGTATATTCAGACATTCAAATAAAAAAAAAAGGACTCACTTTTGTCTTGGCTTTTGCCCGTGTCTCTTCCATCTTCTCTCGCAGCCTTTCCACCTCCTCCTTAGTGCCGTTGAGCACAATAATATCATCACTTTGAAAAGGGTCTCCACACTAAAATCAAGCATGACACATCGGGTAGTATGTCAATTAATTTAATATAAAAGCACTTTTCATCACACATACAGTATATTCAGTGTAAAAAGATTTGATGAGAGACAACAGACACAGCCTATTTACATGACCACAAAAGTCTGATAACTGGGAGGAATTGGATGAGTGTAATCAGATCTGACACACAGACAGGCATTTAAGAAATGCAAAAATAAAATTCTGACTTAGATACTTCAGTCCATTATTGGATATCTTTCGGAGTCTGTGCCTATATAATGATGGTAAAATCAAATGTCCTGTTATTGTCTTCTATTCATAATTGGCTACGTAATTTCTGTTATCTACATGTAAAGTAACAAAATAAATCAGATGAACATGTATCAGTGATGTGCAGGCTGACCTGAAGTGAGCAGGCGCCTGCAGTAATCCACAGTTGTGGGTCATTGAAAAATACTTTTAATGATATTCGGATTGCAGGCAGTCAGGTCATTTGTCATTAAAATAACCTGGTAAATCATTGTAATTTAAATATTAGGTACAATTTTCTATTATTAGTACATACACTTTATTGACTGAATTTCTGTGAAGGTGACGTCCTATGGTATGAAGGGAGCAAGAGAGAAAGTCAAATTGGTAGAGTGGGAGCTCCAGAAACATACAAACAAAAAAAAGTAAGATTTGGGACCCATTTTTAAAGATGATGAGTAGCTCCCAGTGTTTTCTTTTCTGTGGAAACCGGGTTCAAATGGCTCTTTTGGTGTTACAGGTCGCCGACCCCTGGTTTAGATGTTGCATGTTGATAAGTTTTGAATGCCGAAGCAGGACAAAAATATTTTAGCAACATATTTACTTACAAGCAATGACATGGAATTTTAACATAGAAATAAATGCAGCTATGTGACTAAGGTCATTTTATGTTCATAAAGACTTGACGGGTTGCGGGTTGGGTGGGTCCTTTTCAAAAATATTTCTTGCGGTCCAAGTTGTGGGCGGGCTAGTTAAAAAACAGCTGGTTGTGGGTCATTTATACATCAAACCACGCATCACTGACACTGACCTGGATATATAACTAGAAGACATCAAAGTATTGGGTAGAAATCCAAGTGTGTTAGCCTGATTTCTCTTGATCAGAGAATGATAACGAATATGAGAGTATGCTCACTTAAATGAATTCCAACACAATGTTCAAGGTAAATACAGCCTCTCTTGTCTTTTTTTAACTGAAGACTTCAGACTTATACCCTGTTACAAGGCTTACACCGCTGGAAGCAATGGCTAGGGGTATATCCCTGAACATTCCCAATCCTTAACCAGACAGCTATGATGTCATAACATGAGGCACACCCAGGTCACAACATTTCATTTGCACTTGATTTAAAGTCAATCAGACTAATAGGTTCAGACGTGACCAAATTCATGTTTAGTGGTTTTAAACTTTTGAGCAGGTATTTTAGAAATGAATCGAGTTAAACAGAGACTTCTAAATGCAGTCATGAAAAAAGTAGACCTGGACAATGTGCTACAAGACAAACTGGTTCAAGCACTTCAAAATAATACTGACTGCTGCCCGTCACTGAAGCATTGAGACAAGAAACACTACTGACTGGAATCTACATATGGACAGTTAAAATCTCATCACACAACAAAAACTGCTGGATTTGAAGTATGTCTTATGATCTTCCATTAATGTCACTTGTAGACATAAAGCCTTAGTGGTTGTAGAAGCCAAACTATAGCTAAGCTATAGCTTAGCTATAGTTTGGCTATAGCTATAGCTCTATCATAAAACAGACATTTGGAGTTCACTACTACCACCATCAGGGCAATCTACAAATGAGTCCAAATTCCAAATGGTAAATCATCCATAACAAAGTCAGTACTTGTTCTCCATGATATTCACTGATATGGAAAACATGGAATTTCTAAATCAAATATTTTTTGAGGGTTTTTTTTGTTTTATTGTCATTATATTAGGATATAGAGTCACATGATGAAATTCAAGGTGCTCGTCATCAGGTCAGTGCAACTAGAAAAGTCATAAAAAAAACATACTATATTCATATAATTAAAAGCAGCTTAAACAAATAAAATATCAAGATAAGATGAAAGTACCTAATTGTAAAAGATAAGAGAAGATATTCCTTTATTAGTTCCACGAGGGTAAATTCCAGGGGAAAGCACAACCTGTCAACACTTAACAACAGAAGAACAGATATAAACACATGATGAATAGTCACTAAAAGTGTAGAATAATAAAATGAATAAATATTGCACATTGAAAGGCTATTACAGCAGATTCAAGTGTGGCTGTGGCTCAGTTGGTAGAGTGGGTTGTTCAATGACTGAAGGGGTGGTGCTTTGCGTCCCCGCTCTGTCTGTCCACATGTCAAAGTGTCCTTGGGCAAGACACTGAACCCTAAATTAGGCTCCCAGTAGGTCTGGAAGAACCATAGAAATATACTGGTGTATGAGTGTATGTGTGAATGGATGAATGTGAGGTTAATGTAAAGCACTTTGAGCACCATGGAGGTATATAAGTGCAGTCCATTTAAAAGTTACAATTGTTGTTAAGTGTCCATGTTACACAGGGAAAGAAATGGTCAGTCTCGAGGTGTGGGCTCTAATTGACCTATAGCGCTGCCATGAAGTCAAGAGAGTAAACAGGTGGTGCGCTGCATGCGAGGGGTCTTTATGGATATACCTAGTTCCCCTAAGACAGCGGGAACTGGCAATGCAGTCCAGGGAGGACTGGGAGCAGCCAATAATCGTTTGGGCCATATTAATGATCCTCTGAAGAGCCCCCTGTCTGAAGCCGTGTTGTTGGTGTGCCATATGATCATATAGTGAGGACTTTCTCTATTACTCAGTTGTAGAAGGACACCAGTAGCTTCTGATCCAATCAGTTCCTTCTGAGGGGCCTCAGGAAATAAAGATGCTGCTGGGCCTTCTTGGCTATGGCTGCAGTGCGTGTAGACTAGGAGAGCTCCTCGGAACACTGTATACCCAAAAATTTAAATGAAGGTGCCCTTTCTACACAGTCCCCAATGATGTACAGAGGGGCATGGCCTGTGCCATTCCTTCTAAAGTCAATGATAACTTCTTTGGACCTTATTGCGTTCAGTTGCAGGTTGTTGCTTGCATACCCAGCAGACACCCGCTGCACTTTGTCTCTGTAGGCTGTCTAACCGTACCCTGAAAAGAGCCCAACCACAGTGGTGTCGCCTGCAAATTTTATGATGTGATTTGAGGGGTGGAAGGGGGTACAGTCATATGTGTAGAGTGCATATAAGAGTGGGCTCAGGACACAGCCCTGAGGGGAGCCTGTGCTAAATATGAGAGAGGAGGAGAAACAGAAGATAAGTCTGATGAATTGTGGTCCGTTACTGAGAAAGTCCTTAATCCATGCACAAGTGGATGGGGGGGGGTTGGGGCGCAGGTCCAGGAGCTTATTGATGAGGATGTTGGAAATTATGGTATTAAAAGCTGATCTATAGTCTATGAATAGCATTCTTACATAGTTCCCAGCATATTCAAGGTACCTCAAGGCAGAGCTTAGGATGATGGTGATAGTATTCTCGTTAGACTGGTCAGCTCTATAGGCGAACTAGTGAGGATCGAGTGATGGGGAGAGACAGCCTCCCCATCAATGTTTCTGTCATTGGAATATTTGTCATGATTGATGTTATGCTGCACACCATGTAGTTGGATATTCGTTATATTCCTTCCCATACCTGCCGTGGATTATCAGTGACATGACCCTCTATTTTTCTCACTGTATATCTCTTTAGCAACTCTGATCCCCCTCCTTAGGTTCCCCCTAGCCATGCAGTACAGTGTCCTGTCGCCTGACTTGAAGGTGATGTTGCATTCTTTGATGAAGAGGCGGACTTGCTCCATCATCCAGATTTTCTCATTTGGGAACATCTTGATGTGTCTAATGGCAGTGACACCCACCACACAGAATGTAATATAGGAGAGCATAGTTTGTATGTATAGATAGAGGTTAGTGTTCTCAAATAAGCTCCGTTTGGTGCATGTAAAACAGCCCTGAAGCCAAGAGAGGGTCCTTAGGCCAGGTGGTTACGTACATAGCCGTAACATTAGTTTCCCTGATATGGGGGATGTAACTGGGAATAAGGTCCATAAGCGATATGACAATGTCTGGCTGTGATACTGTTTTGTAAGCATGGGATGAATGATATGTGGAAGTGGGTGTCCGAAACTCCATTCAGGTATGTAATGCAGCTACACAGTCAGAGAACAACTAATGAAAACAGCACACCTAGACAATGTTCTACAAGACATACTGGTTCATCCACTTCATACCAACAATACACCTGAATTGCCACCAGTCACGGTTATGTAGTGACAGGAGACACTGCATAGAAAGGAACCTACCTATGGACAGCTAAAACTTCATCACGCAACAAAAACTGCTGGACTTGAGGTATGTCTTATGATCTTGTATTAATGTCATTTGTAAGCATCAAGCTTTAATGAGGGCAGAACTCGCCTACATACACCTGTGTTTTGGCAGATGTAGTTCTATCATAAAACAGACACAGACACTGGACACCACCATGTTCTTTAGGCACACCAAGGGTTATAAATAGTCCACGGGAGCATCTCTCAACTTTTACAGTGACAGAAAAAAAATTAAAATAAAATCCATCTGTTACAGAGCTACTAGGTTTTGTTCATGCAACACAAGAAGATAAAGAACAAATACTGAGACAATCCCTTTAGGTCACATTTTAGAAAAACCTACATGTCATGTAGAACTGGTTTCTCAATTCATCTAACATCAATGGGAAATTAAAGTGATACTTAACATTAAAATGTGTTAAAGGTTTTGCGGTAATGTGATACAAGTTTTTTTTTTGCTTTGTTTTGGGGTTTTTTTAACATCAGCCTGATACAGGCTGCCGATATTTTGAAGTAAATATTTGGAGTCAATACTTTTTTTAAACAAGTGTCAAACAATCTTTTCTTAAAGGAAACATTTATTGAACTAAAAACAATATTAAACTACTGGTAAAAAAGGAGCAATATAATGTATGAAAGGTAATAATAGCAGAGAGTACACACCATTGGTTATTTGAGATTTTTGCTTCTTTCAAAAATAAGCTATTAAAATTTGATTCTAATTCTTGTCAAAATAGTGAAAATACAAGTGGCCCCCCATAATGCTGAAAAATGTCTATAATTTGATCACATTGTGCATAATGGTTTTGTAAAATGTTGACCAATTTTTGTAAAAATGTGTTCCTTCCTATACCAGCTTTGCTTTGAGGTTAAAATGTAGTAAAGAATCACTGTGATGTTTTTTAGATCGTACTATAATGCTTGTGAAATAATATACGTGCACCCAATTGTGAAACAGCCAATTGTAAAAGGAATTAAGTTATATAATTGTGATGAAATATAAATCAGCATTTCATGAGCAAAAAACTGGTCAGCTTGCATTAGTTCCTCTGAAGCTAATGTTACATCATGATATGTGTACTAACAATGGAACTGCAGGTAATCAGAGATGTTCATTCCATCTGTCCTGAAGTCATATTCTGCTAAATCCCACTGGATACACCAGAACAATAGAACAAGCCTGCTGCTCATCTTGTTGGTATAACATCAGTACATTTTCCTTCAATAAGAAAAGTACATTTAGCAGTGACTGCAGCTCTGCTACAACTGCTTCTCTGGTGTCCGCTATGATGGTCAGTGTCTTGTTTACGAATGAATGTTGTGGGCGAAGCTGGTATTTGTTTGGCAACAACAATATTGCCAGATTTTTCCACTTTAGAACCCATTCTCAAAAAATCTAATTTTGGGGTAGCAAAAAACACAAGTGATAAAATGATAAAAGACCTTATCAGATTCACTAGAAAACATTGCTGTGTGGACTAGTCCTGAAGCCACTTTTGTCTTTCATGGCATTGTAATGTATATTGTCTTGCAAAGCAGATATACACCCCACCCAACTAAATACACATCTACAGTCACATTATCAACCTCTAAAAAGTTCAGTCATGCAACAGGTGTCCTCTTACTTTGACTTGGAAAACAATGTTTTGCTTGCACAGGTTATGGAAATCTTTGGAAATAAACCACAAATGCACTGCATGTCTTGGGAACAGATACATGTAAATAGTCATTTATTTTCCAAAAGAAAATGTGAATATATCATTTTGGAATAACAATGATTATATTAAACTTTATTTGCAGACTACACACTAATGAACAGTAGTAAAATACTAGCATTCAAAGAACAAATGAAACAACACAGCAATAAGCAAAATATATATGCACCCTGACATATCCCTCCTGGTTTTATTTGCATGCTGGTTGCATTTGGTTTTCTTTGAAATGCCCGACTACATGAGATATATTTATTTTGGCCCAGCCCTGTGTGTCTGTATAATTTTTGTCATTCCAGAACTAAAATTTCAAAATGCAGATTGGATTGGCAGGAAATATGTATCAAACTTGTCCTGTTTATTGGAACAAATTTGCAGTGGATTGTATCGAGTCCTAACTATTGATAAACTGACAGATGCATTTTTACTATCTTGTAGTGTACCACATCTGTCTATAGTACTTGGGGTTACGTTGGTATAGAAAGAACAAGAATTGGTACACATCCTATTTACTTGAATGCATTCTTAATCCTCAAATATTCAAATTCATCATTCTGTGGCTGCACTGTATGTTATTGACCACTATTTTAAACCAAACCATAATCTTTTATTTAACTAAATAAATTGTAGTAGTATAATATATAATAGTAAAAATAGAAGAGGAGGAAAAAAGAAGTAACCCATATAGTCTTATGGTAAATGAATTGGTATGTAAACAATGTGAGCAAATGTATTGTATGTTGTCTCTCACACTGGTGTATGAATGTGGTCGCAGGTGCAGTTGGACACAAATTGGCAGTCACACTTCCATCAGCGTGCACAGGGCAGCTGTGTTAACAAACGTAGCTTACCACCACCAATGCGACTGTGAGAATGAATGACTAATGGAGAGGACTATTGTAAAACACTTTAGGTGTCTTGAAAAGCACAACAGCAATTCAAACCGTTTTATTTATTTTTTTATTATCTTAAAAATGATATGAATACACACATCATAGGAAGTTAACTGTAGGATGAAAGCATCAGATAATAGCAGATAAAAAAAAGTCAAGTATTCAAAAACAGTAAAATGAGATTGCATGACAGCTATTATAATAGCACTCATATCAACATGTAAATATGAAACCCCTGAGTAACCAGGGTGTCTATTGTCTGTCTGAAATGCAGGCCCAGTGGGTGTGAACTCTGGCCATGTGCTCTGTTCAACACAACGGGGATAATCTCAGAAGCTGACCTAGCAGCAAACAAACTGTGTGAGAGCTGCTCTGAAGTCAGTCACTGCTTTTGCAATTACCACCAATGACACAGGCTAGCTTATCATCACATCAACAAGACAAATCCTACTATTCAACTAGATTCTATCTGCGGCACTAAATGAATCAACAAGAAGGTGAATGACACAAACCTAGGGGGAGGGGGGGCTGCACAACCCAATATGTTCAGCTCTAAATAGAATTAAACACATTTGAAAAAGAAAGAAACAAAATGAAAGCTGTTGTAAAGGGGAAGCAGGAGACGAAGCTCAATGATGCAACAAACCAGTGAACAGGAATTTACATGGGGCAGGAGGATGTAAAAGGAAACCACGCAGAAAAGGCGTATATGTATGTGTGTGTTTGTGCTCATCTGCATAAGTTCTGAGCGAATGCCTTTGTCAGGTGCACTCGGGTGCTACTGCCGGTTACCAGGCAGAGATGCCCTCCCCTCATGGGGATATGAGGGAGTGACTACTGGGGAGTGTATGACAAGGAAAAAAAACCACACACATCTACAAATGACTCTCACATCAAATCATTCTCATGCTCAGAGAGCAGCGTAGCGTCCCGGATCACTTTCAGCTGCAAAACTCTTGACAAATCGGGTTCAAACATAAAACAAGAACCACTTCTGCTGCTGTGTTTTTGCTGCTGGTGCTGATGATGGCACCAATGGAATATTGTTTTACTCTCCTTTGGACACTGTACTTCCCTGAGAGTATGTAATATAATTTAAATTCAAAGAGCATGCACTCATGTCAACCCTATTTGATCACTGTAAGGATTACAGACTAAGCTGCGTCAAAGGTAAGTGACTAACCTAGCCCTTTTCTTCGGCACTGTGTCAGTACCTGGTTACTTGTGTTTACATATGCTATGGGTGTTTGAGTTACATCACCAAATATAAAAAGAAAATCACTGATAAAACATGACATCACTGTCATCAGTAAATTATCTGATATGTTGTTTGTTTGTTTTCCCCTCACAATCAAAAAAAAAAAAATACATGTACCAGCACTGTGATTCTCAAAACATAACTTCCTTATGTGAATGCTTGTGGTACTTATCTAATGGGAAAGGAAACATGGGCAACTTCCCAGTGGACGTGTGTAGCTCAGTTGCTGTTCTTAATAAAAACATGACCTTAATAGCAGAGGGATAAGAGATAAAGCTTCATTCTTGTTCATAATATCTTTTGTGTAATATCCCATTCTAGCTCGTAGAGCTAATACTGGACACATTTGATTAAAATGCAAAGTCAGGCCAAACCACAGCCTGAATGTGTGGATCTTTGACACAAGAAATGTCAATGTAATTTTTTTTATGCTTACCCTACAATGGTATTACAACCTGCTCTATCTGTATGTTTGAGTAGCTTTCTGCCTGTGTATGTATGCATGCATGCACCTACCCATCGATCTGTGTCTCCAACTCAAACTTTGCACATCTGGACTTTGCTTTTCCCGATAGAGTACACCTCTACCATATTCCCCTTGCCTTCAGATCTGAATTGATGTGATTGATTGATTGATTGATAGTGAGGTGAATACATGAGGTGAATATGATGAATTCATTTAAAAAAAAATGGTGACTTCAAATATTTTTTTGGGCAGTGTGAATGATTTAAGATGAATGAAAGAAGCCAGAAAAAGTTAAGGGAAATAAATGTTTAAAATCTGCAAAAAATAAATAAATCACAATGCAAAATATCACAGAACTAGAACTATACTAAAATAGATGCATAATTAGCCCATTTCTCATACGAAACATGAAGGTCATTAATACATGCACTTCCCAAAGAACTGCATGTTTGCTAAAATGTAGTTGAATCAAAACCATAACATAAGGCATAAAAGATGTTTACTATTCTTTACCACAAATATGATCTGAAGGCAGCCTTTCAGCCATTATATTTCAATCAATTATTGAAGGCGGCACAATATTGACAAAACTTCAAATCAATGTAGTCACAGCAAGTCTAAAAACATTGTATGTTCTCCATCAGTTGATATCAGCTATTAATTTGGTTTTGGTATAAATTATATATTTACTCTGCTTTGCAGTGGGTATCACAAGTTAATGTAACAGAGTGAAACAAAACGTAGTGTAGGCGTCTTCAGGATACACACAGATTTTAAATATAGTTTTTTTCCTTTTAAAGTTGTTGGAGAGAAAAAAAAATCAGAAAACTAACAAATAGAAATGATGTGTTAATACAAGCTACATGCTAATTTACTATATCCAGTAGACTGTATTGCAGAAACATATCAGATAAAAGTTATTAAAAGAGGCTAAATTTGGCATATTAAACTTTCCTGAGCTAAAAAGTGGTTTCAACAATTAGTACTAGCCTACATATTTAACCTGATTTAATAACCCTCTGGGCCCATGAATCTAATGTGAATTGACAATTTGCATGTCTGTCTTACAGGAATTCTATCTGGGGGACGTTGTCTGGACTGCAGTAACGAGGGGCTATTATGTGTCATTTTGAAAGTAGAAAATTCAGGTTCCTGTTTTGCCTGGGAATAAGTTTTACAGTCTGCTCATTTATTTATTTGAGCAATGATATCTCACTAGACCCCAAGCCTCTAGAAGTGGTGAGTTGCAGGCCCTTCTCATCTGCATGTAAAGCCTATCTGCCTGGTGCTACAAAAGGAGTACAATGGCAACGCCGTGACTGTCAAGTAAGTAGGGTTTTTTCTTAATATTTTTTTTATTACTGTATTTCTGATGATTACATGTAGAAAAGAGCACTGGACCACAAGTTACACCTTCATTAAACATACCACGCAAGTTACATAACTTACAGAACAAGGAAATAATCTGTTTTTTTTTTTCCTTATCCACAGGTGGAAAGCTATATCTTAAATGGTCAGCTGCAGTGTTCAGAAGTAGCCAAAGACCTGCATTTCATAACACGCCCTCTGAGCCATGAGGAGTTGGAGTACCCATTAGCATTTATTATGACTGTTCACAAGGAACTGGAGATATTTGTCCGTGTACTGCGGGCAATCTATATGCCACAAAATGTCTACTGCATTCATGTGGATGCCAAGGCTCCAATGGAGTACCAGGTGGCTATACGGATGTTGGTCAGCTGTTTTGAAAATATTTTTGTCTCCAGCCAGCGTGAGACGGTAACCTATGGAGGGTTTTCCAGGTTGCAGGCGGATTTACATTGCATGAAGGATCTAGTAAAGTCCAAGGTTGGCTGGAAGAAGGTGATAAATCTGTGTGGACAAGATTTCCCTATCAAGAGCAACTTGGAACTGGTGCATTACATGAACAGTAAAGAGTGGAGAGATATTAACTTGACGCCTGGAATCAAACAACCACCGACCATGCAGTACAGGACGCAGTTTCAGCACAGAGAGATCACGGGATCACTTGTGAACAAATTAAGTCTTAAGAAAGACCCTCCTCCCCACAATCTCGAACTTTACTTCGGAACAGCCTACTACGCTCTCACAAGGCCCTTTATAGACTTTGTTCTGACAAACCCAATTGCCCTAGAACTGTTGGAGTGGTCCAAAGATACGTACAGTCCAGACGAGCACTACTGGGTAACACTAAACCACATTAAAGGTAAACTGCCTGTTTGGTCCAGGTATGCTATACTGAAAACTAGAATGTCAACGCCCTTTACATCTAACAAGGAATTCCAAATTAAACATAGATTTGCAGCGCTGTAGTTCTGAATTCATCAATGACTTTTTTCAGAAGAAATAGTGGCATTGACCTCGATACAATTCGGATCCCTTACAAAAAAAAACACGGCAATCTAAGAATGCAATATCTGATACACAGATATAAAGTCTGAGCAACACAGTTAAAGGACTCAACTTGATCCATGTCATACAGATTTCATACTTGTGGTACAGGTAGTAGTTTCAATAGTTTTATGTGACCTAAAAGTATGTAGCATTAAGCAAAGATAGCCAAGTCATGCCTTGCTGGACACAACACTGAATTGATCATTCTGTCTGGTTATTTTTCTTGTAGAAGCACCAGGGAACAACATCGAAGGAGGCTGGGCAGGAAACATCCGTGCAGTTAAATGGTCAGATCAAAAAGGAACAGCGCACAATGGTTGTAAAGGTGAAGCTACTGAGAGTCGCTAACAATTTTATCGTCCTGTTTTCATATGGGGAAAATAGAACACCAAAAAGTTTATTGGGAGATGGCTTATCTGGTGGCATTTTATATTTTCTTGCAAATGTCTTGCCTAGTTGAATTTTTCCCCTTTATTTTGCAATGTAGTGGGTTTACAATCCACTTCAGTTAAAAGTCAAAACCTAAAATGTAGGCTATGCTATTTTAGGTTTAGGTCATTTCAAACTTTTTAAAGCACCAGTACAACCCAGCAATATGGAGCAACTACAGTAATATATTCTTCTCATTGGCTTACCTCCTACAATTTCTGTAATAAAAAAGGGTTCCTTGCTCTTTGTCTTTGCTACGTTCAGTCCCTTGGATGCAAACTGTATTACAGGACCATTTACTGGCAAAAAACAACTCAAGTTCACCCTGCCTTATGATAAGAGGACTGATAGGAGGTTATCTGATCTGTGTTTTCTCTAATAGACGTAGTCTGTGACCTTAAACAGAATTAAAAATCACACACTCATTTGGTAAAAAAAAACACCAAACACAGAAAACACTAAATGTACACTAAAGCACACAAATAACACAATGATTGGTTTAAAACTTTCTAAAGTTTAAGGCAAAACAGGTACATGCATTAAACTTAATATTTCAAATACATGATCTTTTATTTTTTATTTTCTTCTCCAGGTCAGTACGTAAGAGGTATTTGTGTCTATGGAATAGAAGACTTGCCATGGATTATCAAGAAGAACAGCATGTTTGCCAATAAATTTTCAATAGATACATTTCCTGATGCACTGGACTGTCTGGAACAGTGGCACAGAAACAAGGTACTGAGGACAACAACCGTTTCCATAGAACCATCGTGGCTGCTGGCCAGACCGAACAGCTCAAGCAGCAACTTCTTTAACATCAGCACTGGAGCATAAAATCACCATTGATTGGCTTAACAAAAGCTAATGTGCAAGTAAACAACATTATTTGCCTTTGTTAGTGATTGTGAACTTCTCTAACATAAAGCAGTAACACAAAGACGGTACATTTTGTGGTTTCAAATTTTGCAGCTCAACATCTGCCAAGTGAAGGCCAAAGGACTCAACTATGAAATCCTTTAAATAATGTATACTTTAGTTTACAGAAAATAAGACAGCACTTGAGAGAATAACCAAGAACACAAAATTAATTGCTTTAATGTTTGTCATTTTGTCATTTGTTGTTTTTAAGAAGAGACATACCTGTAAAAAATACCTGTGTGTTAATTTTTTTATGAATAAAGGAAGCAGAAGCTACAACCTAATAAAAAACAATGTGAGTCAATCTTCCTTCCTTTTTTCTTTAACAAGATACACCTTGTATACAGCCATGTTAGTGACTGTTGGAGATTGTATATAAAGACAGCTCTACTATAAAATAAATGGTAAGAACAGCTAAGGGGGATGGATGCCAGTTTCAAAAGTATTTAACAATTGACCTACCATTTGGATAAATATAAATATTAATCATAATCCATTAATGCCTATACCAACCCTCAGGGAGGTAAGAGAGCAAAAGTTGGGATACATCATTACGACTAATATGCATTAAAGAAGAACTAGACAATATTTTTACCTTAATTAAACACTTTCAGGGTAATTGTGATTAAATGGCTTCTTATGGGTTGAATGGAAGCCCTCTGTCCACCAACTAGCCCCTAGGGCTGAATATGCCACTTACAATTTCTCAACCACATCCTGTGCACTTAGATATTGCCTAATATCTCATGTCTCACATGAAGGGCCATGGTTTACTGCACTACCACATAAATACACCTTCAGCCAGTTACCACTGGCTAACTGTAAATACAAGCCATTCATGCCTTCATTTCACCAGTGTTTACAATAGTAAAGCTGGTACTGGATAAATTCTCTATTCTCTATTTTATTATTAGGCCTGAGCACTGATATGCCATGTCAGTGAGAGACTATTAAAACCACATGGTTCCGTTATTATTGTGTCACTGCTTTCACCCCAATGTTTGCCCTTTCAAAGTTTCAAAAAAGTTAATGTTATTCAACACCACATTCAAGCCTGGCGAAAAATGTCAGAATCTGAAGCCCCCCCCCCCCCCCCCCCCCCCCCCCCCCCCCAAAAAAAAATAAAAATAACAACTTGCAAAATGGCTTGGCCACACTCTCTCAAAAATCAAAATGCATTATGTGGATGGCAGACATCTATAATTATTTTTCAATATACAAACATGAAACATGGTACACACATAGTCCATGGAGTGGGACAAGTACAAAATTACATTATAGCTCTGCCCTAAACCTAACAAAAAGTCAGTGTGGACCCCTGAAATCCTACCCCTCATGTTTTCAACTGGTCCTCCTAGGGTTTACATGCATTTTACACTAAACTGGTTGAAAATCACCTACACATGTCAAAAGTTATCAGGCTAAATGTTTTTTAGACACATACAAGTGTGTGTATCTCACACATACAATGTCAGATTAAGTTGGACCCAAAGTAACATTTGTGCAGAATGACAACCTGAACACAATGATATGGAACTGATGTTGCATCGCAAAATGTCTCCTTGATGCCCCCTACAGTTTTTTTAATGGGAGTGAATTTTTTCCTCCCAGTCAAATGAAATTCGACACACACATTCCACATCCCAAACTGAAACAAAACCTCAATGCATGTTCTCATGACACCAAAACTGTTCCATAGAAATGAATGGGATTTGGCCACAACAACACAATAGATAAACTCTTAGTGTTACACTAATGTACACAGAGTGAAAATTACACTGCAGAAAAGTACATTTTTACAGTAAAAGCATTTTTTCAAAATCTTCCAAAATGGCTCGGCCACACCCTCTCAAAAATCTAAATATTTTATTATATGAACCATATAAATTGCAACTGCCTGAACAATTAACCTTGATGTTTGATCTTTGCTGGTGTTTTATATATATATATATATATATATATATATATATATATATATATATATATATGGCTAATATCTGTTACTTGTCTGTTGTACAGTAAATTTTAGCCCTGGTATGATAGGGTAGTAGCAATTTCAAATAACTTTCTCATAAAAAAAAAAACAACAGCAGGAAAAAAAAACCACTCCCTATGATGTTCAGTAAAACACTGAGGTATTGCCATTGCCTCATGAACTAACTAACTTTAGAAGTGCAGTGCTAGCGGCAACAGACAGTCTTCTATTGCCGTCTGCCCTAGCCACCCAGATGGACAGCTCATAGTGACACTGGTTATGTGTGCACTGAGGTGAATAGCTGCAGGCACCGAGCTGCTGCAGAGCTAAAGAGCATGCTGGAGTGAAAACAAAAGTCTGAAACTTCAATGTCCAGCTAAAGTTCCCCATTCTGCTCTGCTAAGTTGTTTAATCACTATTTTTTTGCCTTCGTGTCAACGGCTTCATTGAAAACAACACATGGTTAGTGGGTTTTACAACAATAAACATGTACTCCAAAACTGTAGGGCAAAAAAAAAAAACATCCCGTTTTTCCCTTTAATTCTGAAATCCTATACATAATTTTTCACTTCTGCCGAGGTTATGCTTTTGCCAGAGGTCTGTTAGTTAGCAAGATAACTTTTCATTTTGATGAAATTTTCAGGGTAGGTTGGTAATGGGGAGATCTACAAATGATAAGACGCCTTGGCGGAGGTCTGCGCTCTCAAGAGTGCCTTTCTAGTTCATTAACGTATTACACACATACTCTGTGTACACAGATAATTTCATCTGTATGGGTCTCAAGACTTAATGTTTACAAAGCATTTGCACAGGAAAAGCTTTGTACCTACATTAAACAAGAAAAATCCTTGCCAGAAATTCAGGGGTGATTAGGGGAGGAAAAAAATTTAACATTGAGTCAATTCATCAAAATCATGTTTAATACTATGTCATTTAACTCACTAGGTAACATGATCGGCAAAGATTAGCTAAACAAAAGAAACCAAGTACACTGAAAATACAGGTAAATTATGACTCACCTTGTGGCAGATTTCTGTCTTGACTTCCTTCATTGCTCGATCAGAAAATACACAACCACATGTCTGCAGATAGCAAAATCTAAAAAAAAAAAAAATACAAAACAGACATTTTCTAATGCAACTGAATTAAAAACATTTTGAAAAAAGGAAATTTGATACTGTTGATCAGAGGGGATTTATGATTATTATTATTAAAAACCCCAAAACCATAACGGCATGAATGCAACATTTTTATCGAACAAACAACCACAAAAACGAATGAAACTATTTATTCACAAAGGGCGGGGGTGGAGCAACTTCACACCGGTACATCACCTGCCTGTTATATAATGTACTGCCAGTGCCATCTCTACTACTTTAGTTAAATATATCCAACAATAAAATGTTGCTATTTTTAACACTCTCTTGTACTATATTTCCTGTCCAAAAAAATAAATAAAATAAAATTTAAAAAAATCACACATGCAAGATTTCACTGCACTACCTTTGGTTTTGGATTATATGAGACTGACACTCAATTTAACTAAGTTAATAGTTCAGATCCTTCCATGGGTAAATACTTCAGTGGTTAATAATGTTGCAGCTGGAACAAGTTATTTAATCTAACTGATGCAGTAAGTGTCCTCTCATGTCTGTAATGTTTAACAGATCCACCAGGAGTGATCAGGATTATCAGGTTTATGAGACAATACGTCAAGGACCATGAGACATCATTTTCACCCAAAAATTTGCCTCCAAAATCTCCAGTCCGTTTGGGATGTTGAAGAGTTGTCCTTTTACAAAAAAAACAGGGTGACAAACTTAGACTAATAGTTTATTTCTCAGCTAAATTTGACCCAGTCGCTGTGGGTTTTCCTAGCTGTTTGCGAGCTGTGGCGGCTGGTGATAGGGCTGTAATTTGCTCACGTGACATAGTGGGATGGTCCAAATTGACTCTCCTCATCCCACATGCAGTGACCACCATTTTAAATGACACAAACACACTCATTTATCGCCAGCCACCCTCCTCCCCTTGCCAGAGGATGGTGAACCACACTGTTGAATTACCTAGAATTACTTGAATTAACACAGACCTGCTCACCCCACCCAGATCTAGGGAAAGAGCCCCTCACCTCCTCTAATCTATCCTGTTCATAGAAGGCTCTACTTCATGTGACCCTGCGTCAGGAAAATGTGAGGTTGGTTTTGCTGTGTGCGACCCTGATTCTATTGTTGTCTCAGGATCCTCAGCCGGCCAGTTTTCTGCATAAGCAGCTGAACTGGTGGTATTAACTGAAACCTGCAGGTATGCAAAAAGTTTATCTGTCACCATTTATACTGACTGTTGCTATGCTTTTGGATGGTGCACAATTTCAGTGCCCTCTGGAAGCATGGAGGGCTCCTAAAATCTGATGGTTCTCCCATCTTGAATTACAACTTAGTGGCAGAACTATTGGAGGTCATTTTTACCCTCCTCTGTAGCTGTTTGTAAGTGACCCTGTCTCTATAGGTAATGCACAAGCTGACACTACCACTAAGGAAGCTGGGACACACACACTTGCTACCTTTTTTTCTCTCCTCTGCAGATGACCCACAAGTTCCGGCCCTCACTCTCTCAGCTATGCAGTCTCTTACCTCTAAAGCAGGATGTGAGACTATGGTCATCAGTTGGTGCAAAGCAGACCCCTTTGTTTGGCCCTATACTAAATTAACACATGGTCTAGACCACGTGTCAAAAAGGGCAATGTATGCAGCATTGACACAACATTGGTTCACGAAAGGGTTCACAGCCTATACACAAACGTTTTGTGACAAATGCATTGTTTGACTCCAATATGACCCAGATAGACCAATGCAAGAGGAGAACTCTGGAAAACACTGATTTAAATCATTGCAATTAATTATTGATTCATCACTGGAACCTTAACCATACCTGTGCTTGCCATTCATCTCCAATCCAACAACAGGGCAAATGAACATGCCACAGTGGATATCCTCATAACGATCTCCTTTAGCATTTGTTGTGTCTCCCTCCCACTCAGGGTTATCTGTCAAGTTCAGTTCCTTTATATCCTGCACAAAAAATACAAAATCCAACATAAAACAAAACATAAGTCAACACAGGTATAACCCTACCCTACACACCAAGGTAAATTAAGATAAGCTAAATAAGTCAAATGGTGGTTTACTGGGTGTTAACTGCATTTGGATTTGATAATATTTTTGAAATACCTTTATCCCACGGATATGTGCTACAGCTTCAGCATTTGGTCTCTCAGCAGACTTATCCAGAAGATATTCAATGACGGCATCCTTATTGTACAACCTGAAACATAACATTTGAGTTGATTTTTCTATGGACAACAGATGGAAATTAGCCTCACTGCTAAATCTAGTACATGCATCTCTGTAACTAATGCCAATACACACTGTCCTGTAACTAAATAACTTAAATATATAAAATAAAAGAAAGAAAGAAACTTTTGAAAACCTTTCTACTTATGATTGACACATTAAATACATTTCCCATGTGATCCCAGAAGACTTTTTTTTATGAAGTGACGATATTAGAGATAACAAGTAGATTACTTTGTGTCACATGAAATGATGTCACAAAAACATAGCATGGAAGAATAGCTGACACTACCCCAGATTTATATTTGATAAGAACCATATTTTTTGCATAAAAAGAGGCAATGATTAGCCTACACTTGGTTTAAAATAATAGTAATGATAATAATGTTTACCTTCCCAAGCCACAAGCAACTATGGGGCGTCTGAGTTTCTCTTGACTCAAGGCACAGTATTTCCATCGAGCTGCCAGTTCTGCATTTTTATCAACCTAAACATACGGTAACAAATGTAGAGAATTACAAATTAAAAACAGTACACATTATAAATGCAATTAATCCCATAACACATTATATTGCAATTAATCCCATGTGCAATAGTGTAAATAGTGTGCATAGAAAGAGTTTTTATATATTTTATGTTGCTGTGTTCTTCTGTTCTGTGCTGCTGTAAACCTGGAACTTTCCTTTGTGAGACTAATAAAGGAATATATTAATTTGTTTTATTTTATAAGCGGAGTGTAAATGTATTAGCTCACTTCTTGTTAACGGTTCATGATAACAACGGCATTCAATTACAAAAACTCCGTTGGATTGTGTAAAGAAATATATATCACACATTAATACCACAAATGTGTACATAACAGACAGTTAATCATTGTTAAATTACCGAACAAGCAGCTAGCTACGGCATGTTAGCATAATAGCTAGCTAACAGCTAACTTACAGATTTCACATAATGTCGAGAAAAATAATGAATTGGAAAATAAATTAAAAACAAGCACCTTCTCTACTTTTTTAGGGCCTTTCACCAGCTCGTGTCTTTTAGGAATTGTTCCTCCGTCGCATCCCATTTCGAAAAGTGTAAAGTTTTAATAACCGAGTAAGCTAACTATTCAGGAAGCAACTCACAGACAGGAAGTTTCCTGTCTGTAAACAAACAACGACTGCTTAAACAAAGCTCTGACCAATTTCGTTGCTGCCCCCTAGTGGCTCAACTTTAAATTAAACGTGTCCAGGACCTTAAGACACTGAGATGTACTTCACAATTACAACCACAAGGTGGAAACCTCGCCTCAGTTATAATCATAGACGGTAGAACTTGGCTGATTTTATTGTCTGTTCCGCAAAATGTGAAGCAGAACAAGTAAAAGTAATAAAGATAATTAACATATTGTCATGATACATACAATATGAGAGTGTGGGTCTATTCTACAGACTATGAACATGTTAAACCGTTATCTAAACGACTGTTTTTTTTTTATTATTCATCAGATTTTCTTCCTCTATAATTTACACACAATGAGTACTTAACCCCTGACCCCGCTGAGGCGTTTTGAATGGATGATTTACTTTAAAAATTCAGAAAAATGTAAGTTTTTTTTTTATTTTAATGATAATGTTGTTTATGGAACTGATGTACAGGTGTCAAAAAGCATATGATTTAGAAAAAGAAAAAGCCCAAACTAAAACTACTGGAACCAAATTACAACACTAGTCATTTATTCCCTTTTTTAACATTTTTGGGAGTTTTTTGTTTTGAGTTTTTGTGTGTGTATGTGTTATTTTGTTAATATTTATTAGTTTCTGTTCATGTTGTTGCTTATTTTTGTTTATTTTTTTCTATGTTTGTTTTTTTATTTTATTATTTTTCTTCAGTGTGTTCTATTAGTGTCTTACTTCGTTCATGTTACATATGATATTGTTAGTTTAATTTTTTTTTCATTTTACTGATCACTTTGGCAGTTTTTGTTCATTTTTGCTTATTTTATCTTGTGGGATTGCTTAAGTCTCAGGAGTTAAGGGGTGAGCTCATATAATTCAATGTCATTAAATGAAGAATGGAACTATAATAAATCCAAACACGAAGACAATACCAACAGAACACTCATACCACAAACTCTTATATGATCACAGATTAGTCTGTGTTACAGTGTCGTGCTCAACACTTGTAAACCATGCACAGTAAATAAACCTGAAAGTAAAGAAACAGCCTCATATATAAATGGATTTTACTGGCTATCCATCTATCCTAACCTATTCCTCAGTCAACCATTAAAATCAGAATAGTGAGTGACATTAGTCTGGCTTTCAGGCCTGTTGTCAGAGTGGTCTAAAGATGAAAGTTTCCTTGGAAGATAGTTCAATGAGTGCTAATGAGATCTGTTTCCTGTGCCTTGCAGGCTGCAGATTAGTTTACTATCGACAGTGCTGTCCAAGAGCGACCATTAGTTTGGGGAATACCTCAGTGGAGACATCTCTGGCAGCTTGACCTATAATCTGTGTTGAGAGAAAAGAGGGATAAAAAAAAAAACAAAAAAACAACTGCTTTGGAATGTATTTTGGACTGGGGGAAAAATTAAACACAAAAGCCAGGAGTTCAGTTGCCTGATTCCAAAAATATAGAAATATGAATAAATCTAAACATAAACACTTCTCCATTTTGTCAGTAGGTTCGATTGGTTCTTCCTGTAATTTATAAATTGTGTTATGTGTCTTATTGAATTTCCTCCCTTTCTCTCTCAGAGCTAAATGTTTAGTATGGATTTTCATTAGAGGCAATGGAGTGAAAGCTCTGTTAGCAAACTGTCTTTGAGAGAGTGTAGAACCCCAGGCTGATAGTGCAAACTAACACCTCAAGAACACACAATGCACAATAGTCATTGGACAATAGACTAGAACAATAGTCTTCTATCCTGTATTACGTGTTGTGTTGGTTCCACAACTGGAGAGCCAGAATCAGTTGTTTTCCAGTTTTATGTTTTGTTTTGTTTTGTTTTGTTTTTTAAGAATTTCATGATTTACCTGTTACACTTGATAATAAATAGTATTACATGGATCTATGTAGTAGGAAGTGAATTCAGTCTTTGTGGGAAGTGAGGAACATATTCTTGTGTTACTGCACTGTCACATGTCACTTGTAGTTTTATTGTTTTTACTTTAGATTATTATTTCAGCTATATAGTCATTTCATTTGACATGTTTTCTTCTTTTTTTGCCCCTTGTGTGTATTTACCCCACCCCCGAAGTGGAGAGGGATATGGTTTTTGAGTTTGTTTGTCTGTTTGTTTGTTTGTTTGCTTGTTTGCTTGTTGTAAGCAGCTTTACACAAAAACTACTGGACCAATTTCAGGAAAGATAGTCCAGAATAGATTCCATTACGTTTTGGTGAATGTAGGTCAAAGGTCAAAGTCACAATTACCAAAGATGTGTTTTCATATTGATAACAAATTGGGTAAATGTGTGCGGGGGGGGGGGGTTGTTGTTTCTGGCACCACTTGTTTTTGATTTTTTTTGTTTGTTTGTCTGTTTGGTAGCAACTTCATGCAAAAACCCCTGGATCAATTTCCATGACATTATCAGGAAAAGTGTGAAGTGGTCCAGAACAGATCCCATTAGATTTTAGTGAATGTAGGTCAAAGGTCAAGGTCCCAGTCATCAAAAATGTGTTTTCACAATGATAAGATATAGGGCTAAACCTGTTAGAGGGCAGGGATTGTTGTGCTTGGTTTTCTTTGTTTTTATGCTGTGTAAATAAAGAAAATCAAAATCAAATCACAACTTTCCTTACTCGCCTTGGATTCAAGATTTGCCATAAGAAGGATGTTTTAGAAGGAAGGCAAGTAGACCCTATAAAGGCTTCATCAAATGTTGTCACGACTGAGATAATTACAGAAAAAAAGCTCTGCTTTATAGATTTGCGTCACTTAAGCTGGATGGCTTAAAGCTGCTGTAGCTGGAATACAGCTTCCTCTTCCACAAATCTCCTCCTTTGATTGACCTCCCTACCACACATATCTCCGTGGTGCTACCCAGCACGACTGACCCAATGAAAACCCCGACCACCGAGCACCCATCCAACCTCATGTTTATACTTCCATGATGAGTCCAACCTGCCCAATCAGACTTCCCCTGACTGGCCTTGAACTGAAACTGTATACATCTTAACCATCCCAGCCATCCGAGGAAGCCAGTGGAGACCAACGCTGCATTAATTGCACAGACTCTGCCTTAGTAGTGCACCGAGTCCAATGCATTTAGCGTTTCTAATTGGGAAGGAATTGCTATGTTTACATTGGCGCTAGTTGATAGACTTGGACCCTTGGTCCTGCAGCCAACAGAGCTAAAACACTCTGAGGGAGAAAACCTAAACTGCCTGAAATCTTTCTGGACAGAGCTGGAAGGAAATTATTTGGAAGAGAGCGAGGGGATATTTACATGGATTTATCAAGGGGAATGAGGAGGGAGTGGAATTTATTTTAGTTCCATCAGATTTCACCTTGGTTCAACACTGAGTAAGGTCATGAATGTCACAGATTTTAGGAGCGTGTTGTGGCTCCTTGTTTTTTGTTTGTGCAATAACCAGTTTGAAGTACTGCTGACTGAATTCAGGTTAGAAAAAGGAAAACAAAGTAACCAGAGTAAGAACAAGCTTTTTAATAAGATGTCAGAAAAATACCCATCACAAGCATTGCAGTCAAATTGAAATCTATGAACTATACTATTAAAATAAGTAAAAGTCCTTACAATTTCTATCCAGTTTCATATTTTCATCACATTTTACAATGATTAATTCCATAATAAAATATGATCACAATTATTCACAATGGCTCAGTTTATTTCAACGTTACTAAAATGATCAAGCACTCTTGTCGAAATTTGTAATAAATGCACAATATAAAAGATCACTGTGTAGACCATTCATAATATCATAATCTATGGTAAATGAATGAATTTTATCATGTAAAGTCCCACGTAGAGATATTAACTGCGATTTTTTTTGTCTCGCCACAACATTTCCGCTCAATAAAATCGTCCGGTAAATGAAATTACATTTTATTTGTGATTTTAAGCTGAATGGGGTACGTCGCCGTGCTCAGTTAACTCCAACACTGTGTATCAAGCAAATTCATGTACTCAACATATAATGAGAAATACAAAACCCTGGAAAAAGCACAGCACTTCCAATGAGAAGAGTGCAACGGGTTACCACACACACAAGCCGACCACAATTATTTTCTCATTCCTTTTTCTGTTTATGTTGAAACTCACATAGCTAAAATTATGTCAGTAGGAAACATTTGCCCATACCTAATTTTTCTATCCTCTTGGTCTGCAGCAGTGTGTGAGTGTGTGTTACAGATTTTGTCTCATGGAGATACAAGGCTTTGATAGCTTGTAATGCAAATGATCCCATGTAGCTTGGCGTAATATCATAAACATAATCAGGGTACGATCTTGAATTAAATCGATCAGAATTCTTCTTCTTCTTTTTTGCTGTTGTTGTTGTTCGCTATTAGATTTGGAAAAACAGGAGATGAGTCAGTAGCCAGAAAATCAGGTTTTGTCTGCATCTCAGAGCTTCCAGAAAATGACGGATGAAGAAAAAAATGCCTCGTGTTGCCACAATTCCTCCAGCAGATGATTGCAGGCCTTTTTTTTTTTTTTTTTTTTTTTTTCCTCCCCATGTTGCACCAGCTTTTCTGGGTGACACTTTCAATCTGTCAGCTTCACTGAAGAGCACAGAATTTTTATACACCACAACCATCACAAAACACTTGGTCATTGTGTGTCATGGTGATGAAAGCAGTCAGAACACAGACCAGTGCAACAGCATATACACCCAGTACACCTTTTAACATGGACTAGTTTCTAATGATTTTTTTCCACTGTGGCACCCTTCTGTTCACCCGCAGACACAAACCCGCTAACAGATAAATGGAATCATGCACGCACACACAGCTCAGATGTGTATGTATACAGCTGCAGTCTACATGATCCTCTGTCTTTGCTTGATGGCAGTGACTAGGGAAAGAAAGTCTCCATACATCAGTGGTATGGATATGAATGGAACAATTGCTTGTGCACTGGCAAGGAGGTTCAGTCACATCTCATTAGTCTGACAGGATACCCAAAAGGTTCTGACAGCGTGTTGGCTGTGATCGGTGTGGCCCCAGGGTGATGGGGACATACCTGTGGCTGCTTTGTGTACTCTGTGGGCACGTGGTGAAGACTAAGCACACGTAGCAGCTGAGGCCTGGCAGAGACAGTAGCTAAGATTTTGGATGTCCACGCCAGCCGCCACCACCCCCCTCACCGTACATGTCCTTAGCAATAATACAACTCACTCACACCATTTTTTTCTTGTTCACCAGCTCAGGCTGTCTCTGACTTTATTCTGTCCACACACTCACATTACAGACATGACGAGCTCAGTGCTAACCTTGAACATTAACCAAAAATTCTCTGGCGCAGACTTATTTCTAGGGGTTTATATCTCAATTTCAAGGTTTTAATTCAGGGATGTCTTTGTCCTAGAAGTTGAGGTGGTTGTAGTCTTTCCAGTTTTTGTCTAAGACCTATACTCTTGAACTATTTACTATTTACTTTTGGTTATAATTTACTGTTTATTTCTACAGGAAGCTAATTGTCTGCTAATACCTTGACATTTAAGAAGAGTGAGCTTATAACTGAATGAGAGTATATGAAAACACATAGTATCAGGCACAACAAACCCTGCACCCTCACACATGTTTTACTTGATTTTCTCTATATCTTATCATTGCAAAAACACATTTTTGGTGACTGTGATCATAACCTTTGATCTACATTCACTAAAATTGAATGGGACCTATTCCAGACCACCTTGTACCTTTGCTGAAAATTTCATGTAAATTGGTCCAGTAGTTTTTGTATAAAAACAAAAAGAATATTCATCTCCCCTTTCGGAGGGTGGGGAAAAAATTATTTAGACGTCAATGGAGAATAAAAAAAATATGACTGTAATCTAAGTAATTTGTAATTTTGTAGTTAAATTGCAGTGTACAAAGTGTAAGTTAACACATTTAGCTAAGTATAGGTAAACAGTTTATTTTTGTATGTACACAGTTTGACATAATTGTTAACATTAAATACATATTTTGTCCACATAAGGAGAAAATAATAGATTAGTAAAATGGTATTTCATTGTGCTTCATTGTGAAACAGAAAATAATATTCTGGAACCAAAATATGTGGGTTTTTTTCGGCTATGTTCATGTGTCTATTCAAAGCAACCCATTTTCTGGAGTGATGTGCTGAAAATGAGCCTTCAGACTGTGGCATTTTATTCAGTCCCCTACTAGATGTCTCTCCAAGGGGTCTTTGGAAGAACATATGTTCTTAATAAGGGTCTTTGCGTCTGGCCTTGCATAAATGTTTAGCAGCGTTCCTTCTGGGAACTGGGGCCTGTCTTTACAGTGGAGGCTAATCAGCTGTAAATTCTGTTTTAAAAAGGAAAAGGATGGTAGTGAAGGAGTTAATCTCCAAGGCCCATTGCACTCTTGCTCTCTTTCCTTCTCTCTCTCTTTCTCTCTCTCTCTCTCCATGTCTATCTGTGTCTGACTCTTTTTTTTACACATACAGTGCACATACACTCCTCTTTTCAGTAACTGAAAAGAGGAAACGATGACAAAAAGAAAAGAGAGAAGAAAAGCTTAAGGCTTTGACAAATGATCTAATAAACGGGTAGTGAGATTACAGGCTAGGTGCCCGCTGGGAGGGGAAGTGAGGCAATAAATTTTTTTTAAAGCTGTCAATAAATTTGTAGTGTTGAGTTGAGAGTAGTATCTGCATCCAGAACCAAAGAGATTGGGCTCCTGTGCTGGGTGGGTACTTGATTCTGGGAGTAATTAAAGTGCTATAACATTGTCTCGAGTACATTCTTGGTGTATGAGAGAGACATGTACAATCCATCTTTGAGCCATCATGCTGACAGACACTGTACAGGAAGTATGACAACCCGAATTCATGTGAAATATGTAAGTGAATGAAATTATAAGCTAGCTCTTCATGTTGGCTGGCCATCCTATCCTCCACTATGGCCTTTTTTTTCTTATGTTATGTGTCTTAAAGCTGTGTGTAAAAGTGAGTGATTGATTACATACTAGACTCTCAATATTTAAACCATTTTTCTTTATCTGTGGTGTGTGTGTGTTTTCATGTTCATGGTGTATGCAAGTCCTTCTCAGTGTGTGAGCTTGTAACCAAAGTAATTTCCATGTATGTTTCATAATTGTATTCATCGATACTATGACTCACTGAAAAAGTAATTTGGGCTATGAACAAGAAAACATTGTTTATTTACATCTTTGTGTCTTTGAAGTGTTGATGAAAGACTGATGACAAACTGTGCATTCAATCGGAAGTTTTTCAGACTCTCATAAAGTTCATCACCACTGGTTGCACTTTCCCACAACTTTCAACCACGCTTGTTACTCAGCAGCTCAATTAAAGCTGATTTAAAGGTTCACCTGTGTGCCTATTGGCAAACGCTGCCCTCAGGACGGTGCTTCTTTGTGATTGATGGCTTGATGAGATAATAGCAGACAGCCACAGGTCTAACCTGTGGTCATCTGTTTTTGCATATACTGACAGTGATTGGTTGATTATGAGGATAAAGCAGATCCAACAAAACGTGTTAATGCAAAGGTCAGTCTGTCTGTCAGGTAACAGCGGAGAAGGATATGGTTGTAATAAAATTTCACATAGCTTTGTCATTTCTATTAGCATTTTGAAAGTTCAATTGTTCTTATATTTTCAGTTGATAACTGGAGTTTCAAGGCTGGATAAAAAAATTTAAGACATTGAAAATGGTGTTAAAAGCTTCTGTAGTATTTGGAAACACTGTACAACTACGTGATTGAATGAAGTAAAACAGCTGGGTGGAAAATTAAACAATAACGTGGGGGCTGAACTTATTGCCACCTATTCCTCTTGTTAAAAACAACCATAGGAAATTGAAGCTTTCAGACCTCCCAGTCCTCAGACATAACATTAAAAACATGGATTTAATTCTCCACATTTTCACTCTCCCAACAGCGTGTTCTCTTGGCAGAGGATCATCATTAGTGGTCGTACTGTAAAAATAAAAACTAGCTCCTTTTGTGTGAAATATTTTTCTAGGGTCTGGAAATGTTATAGAAATATTATCTTTTGGAAAACATCAAGTGTCATCTATGTCATAATTAATAACAGCATAGTTTTACTCAACGGCGCACACACTAACCACCAAAAAAAAGTCCTGAAGATATCACAGAACTTCTATAGTATTGATATTTTTCTTAAGCACTTACCTCTTCACCAGTTGAACTAACTCCTTTGAGTTTCTGTTTGGTAAGCAGACAGGACATCCTCAAGTCATTTCTTTTCTGCAGCTGGTTTCCCATCCTCTGGGTGCTTCTCTGATCCCCTGTCTGGCTGTACTGAAGTGACCAAATATTCAAGAGGTAGATTAATGGAAACATGTTAACATGCTTGTCCACTACAAAAGAATTAAGGCTGTTGAGCTGCATTTTGAAATAATGGTGCATTTTGTAATAAACGTCCAAAATGTATTAACTTTTTCATTTTATTTTGTAATAAAACCGCATTTTGTAATAAACTGTCCCAATACATTTTGTAATACATTTTATGTAATAATAAATTCTTACATAATGCACTTGCAACTTTTTTATTCTCTAAAAAAAATTAATAACATGGTACATTACATAATAACAATTCTAAAGCATAGTTTATGTGTTTGTTAATTGTATTTTACTTTAATTTGGGCATTTTTGACAGAATTTGCTAGAACAGGTAAAAAAAACGTAAGTGTCTTCTGCTTGTTAACAGAGCTGTTATGACCAGATAATTTATCCACTAAGATTCATTTTTAAACAAATATGAAATTGCCTCAAAAGGCTAAACAAAGAACAAAATGTATTTTTCCAAATATATCTGTAATTTGAAATTGTCTAATATGTCTAATTACCAGCCAAACCATAAAGCACTTGGAATGTTTCCCAAAAAGTTCCTTGAGTTTTAATGCCACACCACCAAAGCACCCTGCTGCTGCAAAATGTAATAAATTATTACATAATGAGGCAATATTTATTACAAAATGCGGCAGTTTATTACAAAATGAAATAAGAAAGTTATTACTTTTTGGACGCTTATTACAAAATGCACTGTTATTATAAAATGCGGCTCAAAAAGGCAACAATTACAACAAGACTGTGACAACACAGCAAAACTGAACCTTAGCTAGAAATAATTAAGGCTACAGTGAATATGATATTATAGCTCTGGGTGTTGTGTAAAACCAAGTCAAAGCCAGAAAGGACTATTTTAAATTGTGCTCATCATTTGAAATATTTTGAATATTGCACATTGTTTTTTGAATTTCTGACCTTGATGGTTTCATTCTTCAAACATTAAAATGATCATCTCTTTTTTTTTTTTTTTTTGACAGAATTGAATCTTACATACACAGTTTAGGGTATGTGACTCTACCGATACTATATTCATCATATAAATGAATGAAACTGAATGAGATTGTTACACTGACTAAAATTGCAGATTTCAATTAATTAAATATTACGCAGGACATTGTATATAATTAAAGTGAATAGATGTAATTTCTCACTTTCTTGGTGGACAACTATGGTCATTTGTGAACAAATTCATCAGCTGTAAGATTCTTCAGTAGTCGATAAATCATGATATTAGCAACGGACTCGACAATTTTCATAGAGACAGATGTATAGAAACAAATATATGATTCAACAAATAGCATTGAATTCAAAACGTTAAATCAACTTAACAAAACTGATTTACAGAATTCAAAATTTGCTTATTTTTTGGGGTGGGATGGGGGCTAGTTTGGGGTTTTTGTTTTAGACCTGTTGCACATTCAGACATCTCTGACTCATCTCAAGTAAGTTGATAATACCTTGGTGTCTTTTTACATCTATATCAGGTAGATGTGCAACAGATGCAAACTCACCTTGACTATGAATATTTCCGTATCTACATTAACTTTGACTTAATGTTGTTTTGTTATGATGAAATTATAAACTCCTTTTCATTCAGTCCACTTATTATTATTTTTTTTAAGTAGCACTCTTACTTAGCGGTCCCTAAAATAACATCGACTAATAAACGCCAGTCTTAATCTATTGTCAACCCCTCACTGACTTTTTGGTCGGCTAACTGTGCCAAAGATCAAGGTTCATATTCCTGTGACATTTATACAGCTGCCCTTGAAGCAGAAGCAGCAGCTACCAAGCAGAAATCACTTCCAATAATCATCACAACCTCAGAGCCCTCAGAGAACCAGCAGCCTGACTCCAGGTCTCCAGTTTCACCTCCAAAACCCCTCAAAACTTCACTGTCCTCGCCAGTATTCCCTTCGATTCCCAATTACTCTGACCTACAGAGCCGTCTCCTGCAGGAATGCATGTCTTCTCACCCGAACAATAATTGAAAATCAGAAAGCAACAGAAAGAAAAAAAAAAAAAATCAAGACTGTAGGATGATATCATGTTTTTTAAAGTCATTATCTGTTTTTGATGGGCAATTGACTTTGGAAAAGAGGGTTTGTGGGGAAGAGGGGGAGGTAGAGTTTGTCTGTGCTTGCCAGTAAGAGCTCCAGGGCCTCCTGCTCTGTTCTGCTGTGATGCCTGCGTGCTGAGTTTAGCTTGGCTTGAGTTCCTGCACTTGATGGTTTATTCATATTCAGCGGTGCAGGACGCTGTGCCATGAAGTTCCTCTCACACTCAATATGTCTGCAAAGAAGTGACAGGAAAGAGGTCTGAGTCGTAGTCTCGCTCTACTGGTGTTTGAAATGTTCTTTTCTCTCATCCTGAAATGGCGATCATTTTCAAAGTCAGCCAACACCACAGATTTTCACTATGTCTCTCCAAAAATGCAGATGTTTAACAGCTGTCAAACAAGATGAGAAGAATCCTCCTCTATTCTCCATTATACCTACTTGTGTTACCTAATCTTGTCTGTTCTACTCACTTGTGCAAATATTTAATTTTGTTGTTGTTTCTGCTCAGATAATAAGTACATTATGAAATCCCATGAAATCTAACCTTATGGCAGCAGGTAATTAACAAATAGTAGATTGTATGTTTATCTAACATCAGTGTACATTAGCTACGAATGGGAGAATTGACGTGGCGTTTGGAGAACAAAATGTGTACTTTGTTTGCTTCCCAGTCATCTCTAGTTTGTGCAAACACACGCTGTACTTGTCCTTGTACTTGTACATATAGACACAGAAAATGAGTAAATGCCTTATCTCGCTCACTCACTGCATCCTATTGCCCGAGTTCACCAATTAACAAGCCACTTGCTGTTCAAAAACAAACGTCACCAACTTCCTCCCAAAAGCACAGTCAAAACAAGCGGCAAAAGGCTGGCTTGTACACGCTGCCCCTTTTAATCAAAGCCAGATGTCTCCTCAAAAACTATTTCTCTCTTTTCTTCACTGCACCCCTTTCTCCAATCGCACCCCCCACTCCCGCTTCCCCACATTCCCTTTCCTGTCTGAGATCGTGTAGCCGGCTGGTCCTCAGCAGTCATGATTTGGCACTCTCATCGCCCCCTCTGTCTGTCTTTCTGTCTTTTTCTCTGTGTCTTGAACCCCCCCACCCCCACCCCCAGCCCACCACCACCCCCACCCCCTTTTTCTCGTCTCTCCAGAATCAGCTTCTTGTCAAGCAGTCATGGACCTGTGCTGACCTTCCACAGCATTCACAATCATTCAAGGTGAAAAATTAGACCCACATGGCAGATGCCGCCAGAGAAGTGCCTCTTTCCGAAGAACTTCCAGTTAATCTGCCTGCCATTTGATGTGATGGCGATTTGGAAATACATGCCACAGCCTGCCTGTCTAACTAAGAGCTCTCGACTTCTTTCTGTTTATTTTAGCATGAGCCATGTCCCTTTGGTTACAGCTCTTTGAAGAAGCCAATCATGTGGCTGTCGACACACCATTCTCAGTTTGTCGGAGCTGGAGCCAGCCTCAGAGTGAACACTAATTTACTTTTCCACCTCAGTGCCGAGAGAAAACACTCTTCCCAGAGATGCTAAACAATATAGGCAGTCCTTTTCTTCTAACTGCTCTTTTGAGGGGAAACCTCTGGAGCTTGTCCACCTACTGCCACCGCTTTCCGCTGGCTATCTTACTCAGCGTCTTTAATCTGAGAAGCAAATAGCCCCCAGTGTTGTCTTTATAGAGCTCAGGAACAACTCTGGAAGGCTCAATGGGTCCTCAGAGAGCAGCAACAAAGCAGAGGTCGGTGTGTTTGAAGTCTGCCATGTGATTGGCAGTCATTTACTGGCTCTTTACCCTCTTTGTACTGTAGTATTACATTATGTTGTATTACATTATAGAATTAGTGGTGATTTATTCTGCTTTGTGGAACAGGAACTGCTTTGTCACAAAGTGTCATATGTTTTGGTCCTCAGGGTCACAACGATTTCAGCAACAGATTTTGACCCGGTTCTATTTTTAACAAAAGCAAATTAGCTGTTTGTATAAGTTAAATTATATTTAGGAGTTTAGATCAATGGAAGTGAAAGATACCAGGGGTGGAAGAAGCATTCAAATAATTTCATTCAGTAAAAATATTAATAGCACACTTTGAAAGACTCCACAACAATGAAAAGATCTTGCTTTATTAAAGGTGTGGAAAAGTTTAATGCAAAATGTTCTAAAAGTGGTAAAATAGTAAAATGGTCCCTGTTGGATTCATATGAGTGTTGCATTAATGTGTGTGTTGTAATTTACTGCTGTACGTGTTAATGTTGATCTAAATTCGGGACTTTATTTACTGTTCAATGAGTCATATTCTCTCAAATAATCACATTGTCGCATCACAACCATGTGTCTCAAAAATGTCAACTTTTCAATCTTCCATGAGCTCAGAAAAACATGTCTGTTTTTCAGTTTTGTGATAGTGTATTTTCCAATAAATCCAAGAATTTGAAAAAAAAAAAAAAGTTTATTTACCTTAAGAGAAAGGAGAATTTTCCCCATTCAAAAATGAAAACTTTATACTTCAATTTATCACAAGCAGTCAAAATTAAAATCTACTCCTCTTTGACATGTAGAGGAGCACAAGTATAAAGTGACACCAAGAAGAAATACTCAAGTAAAGGGAAGTGTGTACAGGAATTTGCAAAAGAAATGTAAAAAAAATATTAAAGTTACAGTACATTAACCCACTGCTTTTGTAATGTTCATTTTGTATCTTCACATCCACATCATTACCCATGTTTAGTCATCCTAATAATGACTAATAGCTCTATTATACATTAATTTAACATTATTAATAAGCAAATCTCCACAAATCACATATGCCCTTGAGTTATTTTTACACACCATTGAAATGAATGTTGAATCCAGTATATTGCCAGTGTTGGCTTTGGAAAAGGAAGCAGGCTGATGGGGGCCATTTAAAATACAAGCAAATTGGCTTCCTCCAGCCTTTTTCTATATTATTTCCAGACTTTGTTTTTCTCTGGCTAGCATAACAACTATAACCTCACCAAAAACCTCACCATTGTTCTAAAGTGAATGGAAACATGATCAGACTCAAGTACTGTAAACTTCCATTTTAATTTTACATTAAAAGTTGGACAACATCTTCAAATATAATTTCACAGAAATCATTAGAAGTGGGTAAACTGATTGAAGCCCTACTGTTCTCAGTCCTGGCTCTTATCAGGCTGGACTGCATGCCTGACCTATTGTGGCAATGGAGTGGGCTTCATTGGCTTTGAAGGGAGGGAGGGGGGCAGTGGATTCTTGAAGGGGACACTTGTGGGAAGGAAAAGGGTCTCATTGCAAGAGATCAGCTTGTGTAAACATTCAGGTTAATGAAGCTCAGTGGGCCTAATCCTCAGCCCTCTTTCTCACTCTCCCTCACCCTGGCCTCAAACCCCTTCACCCCTCCTCAAGACCTCCACCTCCTCTACCCCACCTTTTTCCACTATAATCCCTTGCAGGAGCAGGCACTGTCAATCAAAAGACCCCCAGGGGATGGATGGAGGGGGGGTGAGGGGTTGCACTCACATGTGTATGCAGGTATATTTCACATTTGCCTATGAGCCTGTGTGCATATATTACCATTTATAGTATGTTTGCATGCACAAACCATAAATACCATGCATGAGGGCATGTACATGTGTGGTGCAGGATGCTACAGTATAAGATAGGATTTGGTTGACGGGGGTTTCCAGTAAAAGAAGCAGCACTGCTTCAAACCACATGAGTGGAGAAGCTGGAAGTTCTGGGTCTAGACCTGGACTTAGGGGTAATCAGCAACACATGAACTATAAGGAAGGGGAAAAGGGGACGAAGGAACAGAGAGGGGGGTGGACGGAAAGGCAGGTTTCCAGTCTGAGCTCTCCAAACACTGACATCACACATTGTGGTCAGGCTATCAGACCAAACACACAGTGCTTGAGGATCTGTTTTTATACCCTGAAACAACACTACATGATCATAATATATTGGGTATGTGGTGAAATACAGTATGTTTGGTAGTAATGTGCTCAGATAGGTACTCATGCATGTGTAAATAACATTAAAGGTGTACCATGAAGACATGGATTAAGAATAAATTCATATATATATATACTGTATATATATATATATATATATATATATATATATATGTATATATGACATATGTACTTACATTTAAATGCAATGTTTCCAACACTGATCAAATAGAATTATGAAATAAAAACTACAAGCAGTCTCAAAGGCCTTCGCGATCCCTCACGACTGCCTCCCTGCTCAACTGCTGCTGACAGCCTATGGCGAGATGACATCGTACCCCGGGCAGCATGCAATATTCTGCCAGAAATGCACACTTTGTATAAATATGTAGGGGGGCTATAGAGTGACTTATTTGAAATGTTGTGTGTTGAATGGGTGTAGAACTGCCAGACTGACAACTGAGTCAAATTTCAGCCAAATTTATATGTCCAAACTACAGCCATTTAAGTAAAGGCAAATTTGTAGGGGACTCTATAGAGCAAAATTACTATTTTTATGGATATAGTGGTATAGGACTGGGAGATGGAAGTCTGTGTCAAATTTCAGGCAAATTGGTGTTTGTATGTCCTAACTACAGTCATTTTAATAAAAGTAAGGGGGTACAAAATCAGAATGTCTTTAGTTAAATGGATGTAGACCTGGGGGACAGATGTCTGTGTCAAATTTCAGTCAAATCAGTGTTCATATGTCAGAGCTGAAGCAATTGATGTAGCGGTCATTTTTCCCGAAAACTTCACAAACTTTGTGACATCATAGCACAAAAATGATGCAACTTTTCCCCAAAATTTGGCTAAGTTTTGATGTCCCAGTTGTCCCAATTTTGAGCTCATTGGGTCCAACAGCCAAGGAGGAGTTTGTTAAATTACGAAGACAGCATAAGTCAATGACTCAACATGTTTAAAATTTCAATCCAAGATGGCGGACTTCCTGTTGGTTTATGGGCACAGCCATCATAAGGTTTTATGTTTGTCATCATAGTATGAACATGTGTACATATTTTCATAGCTCTAACTTCACTTGGGCATGATCTGGCCTAATACAATATATTTAAACTATTCTAGGGGGCGCTGTAGACACATTTATTTACTGACTTTTATGAAATCTATAAATACTCACAATTTGTGACACCTCTGAAGGGTGTGCAAAATTTGGTGAGTTTTCGTGCATGTCCAGAGGGTCAAATTAGAGGTCAAAGGGCTGACGTCATTGCGATCACAGCGGACTCAATAGACCTTGCGCTGGACGTGGTCCACGGTGAAGGCCTAATGAAATCTATACTTTTATTCAGTGCAATTGCTCATTGTCCCAGTTAATAGTATCATGTCCTCTTTACCATATCATTTATCTTTACTTGCAGTTATTCCATTGTACTGCAATGGTATAATACAAACATAGATCACTAAAACAATGTGAGAATAACTATGATGCATCATGTCATCTGTAAACATTTTTTCTTGGTCAGATACAGATTTTTTTCGGCAGTGATGGGGAAAATAACAACAACTCCCACAATTCTCCAATAATAATTTCTCCAACATCACTTACAGCTGTGTCTTTTGTTATTGCTTTGGATGACAGACCTCTTACAGCACGACATACAAATTGGATTAAGTCACACAACATTATCCTAAGAATTTAGTAAAACACACAGAAGATGGCAATAAGTTTCACAGTTTTTAGGTAACCATGTATCTCCTGAAGTTGCCCTGAGGAACAGTAAACAGTATTAACTAATACCCTTTTTAAAGCCTCTTCTGGGAGGCTACAAACCAGCTGCCCAACAGCCACTACATCATGACACTGATACCTGAGATCAGTGTGTATGTGTTTGTGGGTTCACAAATACAGCATGTGTAAGGTGGATGGATGCAGTTTTCACTTCCTTTTTAGCCAACTCCCATTTCTGTCCTCACAACAACAACAACAATAGCATCACAGCCCAAGGACAGAACTGAATCCATTCAGCTCTGTCCCTGTTCTTTATCAGGAAGGAGAAAATTACCCACAGTCAACTTAACACTCTATTTCAGTGGGAATTTCAATATTACAGAGTAAATGTAACTGAAAAAAAGTTAGGATCTACCAGAGATCTGGTCACAACTTGGACTCGAGTCATTCATTTGATGACTTTAGACAAAATTTGAAAAGACTACACAGTAAATTTTGCAGTGTTAAATCAACACTTAGAGAGTTTATTTAACTTCTTCTAGAGTGTATTTGGTCCCATTGTCTCCAAATTAACACTGCAAAATCTACAGTGTAGGCCTTAAAGACCACTGTCATGTGACTATACTCGATTTCCAGCCTTAGAGCTTTAAAAGACTTGATACAAGGAGAGGGAGGAGGGAAAAGGCCAACTAAATGTATTTGTATAACACATTTCATGTACAGGACAATTCAAGGGGCTTTACACAAAACATATAAGAAAATTAAAATGATTAAGATGCATTAAAAGACAATTAAAATAAGAGACATAAAAATATTTAAAAACAATTGAGAATTTAAGTAAAAGCTCCAGTAAATAGTAATGTTTTCAGGCCTGATTTATATGAACTGACAGTTTTTCTCAGCCCTCAGGTATTCAGGTAGTTTGTTCCACAGGTGAGGAGCAGAGTAACTGAATGATGCTTCACTTTGTTTGGTTCTGATTTTGGGAACACACAGTAAACCTGTTCCTGATGACCTATGACCTCAGGGCTCTGGATACTTCATAGGGAACCAGTAGGTCTAAGATGTATTTGGGTCCAGGAATAAGAGGGGAGGAAAGGGAAGAGGAAAAAAACAACAACTTGTATTTAATTGCCCCCCCCCCCCCTTTTCTCATGAATTTCATATTCCCTTTTTTATATTTATCTTATTTTATTCCATGCCATCCAAGAAGTAATGAGCCTATGTCTGCGTATGTATGTATATTTAAGTGTATGTAAGCTGAGTCTTATATGTTCTTGTATGTTCAATAACAATACTGTATCCCTCTATCTCCCCGCCTGCAACCACATAGTCTTGAACCCCACTATCCCCCAACAAAGGTAGCCTGCTTAACCACAACACTATCACCTAATCTGAAGAACTGCTTGGTTTAGACAGCTACAGGTCATAATGACACTCCACATATGCTTATGCTGCTCTTACTTCAACATGGTACTGTGACTCAGTAGAGAAAGCATCACACTCCTAATACAAACATCATGGATTTCCCAGCTTCTCATAAATACTAGAACTTTCATTCACGAGTTGAAACAACTCAGTGCTGCTGAGTTATCACATAGTCTCCTTTTATACAGCAAAATATTTGCTAATTTCAAAAACTATACTTGTTTAATTTAGGCTAAATGTACATGTTGTATGATAGAATATGTTTTAAAGGACTACACATGAAACCATATACAAATATATATTTTACTACAGTGTAGCCGTCTACTGGTGTATGACTGGGTGTGGGTGGATGTGAGAATTGTAAAGCACTTTGGGCACTCACTGACATATCAAATGCGCTATATAACTACAGTCCTTTTTTTTTTTTTTTTTTTACCATTTTACATTTTACTCCAATACCAAACTACACTACTTCTTTGGAGGTAAGAACACACACTGCCACAACCACAATGTTTCAATTTCACCAGTACCTGAACAGGTTCAACAATTTGGATCTGCTCAAGTGGCACACTTCACATTCACACTCCAGACTTTATTGGTTCAATTTCCATCTGGGATAAAGTGCTGAACCTTTTAGTAAAAGCTTCAAACAACTTTGAAAATTTATTCATGTTGTTAAATATTTACCTACAATTATTATTATTTTTTTAACACACACACACACACACACACACACACACACACACACACACACATATATATATATATATATATATATATATATATATATATATATATATATATATATATATATATATATATATATATATATATATATATATATATATATATATATATATATATATATATATATATATATATATATATATATATATATATGATTTAATGAGCCATTCGCAGTTTCACTGTACCGGCCATGTGTACTTAGACTGGCACACGGGAGGACTGGGACTTTTCCTGCTGACCTTTTTAGGAAGTGTTTATTTATTTTTAATTGATGCTATATTTTGATCACAGCAGGGCTTTTGGACTTTATTTTATGTTATTTTCATTATAATTGTATTCGTGATAAGTGATTAGTGTGAGTTGACCTTGTCTGTTTTATTTGATCAATATTACAATTTGTTGGGAAACTGAAAAACAGAATAGTATATATGAGCACATATTAATAAATGTAATGTTAATTTTAATGCATACAGTATTTTAATGCATATGGGTAAAACTCCACAGGTGGGCTGCAGGAAGAATGAAATATTTTTAGACTTCAGTTATAGGATAGGCTGTTGACCTTTTCACTTTAACATTGAATATTAGTGTTTATTAGCCATACTAAGATAGCATCTGAAAGGTTTGCTGACAAAATAATACAAACATGTTCTTAATAATACATATCATGTAAGTAACCTTAGACAAAAGTAAATATGTTGAGGGCAGGTAGAGAATGTGAGAACAGTACTGTACTGTACTGGGCTGTTGTCATGCATTAGTTTAATAGTGTGGTGTTGTGTCACAGCCAGTGGAATAGTAAGGAAATTAAAAAGCCCCCCCCCCTAACCCCCAAAGGTGTGGTTTTTGGAGGGGATTTTTTTTCTGCCTCTGTGGTGCTGGAATTGGCCATGTTGCGGGATATTCTCGGCCTGAAATCCTGATCCAGTCTGGCCCTGGATAGGTTAAATAGTTTTTCTGAAATTACCTATAGGTGTGAATGTGAGAGTGATTGTTTGTCTATATATGTTCAGCCCTGAGATGAACTGGAGACTCATACAGGGTGTACCCCACCTTCACCCATGTGTAGATGGGATCGGCTCAAAGTGTCCCCCTGTGACCCTAGTGAAGATAAAGTGGGTTCAGAAAATAAGTGAATGAATGAATGCATTAACTACAAAAGCACTCTGACAGCACAAACGTCCACCAAGGCAGACCTGCCAAGGAGGTTATGTTTTTGCCAGAGTTTGTCTGTCTGTCTGTCTGTTAGTTAGCAAGATAACTCAAAATGTTATGAACGGATCTTGATGAAATGTACAGACGAGGTTGGTAATGGGGAGATTAGATTTTGGTGGTGATCCAGAAGGGAGTCAAGATAACTCAAAAACTTACCAACGGATTTTGGTGACATTTTCAGGATGTGTTGGGAGTGTCACAAGGATGGTGACACTGGATGCTGATCCTGGATTCTGGATCACATTAAAATTTTACATTGTGGTAAATGGACAATAAATTTCAAAGTGATTGTAAATCCAGGATCTCTTCTGGATCACCACCGTCCTTGTGACACTTCCAACACATCCTGAAAATGTCATCAAAATCTGTCCACATGTTTGTTTGTCTGTCTGTTTGTCTGATAGTCAGTCAGTCAGTCAGTCAGTCAGTCAGTTAGTCAGTCAGTTAGTTAGTTAGTTAGCAAGATAACTCAAGAACTTATGGACAGATTTTGATGACATTTTCAGGGTAGGTTGGTAATGGAGAGATCTAGAAATGATTAGATTGTTGTATATATGATGTTACAACTCTATTAAGAAGTATAGTTTTTCTTGTAAGGATCGTGAGTATGTGATGGATGATAATGTAAGTGAGCCAGACACGATATAACATGTTTTCACATCTCCTAAGTTTCATTATACAAAACTATCTGGTAATATTTTTAAGGTAATACAACTGACATTTTTATCTTTACCTAAGATTTACTCCACTATTCCTATTTGGCAACATAAACTTTGCACACTCTAACTTTTTTTGTTTGTTTTTTCAGATAACTTTGGTTGAGTTAGAGTCTCAAGGCAATGATTTAGTCTCTGAAAGTTAATATAGTAGTAGCTGCAACACTATGTTGTCACTTAATGGAGTAGAATATTTATCTATAGGCAGCTATTACCATTATAAAGTGATCAGTAAATGGATTTTTTTTTAAAAAGTGATTTATTTACTACAAAAGTCATATAATACTCTTTAACTTTGCTTAAAACACAAGCATTAAAATTTCTAGTAAAGGGGATGGAGTGTCACGCACAGGGGTACTTCAGAAAGACCAATGATGGCATGACTAATCACGACAGTATTAGTTTACTGACCATATCTGATCTCTAGTCTCTCTCATTTTCTCACACGTCTCCCTTTTCTGTCGTCTTTACAGATTTCACTCTTTTATTCTTTTCTGAGTACTGAAGGTTTGGCCGCTGTTTTATGATGGCTTAGTTATTGTGGTGATGATGATGATTTATGTTCTAATACACTTTTCTCTCATTTATTTCTGCTCCCTGGATTCTCATAAATCAGTGCAGATATGGAGCTGGAAAAACCCTCAAGGGATATGCAAGAGCCAAAACACACAAGAACATAAAACAATTATTCAGACAGTGAATTAATATCATCAACATCATTGCATTACATTACAGTCAGTATCAACGTAGAGTGTTACTGTTATTCAAAAAAATAAAAATAAAAATAAAAAAATAAAAAATCAGCACCTATTTATTGCCTGCCTGTCATAATTTTAGGAAAAGCTGACTTGATGCCGTTAGATTTGGAGAAAAAATGTGAGTGCCATTAACACCATATGGACCGGTATGACTAAACTGTCTGAGCAATTCTGTCAGAGGAGTGTTCACAAGAGCCAGATGGCAGAGAGGAAGAGAACGAGATGACAGAAATAGTGATGTAGGGAAATGACAAGATGAAAAACTGGGTGGTTTGGGGTTCCCCTGGCTTTCTGTATTAGGCTCAGAAAACAAACATGTGCATAAACCACACACACACACACACACACAGACACACACGCACACATATGTTTAGTTCAGACCTCTGGCTCTGATCCAACAGTAACACTGGAAAGTCCATAGCAACGTGTGGCACCGTACAGCCTCTGTACCAACTCTCTTCTTCTGTGGTAAAACCAGTGTGTGGCATCAGCCGCCCCTTGGCAACTCCTTCCCTTTTTTCTTCTTCTGTGGTGTGTTGTGGTGGTGACAAGGGCAGCCTGGGATGCAGTGAGGGCCCCTCACTTGACTGAATTATCTCATCAGGGTCCTTTTATTAGGAACTCAGCAGGATTATTATTTTTATTATTAACGGCCTGTGTTTTCATCCTCAGGATGCCAGGCTTCAGTGCACACAGCTGTTTCTCCTCAACTCCTATGTTTTCTTTACTTAAGAGGTGCTTTTACAAAATGCCGTTCAGATATTTTTCTTCTTCAACCCCCCTTACTCTATGCCTATCTTTACAATGCTCCGACTCTCTTTCTTTCTTCCCCCTCCTCCCTAGGCTGGATTTGGACAAAGTTTAACAACCATGTCTCCAAGCTAGAGTGACAGCCTAGTAAAATTATGTTGAATAAAGCGAGCCAGATAATCATTAAAGTATGAAATAATAAATCCACGTTTGCCTGGTTTGTCTCAAATAGAGAATCTCAACCAGCTTGAACATTTGAAGTGACAGTAAAGAAGTGTACCTTTGTCTACAGTAGATTAACCCATAAAGACCCAAACATCAAAATATCACAAAGGTAAATCTTTTATATGTATTGATCCACTAATCCTATCATTATATGAAAAATGCATCTGCTGTGACCCTTTGTGACCCTTTTGGACGTGCACAGCCTCCATAGGGAATGTGGAAACACCGTTAACTTCTACAATATTGTTTCACTAAGAAAACTCATGGAATTGGATGAATGACAGTGGCTGGAAACACTTGATTTATGTTCACTTCGTGATATATTTGGCAGAAAAAGTCACTTTTTCTTCAGTATTTTATAATATTCAACAACTTTACTTTGAGCTTTAATGAGGCTCAAATGATCAGTAATTGAAATGTAGGAAAATGGAAAATAAAATCACAAAATACAGGAGGTAATATTACAATAAATGGTGATGAATCAATTAAGGAAGGCTAAAAATAGAGAAAAGTATTTAGGAACTGACACAAAAGTAACACTGGGTCCTTATGGGTTAATAGAAGACTGTAGAATTAGCAGACATAATTTATGTGGTGATGATTAAATCATGAAAAATCCTAAATTAATTAATTATGTGTGTGTATGTATGTATAATGTATATGTATGTATAATATTGTATATTATTAGATAATCTATATTGTTATTATTGTATATATATATATATATATATATATATATATATATATATATATATATATATATATATATATATATATATATATATATATATATATATATATATATATATATATATATATATATATATATATATATATATATATATATATATATATATATATATATATATAACCTTGAAGTTGTGATATTCAAATTAGGTTTTTATAACTGCTTTGTGTGTGTGAAAATGATAAGTGAGGTGAATAGATCCCAAGGACTTGACTTAGGTGAAGGAGTGGGGTTAAAAAAAAAAAAAAAAACTTCCTCCCCCTCCTTTTCGAATGTGCAAATGAAGCAATATGTTGTTTTCGTTTAGTTTTTTCATGTATATGTTTTTTTTTTATACTTTTGACTGTGGTTGTTTTTATTTAAACAAGACAGTGTTTCAAAATAGAGTTTCTACATGTTTAAATCCCACTGGGGAGATTTTTGCTGAATATTTTCGTCTATCATTTATCAAACCCCCACTGTCTTTTAAGAGAGGGCCAATAAGTGAGGAGACATCAGGCAGCCGACTAATAACCTGGTAGCGAGTGTCCGATCAATAGACCGGATCAAGTTTCTGAGCTGCATCACAGAGGAGTGTAGTGCTGGCAGCAGCTGGTGGAGCTACAGATCTGATGTAAATGCAAAGCTCACACACACAGAGGAGACAGACATTCTTAAGTGGGCTTTAACATATGGACACTTTGTTGTTCGAAGAGGTGGTAAAAGTACAACGTATTGTCATGTAATACTTTTACAGGCCAAAACCAAAATAGATTAAATTATTTTTTTTATTTCTTATTATTTATGACATTTGGAAATGACAACATATCAATTGTTCATTGACCAAGTGACACATGTAAAATTTTTCGTATAGGCTCTGGTAGTAAAAAAAAAAAAAATAAATATATATATATATATATATATATATATATATATATATATATATATATATATATATATATATATATATATATATATATATATATATATATTGTAGAATTAACAGCAAAAAGGTAAAATTGCAACATAAAATAACTGTAAGTTAAAACATAACGCAAAGTCGTTTGAGAAGATTTTTCTGTGAAGAATTAAATCAAATGTTGCTGTAGTTTTTACAGGAAGAGTGTGTGAATAAAACCAGATTTATATGTAGAAATTGTGTATTTCTATAGTTTTAAGAACATAAAACTGTGAATTGAAAAACAATGTGTTCTTATTTAAATTGCAAAACCATAATATTAAAAAATAACAGCCTGTGGAAAAACACATTTTTGGTGACAATGACCACTGACCTACATTTACCAAAATAGAATGGGATCTATTCCGTACCATCTTGTAACATTCGTGAAAATTTCATCGATATTTGTTGAGTAGTTTTTTTTATGTAAAGTTGCTGACAAAGAAACACAAACAAAGCGAGAAAGAAAACACAAACAATACCATCACCTCCCTTTTGGGAGATGTGGTAATAATTTCATGAGAAGAAGTAAAAAAAAAAAAAAAACAATTTTTTAAAGGTGACAGTGGAGTAGAATCAGCTTCACCCTTTAAACTTCCAAGGGTCCACATAGGCCAGAAGTAGTCGCCCAAACATTTTAATCAAACCACCCAAACCTATCCCAAATGTCACATGACCTAATGTAGTTTGACAACAGTTTCTCACACATTAGAAGCAATTCAGATAAAATAACCACAGCAGGTAATACTCATCAGAATACAAATATCAAACAGCAGATCTGAACCTTTATGTCTCATAATTACCCACAGAAGAACCATATTCTAATAAACGCAGTCAATAGTCCAACAAAAACATCCAAAACAAACCAAAAACAATTGTCCAAATGTAGTCCAAGACACATCAAAACATCTATAAATATCCACAAATGGTTATTTCATCATTTAATAGGACCCGCCTCCAATATCCCAGTTTTCATCTGAATATTTTCATTTAGAATATAATTGAATACAACTGCATGTTATTACAATGGTTCAAAAACAGCATTCAATTGACTTTATTAAGAAATTAAGCTTAAAGGGTTAATGACAAAATGTTTTCTATCTGTAATTAATTTTATTCCTGTTAATAATGTGTTCCAGAGTTGATAGGCCTTTATGGAGAAAACTGAATGTCCAACAACCATCTGAAGTATGAAGACAGACAGACAGTCAGACAGACAGACAGACAGACAGACAGATTTATTCTAAACCAAGGAATTATAGCGTAGCAGCAGTATGACACACATACAGTAAAGAGAGACAATGACAATAAATAGACACATAGAACTCTTTCAGTGTGCAGCAGACACAGAGCTGTGTTTCAGAAGCAGAAAACATGATTCACACATTGAGACATGCATAGACCCCTGCAGCCGTCAGCTTTTATAGATCCCTAAAGTCCTATTATCACAGTCCACTGGCCTGAAACAGCCACATATTCTCTGAAGCGTTTTCACTGGGACCCATGACTCAGACTTAAATAAAGTTTTTTTTTAACTGTGCCTGTATCATTCACAAAAGCCTTTGGATGAAGAAGAACCCACTGCGTTTGGAATGGATCGACATTAATGGCTGTGGCTCCGTATTAAATACAAGAGTGAACATGTAGGATGATTTCTGGAAGAGAGAAATTAAAAAAAAAAAAAAAGAACAGATAAGAAAAGACAAATCAGGGAAGTAAAAACCACTGACAGTTTAAGCAAATGATCTGTTGAGGACATGTCATGCTTCAATGAATAGTGTAATTTGTGCAGTTCAGCAGAAGAAGTGAACTGTTTAATTGTTATGGTTCTACTGAATTCATTAAAACTACCGAGAGTCACACAACCAGCTTCAAAACTATGTGCCTCCAAGTGTCTTAACTTGACTTACACCCATTTATATGTGCCAAGATTTTTTTTTCTTCTGTTTTTCTTTTTTTTTTTTTTCTTCAGGGGGCAGAGTTAACTTAACAGCTTCATGGTGGTAAAACTACACTTGGTAAAACCAGAAGGGGGATGGAAAGGATAGATGATCAGTCAGTTGAAAAAAAATAAAAGAAAAACACTTAACATCCATCAGTAATAGTCCCAAGAGACTTGGCTTGCTTTCCATCTTGGTGGTTTATCAATAAAGTGATTACCTTAATAGAAAGAACAGTACCTTTTAAAAGCCTTTTTACTTGTCAGATAATTAAATTATCCAATAGAGAACCAGTTCCTGATCACATGAATTATTGATAACCCACTGGAATGTCTGGACTATGTTCATCATTAATAATTAATAATCCTCCATCTGGATTAATAGATGTGTCCATGTTCATCATCCTTTTATGTATGCTCTCATGAAACCATCATAACTTTTGGACATTCACTACCAAAAGAAGCCGCAGTTTGGGAAAAGTAGTACAAGTGCAGCACCCGTGACTATAAATGTTGGTCTGATTGCTTCGAAATTTCCCTTAGTTGTGTGTGCAGTTATTAAAACCAACCATGTGTCCTTTGCTGCACAGTCTGAGTAATAACAGGGTAATGCAGTAAGTCAAACAGTCTTGTTCTAATTAGGTGTGGTTGTGTGGCGTTCCAGCGCCTGTCGACTGCTCAGAGACATGACCATAAACACGCAGGGCCTGGGTACTCGCTGGATTTGTAAGTCAGCCTCCAGAACAGTGTCAAATAAGAAAAAAAGACTTTTATCTTTTTTTTTTTTTTTTTTTTTTTTTCTCTGAGGAAAGAGAGAAAACAGAGCAATGTCAAGGGAAGATTTGTTTAAAATGTTAAGAACAGAACAAAAGGGGAAAAATATGGCATAGAAAGAGAAGTTACGTCCAGGTTGTACATAAACGTGTTTCAGTCTGACCATTATAAAAAAAAAAAAAATGTTTCAAAATATTTGTGACTCGCTTGGGTCAAATTCCAGAAATTAAGATTTTATATTTATCTGAAAGCTTATTAAAAATACTTGCATGACACTAATTCAACCAGTTAGTTTTTCAACACCACCCTAGCAACAAGGGGTTTTGTTTACTCAAGAAGGCTTTGTTCCGAGGCCTCCTATTGGTTCAAATATATAATTATGCAGATTTCCATTTAAAGGTTGTCTAGAGAGAATCCTGATCTTTCCAATGGTACCAAACATGACGGGAAAATACCTAACACAAGTGCGAAGGAAAGCCGTGTTTTAAGCAGATTTTTTCTTTGTTTTACTGTCAGTCAGTTGTTGTTCTTCCTAAAAGGCATGATTTGAAACATTTACGGTAAGAATTTCACAAAAACTCATAATTAGAAGTGTTAGGAGACATTTTATTTGGATTTCAGGCATAAACTTAAAATGTTATCATTTTGACCCATTTTGCTCAAACTAACAAACAATATACTTCTTACAAAACAAAAACTTGTATCTCCTAAACTAATGGTTAAACTAAAATATAAGACCAACTTAAGCTCCCTGGACCAAAAACAAGTGAATAAGGTAAAAACAAAACAATTTCTTCTATGAAGAAAAGTATGGCCTACCTTAACAATATACTATTTACAAATGTCTACAAACTCCATCTGCAGAATCACTCATACATAATCCAAAGCTGGCAATGTTGAAAAAACACACAACAGCAAAGGAGGGTCCACAGACATTTTGAAATGGGAGCTCATCTGTGGTCCAACAATCATCAGTCTCCTGAAGTCCCCCTACAGAGCTGGGGGAGAAAAACACACTCATGTTAATTAGTCAGTCAGCCATTCAATTAGTTAGTTAGTCACAGAGAAAAGAAAACAAACAAACTATAAATCCATACAGTGCAGGGTACCTTATTATATGTAATCTATGATCTTGTCACATCACAAATACATCATCAGTCATTACTATGTTAAATCACCAATACATGTTGAAAATGGAAAATCTCTGCTGTGATGACACTAAAACTTGGTCTGTTTCATCTTTGTATCCGTCTCCTTCTCGATGCCAATTTTCAGAACGACTGTCAAAAATTGGCGACGCTAGAGTGAGAACAGAGGTAAATGTGTACGCACGCACAAATTCAATATGGTGTCAGACCAGAAGTGGTTAGTCAATTTGGATGAAACTGTGATTGGATAAATAAAAACGAGGTGAATACAACAAAGGGACATCCTCTTCATTTCTTATTATAGAAGTCTGGGCTCTGGACTCTTATTGGCTGATCACTCAAAAGTGAAGGACTCACAAAACCCAGTGGGAAAATAGAAACCTTGGGGAGAACCACAGTGAAGGAGAAATCCACTCCCATGGATGGACAGACTGTAGATGCACCAGGACTGATGGATGTCCATTAGCAGATGTAGCTCCAGTCTGTAAAGATGCAGTAGGGTGGGGGCACATGAGGAGGTCCATCTAGACAGGTGAGGGTGGGGGAGGAGGTCTGGGGTCATATTATGCATCTTATTATTATCTTATTATGCATATTATTCACCTCATAACCATTACTTTATTGCACTACTGCTGCTACTGTAAATAGATTGACATGCATACTTTATATTCTACTTTTTTATCACTTCTTATTTATTCTTATTATATTTTTACATCTTTTTTTTTAATTACTTCTAACAAGGTGAAAGAGACAATATCTCAGTTCTATGTATTTTCTGAGCATCTACTGAACTGACAATAAACAATCTGAATCTAAAGTATTGTGTAAAATCAGTGCTCACAGTTGAAAGAATCGTTCATATTTGGCCACATGTGCTTATTTCATTGTGAAATTGAGGATGAAAATTAGATGAGACATTAAAGGCTTTGTGCTGAGTCATTTGTTTATACTATATGTCATTAGTGATGTGTAAGCACCAGAGATCTGACACCATCCACAATGACACTGGAGCAAAGAGCTGTTTGGTTGATTTTTATTTCTCTAAATTAATCCAAGTTTTTTTGAATGGTGCAGTGAGTAGGAGGCAGCTGCACTGTTTTTATAAAACAATGTGATGGGCTGACTTTGTTTTGGTGGAAGATATGCACGTAAGGAAGTAAGTTGTGGCAATAAAACTATTAAATCCTTCAAAATAAAATACCACATAAAAAGGCATATGTATTTAGTTAAAGCTAAAGCCCGGATGTTGTTGTTATGCTTTCAAGGAGCGATGGAGAAAACAATACCACAAATCTATCTGATGGGTTGGGTATGACGGTTGAAAGAGTCCCTCAGTGCTAGTGGTCTTCTAGTCGAGAACATCCTGTGAGTCAGTCTACTGCGGTGGTAAAGAATATGTTCTGTCAGATAAAATAAAGCTGTTAGTTGTTAACAGTGTTGTGAGTACTATAACGCGTTACTTTCTAATGTGTTATGCTACAACCACACCGAACGCAAATATATGCGTGTATGCTTGTAACTAGCCACCTAAACACCTAAAACCACTTTTCCACACTCCTTTTGGAATCTGATGGGTCACCCCGAGTTATAAACACGTGATGCGTTTGCTGCGTGCTGTGTCAGAAAAAACCTGTCCACTACACATCACAAGGACATTGCCGTCACCCATGTGGGGTTAAGCCTGTCCCCCATTGCAGCGAATCTGAAGTAGCATTAGCATTAGCATCTACAAGAGAAGATGGCTACAGTAGCTGTTGCTCAAAATTGAAAAAAAAAATGGCTGAGCAAACTGGTTCATGTGCTCTCTAAAGTTTTTACTTTGGTTTTGCTTCCGGTTATTGTCTTTTCCACATAGTCGTATATGTGAACACGCAAAGGGGGGGGGGGGGTGATGATATTTGATGGACATTACAGCAAATCAATCATTGCAAAGATGACTGGACTAGACTGGACTAAAACATTTAATTTTTTGCAAACATTCTATTTCAGTGCGTGTTATGGGATCATGAAGAGGTTTTCAAGCAATATGTTAAAAAAAAAAAGTTCCAAAAAAAGATCTCCAACCCCACATTTAAAATAAAAGAAAAAAAGGAAACAACATCGAACATCTGTGTTAAGTACAGGTTTTTGTTTGTTTTTATTAGGCTATTATTCGGCCTAAAAAAATTACAAATGACAAGTCGGGAGAACATACATACAACATACAGTGGAATAATGGGTTGCTCATTAAATGCACTAACCCTTTTTTTCTTCTTTACAGCCTCATCAAAAAGAATGTAAGAGTTTGTGAGCTGTAAAGTGTTAACACTGAGCCTCCCGTGTGTTCTTCACCTGTGCATTCAGTTCTTTGTGGGAGGAGTTTTCACACACTTTGCTGTGACAAGACAATGTGCAACAAGGTGAGGCCATGATGAAAATCCACTGCCTGGAGCCACCAAGCAGACAGGAGAGGAAATGAACACATCGCTGTTTTTTTTTTTTCACACCTTTTACCCCATGTCCTCCTCCCTCCTCTTCTGTGTGTCTCACTCATCCACCTGAGGCAGTGAGCTAATAATCTAAAAGGTCACCTGTGGCTTCCTTCTATCACCCCGCCCTTCTTTCACTCACCCATGCAACACACACACGCACATTCACATGCACGCTCACACAGACATACAGGCAGACAGGCAGAGAGAGAGAGAAAGAGAGAGAGAGAGAGAGAGAGAGAGAGAGAGAGAAAGATAGATAGATAGATAGATAGATAGATAGATAGATAGATAGATAGATAGATAGATAGATAGATAGATAGATAGATAGATAGATAGATAGATAGATAGATAGATAGATAGATAGATAGATAGATAGATAGATAGATAGATAGATAGATAGATAGATAGATAGATAGATAGATAGGCAGGCCTTGGTGTGTTTCAGCTCTCACCACCCTGAGCAGGTAACTCTGGGACTCAAAGAAAAATGTTCTTTTTGACATTTTTCTCCACCATCATTTCCTTGTTAAATGAGCTCCTTTTCCTCCTTTTTCTCAATGAAAAGGGTATTCAGCAACTTAGAAACATATACCTAAAAGCTGTTTCTGAAGAGCCAAATTACCCAGACTTCAGTAACATAAGAAAAGATGAGAAAATAACAGGTGGAGAGCAATGAAATATGCAATTACAAGCCTTGAAATATGTAGTTTTGTTGTGATCCTTGAGTTATTTGATAATAATGTCAACAAAAGAGAACTCTTTTCGCCAGTGGCATGAGGTGTGTTGGGAATTCATTCATGTCTATGTGGATATAATGTTGTATTTGTACAGCATATGCTGTCAAATTAATGAAGACATTTTCCCAAAGGTCTAGTGTGTTAGCCTCGTAACCTAGCTCGCCTTTAGTGAAAAATATTTTTGCCTAAATCATTGGTCTACTGACGCTCCATAGAGTCTCAGCCAGGACTGGTAAAATTTTACTGTTCCAATGGCAACGCTCCATTTGTGTAGTGAGATTAGCACAATGACGAAATTGAAGAAATACAAACTTACATACAGTCTATACAACCCTGCAAAACAAGCTAGTAAACACAAGCTAACTATGCCTTCATTTGACAGTTCACCATAGCAAAGAAAAGGAAGGGTGGCTGTCAAAGGATCAGTGGATGTGTACAGTCTTGATGAAAGCTATTGGTTGTAACAGTGATTAGTCATTAATGAACTCGTTTATTAACTCATTTGCATGCCTTAATGCTTGCTAGCTAGTGGCAATGTTATCATACTCACTTGTTACATCTGGATTATGTGGGCTGTATATAGTTCATTACAGTGGTCCCTTATTTAGATTCTAAAAAAGAATCCATAATAAGTGAAATCTGCAATTATTATATATGTTTTAAGGCTGTAAAAACCCCCACTACATACTTAATACACTTATTCACACACTCTCAGTCAGGCATTAAGTTTTTTCCCCCCACATTTCTCTCTTGTTTAAAGGTTGGGCACAATAAATGATTAATAGTGCCTCATATGTCGTTGGTATCCAGTGTAATGTTCTTTTTCCTGCAGTGACTGATCCATAAAGCTAAGGCAGACTCGATCCTTACGATGGCCTTCTTACAGATAATTACTACCCTTTTTTAAACTTATTGCTGCTGTTGTCCTTATGTCAATTTCCTCTTTCTTTATGGAATGAACCAAAGATGAATTTATCCCATAATAGCATCCACAACTGCGTAACCTCTATCTTTCTTCAACATGTCCAGATGTCCAATTTTTTCTGCGATGGTTAGCATTTTCCTTTGCCTTTTGGTCGTGGTCACAGGTGTTTTTGTGGGTGCAGAACCTTTTCTCAACATTGTGGATTTTTGGGGGGAGAAATCTGGTAAACATACACATATATACTTCAGAGTCACACTGCTAGTGATTGAATATTTCTGTACATTTCGCAAAACTGAATACATTCTGTACTGTACAATTGCCTAGTCCCTTAGCCAATCAGGACACAGAACACAATGGACATTAAATTGCACCAAAAAAATCTGCAAAACAGCAAAGCCACGAAAGTTTAACTGTATTATAGTGAGAGACCACTGTATATGATACACTTGTCATTTGTTTCATCTGACTAGCAACTGGTGTAACCATTGGCCTTCGTGTTTGAGTGCCTCAGATAACATCCATAACTTTCTTGCACCACAAAGTCAAAAATATGGGCATTTTCATCAGACTTTTATTTTACAATAGTCTGTAATTTAGAAGGGAGACCAGTTTCATTGAAAACAAATGCACATGGTTGAAAGGGGACGGTTATGTGACAGTGAATGAACTTTGAAACTGTAGGGAAAACTCCATAGAGATGGAAAAAAATGCTCCAAAGACAGCAAAGTAGAGGTATAAAGGTAAAATCTTGCATAGTTCCTCTTTTAAAATAGTTTTAGGAGAAAGGCTGAGTAGCAAAAGAGAATGTATGTATTAAACTCCCAAACTCCCCACTGAAAGATCCCCACCAGCTGGATGGGATCAAACCCAGGACCCTCTTGCTGTGAGGCGACAGTGCTAACCACAATGACTATTGAATATGCAACCCCGATTCTTGGGATGCAGTGTAAAATGTAAATAAAAACATGTTGTAATGATTTGCAAATATATTAAACCCATATTTCATTCACAATAAAACAAAGAATACATATCAAATGTTAAAACTGTTGGAAAAATGCAGTATAATTTTAATTGTAATGGCATCAACATGTTATCAAAAGGACTTTGACAGGTGGTGCCTTAAAACTGTTTGTGATCTAGTGTTTAATTGTTGACTAGGAGAGAAAAAGAAATTGAAAGCAGTAAGAGTTTTTCTTGTGTAAAGGGAGAGGCTCTCCTAGGACTGCCAAAACCAATGTGTTTTGTGCAAAAGGCTCAAATTAAGTGTCTCGTTTAGGACGTCAGAAAACTTTTCCCTTTTTCAAGCCAAATCTGCATTTTTGTGTTGAACATCTAGAGTGGTGCAACTTTAAACATATCATTTAGCACCACAAATTTTCACCTCCATCCATTTCCTTTATGTTTCTTCCTGCTATTGAGTTACATCAAGCTTTTCAAATAATTGATTGTTGTGATCAATTGCGTGACTTTGTGCTTGACGAATGAAAGGTCAAAGGCCAAGGGTAGGTTTTCTTTCCACTTTTCACTGAGAGTCAATCAATAGGAAGTGGATGAGAGGGACAGTCCTGTCATTGCTAGCCCATTTGACCACATTGTTCCTCATGATGTTTATTGAACAAATGTTGGTTGGTGACGTTGGATACAAAACATTACATCGGTAAATAGTGGGTGAAACAGCAAGTATCTGTAGTTTCCAATTTCATTCAGGGTTTTTATTTTTCCTTTGTGGTTTGATTGCTGAGGTAGACATATCTGACCCAGATAGAACAGCTCGCCTTATATTATCCCATTAAAATGTCTCTATTTTAATATATTTTAGATTAGCATATTGTTGAAGTATAGTTCATTGTGTGTGGCTGTTAAATGAGTTGTCACTTCTAGATAATTTGTTTAAATTGCCTGGGGCTGAACTGACTTAAAATTCACAAACTCAACAGACAACCTGTTAAAGAATTAGAACACAAACATATTTTATATTACACTTCAACACTGGACAGAAACTAATATTTTCGGTTTCATCTTTTCTTTTTTATGTTATTTAATGTTTTTAAGTTATCTGATTTTAGTTTTAATGGACTGCCCTTTGACCACAGGCATAAGAAGCTTGCCGTAGACTTCGGTGCAACATGTGGAATAGTGACACTTAAGGGATAGTGACACTTAAGGGATAGTGGACACTTAAGGGATAGTGACACTTAAGGGATAATGGACACATAAGGGATAGTGGACACATAAGGGATAGTGGACACTTAAGGAATAGTGGATACTTAAGGATAATGGAAATGAGCAAATATCAGATGCTGAGTCAAATCAGTCTAATGCTACAGCCACACTAAATGTGAATTGGCAAATTTAAACTGCGTGTAACGCCTGTGATGTGCTGTGTAAATACCCGAGCTTGGACGCTGGACAATTTTGCTAATTCACGTCAGACATGCGAGTTGCCAAATTTCAATAAACAAAGTCTGGCCAATGCTGACATTGGCAGCATCTCAACACTGATTGGCTTTCGTCGCACTGCGTCATGCAAAATCGGCTGAAAGATTTCATATTTTCAACTCGAGCGTTTACACATATTTGCGGTAAACACGCTGCCTCAACATGCCGCAGTTAACGCGTGCAATGGGCTGCCCGGGGCGAATCTGCATCCAAACGCGTCTCTGCATTTACATTGTATGTAATCTCGATGTCTGAATTTCAGAACTTGCGTTTACTGTGGCTGTAGTATAACGGACCAGCCTACCCATAATTCCTTGTAATTTACATTTCCAAAATAGAATGACACTATTATCATTTTAAGTAGCGTTTATTTGATGGATTTGTTAAAAAAAAATTAAAGGCTCCACTCAAGGCTAAGGTGCAGCCGAACCTGCTGACCCTTCTATAGTTACTACCTTTGACTTAAGTATACCACAGTAGTTGCTTGTACTTTGTACTTCATAGGTTTCTTATTTTAAGTGTGGAATCTGTTTCAGCATTGAAGGCAGAAGGCAGTCATGAGGGCCGCTCTTAAACTATAAAGACCCAAACATCCATTGGGTCCAAATTCAACTCATGAGCTAACCTGTTTTACACCTGTTGATCCTTTAATCTTATTAATACATGCCAATAATTGGTGTAAAATGCAGTTTGTAATCTTTTCATCATTATCAGATATGGCCCCTTTGGATGTTCAGAGGCTCAATAATGAACAAAGAAACAGCATCATCTTCTACAACATTGATTCACCAGAAAAAACCCATGGAGTTGGATTAATGTAGTTAGAGATGATTGCTTTATGTTCAGTTAATTATGTATTTGACTGTAAAAGTAAATTTTTCATCAGTTTTCTCTGTTTTTATGTATTTTTCAAGTTTAGCTTGAGCTTTTATGAACATCTACAACAGGGGTGCCCAATCCTGGTCTTTGAGGACCACTGTGTTAGATGAGGGAAACGTCTAAATCATGTAGGATAATAGCTCTCGAGAACCAGGTTTGGGCACCCCTGATCTACATGGTCACAGTCCATTAAATATCGGAAATAGAAATGCATAATACTGACCATAATATTATACTGAACAATGATAAATCACTTAAGATTAAATATACAAAAACATGAATTTGAGAACTGCATCAAAACCAACACTGGGTCTTTATGGGTTAAAAAATGCACTGAAAATGAAAGAAAACATACTGCCATATCAATCCTCCTCCCCTCGTCCTCTTACTGTTCGTGTCCTACATCTCATTTCCTCTTGCTGGCAGTGATTAAAAGTTTTTACTTGCCTTCTTCTAGAAAGGTAAGAATCACCCAGACAAGCACACACAGGTCATGTAATAAACCTGCTTCCCTCAGCCTTAAGGCCATGGGAATCCAGCAAAACACAGGCAACAATGACATCATTCAGTATCCTCACAGGTCAACGATAATCCCCTAGTTTCATTATACAAAACCATATCCACACAGAGGAGCAAATCTGTTTTGTTTTAGCTTGGTGGTTTATTTCTCATGAATCTAAGCAACAGCACAAAAGACAAAAGCAAAGTGAAAATAGAAAGTACTCGCCCTCGGAATACAACAGAGGAAAGTAAAATAACTGTCGTTAGTGTAACAAAGTGGATTATAGTTTTCTTTATGTTTTTTTTTAAACATAGCTTTTATTTAACCCCTTTAAATGACTTTGTTATTTATCATGTATTCTACAGCAGTTTAAATTGAAAGCATTACATACATGCTAACTTATAAAAACTAAAGTGAACTACTTACCATGAATTGATATGATAACCTTTACCTATGTAATTTGGGAGATGGTAGAGCGGGTCATCCAATAACCAAAGGGTTAGTGATTTAAATACCACTCTGTCCTAGTTATGTGCTGTTGTGATATTTCACCCTCTTTGTATGAATGCATATGAGTGTTCAGTGGTGGTCGGAGGAGCGTATTGGCAGCCATGCATCTGTCAGTCTGCCCCAGGGTAGATGTGGATATATATGGAGTTTACCACCACCAGAGTGAGATTGTGACAGTGAATGAATAATAGATCCATTATACATGCTTTGTGTATGCGTTCATAGAAATGTGCAACATAAATCAAATACATAGTATTGTACTTTTTTTCATGGCAATAAAGTTGAAATGCAACAAAAATGAATGAGGGTTTTAAAAAGTAAAAATTCTAGATGTATAGATGTTTAAGATAGACCTTAATGAATATGAAACCTGATCATGTTCAGTAGAGGCTGAAGTTACAGATGGACAAAACAAAAATCTTCAGTCACCTGAAATGGATCGATTTCAAGTAGAGATAGCCTTGGTGTGAATTGTTGGAGGGGGTGGGGGTGGGGGGGGTCAACCCCACCTGATGGTTTTTACATCCCTAATTCTGCTGGATGAATTTCATCCTCAGGGCGGACAACCCAACCAGTTGAAATAACAGGCAGGTTTTCTTACACACATATCCTACATTACTGCCACTAACTTTCACCTGAAATGAACTGTCGACAGTCTTGGAATTTGCAAACATCCTCATGCACAGAAATACACTATCTTTGTGTATATATGTATATATATATGTGTGTATATATATATATATATATATATATATATATATATATATATATATATATATATATGCATATAGTCTGAGTTGCTCATTTGTCAGAAATCCTTGGTGTGATCAGCCCTTGTCCATGGTCCTGAAACTTAATTAGACCATCTACCGTACCGCAGGTGTGGTCTTCACAGAAAATTAAATGTTTCATGTATTTTTACTTTGATTTGATTTGAATTATTTATTTTGAACATGTGCAGAATGCAACAATAATCAAAACAACAATAACAATAATAATAATAATAATAATAATAATAATAATAATAATAATAATAATAATAATAATAATAATAATAATAATAATAATAATAATAATAATAATATTACACAATGACATGTCCGAAAGATGAATATTCAACTGCCCCCCACCCCCCCTTCTCAGTTTTTTCTCTGACAAATCGCACCCTGGAGACAGGTGCTTAAAAAAAATCTGCATCCAACCTTCATGAACAAATGTCAAAAGAATTATTGGAAGCTAGTAAATTTACTTATATTACTTTGGCAAGTACTGGCAGTAAATCAATAATACTACATTTAATACATTTGTTTTTTAAAATATCCCATAAAGAGCCAAACAGCCACTGACACAAACCATCTACACATATAAACTGTTTAATACATGTTGATCCACTAATCCTATCATTCAATGTAAATAATTTGTGTAAAATGCAGTTTGTCATCTTTTCATGGGAACCAGATATAACCCACTTGGACATTCACATACTCTGTAGTTACTAGGGACACACCATCATCTTCTGTAACATTGGTTCACCAGTAAAACCTATAGAGTTGGATTAATGCCAATTGAAGGAAATACTTGATTTTACATTCAATTATCTATATATATAATCTATATCAATTGCCAGATGTTCAGATGCTCTGCAGTGAACATAGACACACCATCTGCTACAATATTCATTCACCTGTAAAAATCCATGGAAATAAATCAATAACAGTGGACTGATGGTTTATTGACAGTTGGTTTATTGTTGGTTTATTGATAAATGATAAATGTTGCTTAAAAAATCTGTCACTTTTAGTTGGTCTTTAGAATTAATAGAATTGATTGATTTCATTAATATCTAAATAGCCATAGGAAGGTACCATGAAAAATGCAAAAAATAATTTACAATAAATCACAACAGAAAGATTAAATAGAGAAAAAATAATTTGCGAAAACCCATAAAATCAGTTTTATACACACCTCTTCTGCAGCTGTCTCACCTCAGCCCAAATCAAAAGACTAAATTGTAATAAAGATGCATATGAGACAGTTTTGTGCTGTTGTGTAAATGGGAGGTCACAGACATAGAGTTAAGCAGTGGAGTCACATCCAGTTTATGTCTGACAAAATGGTAACTACAGCTGTCAGTTTTATGTTTAACACTCCTACCTGTCTGAAAAAACCTACGATTAGACAAAATTGGTGTCACAGGGTGCATTCTCTATAGCCTGAAAACACAGAGAAAGAGCAAATGCAGAGTTCTCGTGTCCTCTTAGACTACTCAGATTACAATAGTCTGAAAGACACTCATGGAATTTATGTCTAGTGACACTAAAACTAAAAGCACTAGAAATCTAAGCTCTGTCCATACATATATACTGGTTTTAAATGAGTTATTTCACCAATTGGTAATATAAGTTCCTTCCTGCTTTTTTCAATTATTTGGAAATAAAACTGTAATTGTGTGCGTGATTATATATATTAATTTTAAAAAAAAAATCTAATTTATTTATTTATTTGAATTTTTTTTACAGATATTTAGCTCACCTGGATGAAGTCGCGGTGAGCTATTTGTCCGTCGTCCATCACCGTCATCGTCGACCACAATTCACTAAAATTGCTTCTCCTCCCTCAATTCTCAACAGATTTCAATTCTGATTGATTCATTAGACAGATCTAAGCATTAGGCGCTTATCACTTTGTTTGTTGAAATTTGCCTTTGTACACAATTTGTTTACAACTTTTTCCAGTCTGTCACTAAAATCGCTTCTCCTTCGTCAATTCTCATCGGATTTCAATTCTGATTTTATGATCTATTGAATGCCTCCATTTTGTTGATAGCAAGACATCACAGCTGTGAGGTCCAGATGAGCACAGGGCCATTGGCACTATCTTTAAATTATTATAACAGATTTCTGCATTAGAATTTGTGCAGAAAAATTGTTTCTGACAATTTGATATTTGCGTTCTTGAGTGTTGGAATAGTGTTTACGTGCATGATGGTGATCAAATGTATAGGAAAATTGTATTTTTCAAAATTGATATTTGTAATAAATAAATAAATAAATCAGCTTTGTAACTCAGTGGCACAGCATTGTTTGAACTGGCTTTGTTTTATATGCTTGGAAAATGGCATCCTAAATAGGATGGAGTAAAAAAAAAAAAAAGATTGAATTTAGATTGATTTCATTTAAATTTGCCTAATCAATTAATAGTGGGTGACATCAGTTTTTCATAGCGGGACTGTGCCTTACCTGGGTACTGCTGATGCACAGCATGATGCATGATGGGAAATTAAGTTAAAAACAGGAATGATGCATTTACTTACTTTGGTCCCTAGATATCAGTATTAATATATTAATTGTTGTTTAAGTTTTAAATAATTACTTCCCAATTTTTTGTCATTCTATAAAATATAGACTAACATCTTTTCCCAAAAATCATCTGTCCCCACCATAAAAACTAACACATCGAGAACCCATGGTTCTTCAGGAGTTAACACGCTAGTACAATATACAGCACAAAACTAATTTCAAATAATTAATGAAGCCCCAAAAATATAAAACACCCACTACTTACAACAATGACTGTACAATATATTCATCTGTGTCACATAAAGACAGTCACTTTGTTATGATTTGTTTTCCAGTTTAGAGTTTTCTATGGATGATGTCAGTGCTAAACACATTTTTAACATGGAAAACATCCCTCTGGGTGGGGGATGGGGTGATGGGGGTGTCACTAGATTGATTCACTGTTGTTTGGTGTTACTCTGTGTTAAGGTGACCTTTGTTCCATATCATTAATTTTTCAGCTCATGTTCTCTGCTTCGTCTTTGCTGACTTTTCAATAAGACAAAAAAAAATAAAAAAAATCCAGCAGTACAGTATTAACCACAGCTATTAGCATGACTGCCAAAATTTAAAACCCACAATTTTTTAGGCTGACTGCTGTGGTATGAACCAAAAGGTAAATGGACTGAATGTGACATTTGAATGTTGTTTCTTTTTTTTTTTTTTTACTTTACATAAGGTCAGAGCAAACGTTCAGCTGTAAAGGAAGAAAAGTCATCTATGAGTCAGCAGTTCTGATGCATTGATGCAAGTGGCTGAAACATGAAATGGTTCAGCTTTTGGTGGAATAAACAACTTCAGAAAACACTAGAATGTACAGTGTCTAAAAGTCAGTTTTGTTCATACACTGTAAACCTGAATAAGTTAACAACACTCCAAAAATTTAAGACAATCAATTGCCTCACTTGTTTTAAGTTGATGAAACGTAAAAAAAAAAAATACAATTTAAATTTAGATGCTTATTAAAGTATACTTAAATTAAAACGTTACTTATTAATGTAGAATCGTAAGGTTCTGCAAGTCCAAGTGGGAGACTAAGTCAGGGTTTAGTGTCTTTGTCCAAGGACACATGATGCTCTGACCCTTCAGTCGTTGGACGACATTTAACAAGGAAATGATGGTGGAGAAAAATGTCAAAAAAAACACTTTTCTTTGAGTCCCAGAGTTACCTGCTCAGGGTGGTGAGAGCTGAAACACACCAAGGCCTGCCTATCTATCTATCTATCTATCTATCTATCTATCTATCTATCTATCTATCTATCTATCTATCTATCTATCTATCTATCTATCTATCTATCTATCTATCTATCTATCTATCTATCTATCTATCTATCTATCTATCTATCTATCTAAATAAATAAAAAAAAACATTTACCATGAAAATGTTCTTTTTCCAACAATTTGAAAAAAAAACATATGCATTGTCAACAAAACAATAGACCATGTTGTTGTGAAAGTATTTCACACCGTTCTACAAGTCACATGGACAGAGGTGAAACGCAATACTTCTGACACGCCTAGTCTTTGTCCAAGAGAGAGAAGTTAAAAAAAAAAAAAAAATCCCCACACTTTCAAGTATAGATCGTACAGCCTCATGTTTTTGAGTCTGTCGTGGGAACTTGTAAGGCTACATGTGAATGCATCGCTCTCACCTCTGGGCCATGTGCACAGGAAATGGTGGAGCTGAAAGTGTGTTTTTGGCTGTTGGTCTGAGGTGATGGTGGAAGGTGTCAAAAAGCAAAAGCTGTGGAATCCTCTCAGGATATCATCCATCATATGAGATCAGGAGGCGAGCTATGGTTTTGCTTTATTTGCATTCAGTAGGGATTTTTTTTTTTTTTTTTTTTTTTTTAAATCACACAAAGTGGGAACAAACTGTCATTTGAACTGGAGCTGACTTTCACAGACATTTGTTTAGTTTTCCTTTAGGACAGACAGCTGTTGCGGTTGCACTTATATGATTGATAGGAATAGTAACTTGTGAAAATGTTGTTGTCATGATATTGTGTTGACTCACATGCCATGTAATAACTGAGGCAGAAATGTAAGCTATTTTCACACAGGTGTACACAGTTACTGTTGTGTTTATACACATGGGAAAATACACAGAAGAGTCAGATGAATACCTGCCCTGAGGATGTTCAAATCGACATATCCGCTGAGACATTCCTCTAAAACGTTAATGCTGTGTTTGGTGAGAAAACTGTCGGCACATCAAGAACGTTCTCACGGTAAACGGTGAAACTAAAGGCTGGCATCAGCCTTTGGTACCAACTGACTTAATTAATAGAACAATACTGTAGTGAAAGAGTAGATAGGAGTTTTGGTTCTTACATATTTATTCAATAAGCGATGCACATTCTGTCAACGCTTGGGGCAGATACTATTCACACTCAATACAGTAGCATTGTCCACTGGATAATCTACATTAACATTAGACTTGTATCTTTTATTCTTTCAAATTGATTGCATTATTGCAACATCAAATCAGAAAAAGTTGTGACAATATATGAGATTAAAAGTCAAATTGAAAACAAATCGATTAACCGATATTACACAAAAACAGTTATAACAGTATTTCAAATCTTACCTCAGGGAATGTATTAAAAAAAATACTCAAAAATACACATTCTGAAAAAAAAAACCAGTCTGTTACCATCTTAGTAATGCTGATGGTTCATTAAATAACACTTGAGATTTAGATTTTTCGTGTTTAAAGGGTTTGATCCTGTACTTTTCTGTTGTGGATCACTGTCACCAGGTCTGTCTTGTTTTCTTTCTTAATGTGGTTTTTTATTGACTTATTGAAACATGAATGGTTGACTCATACACAATGAAGTTCTAAAATAGCAACATAGTTTTTAACATTAATTTGAAGCTGCATCAGTGACCCTTTTCACTGATACAGCCTCACATCATAACCTTAACCATGATCTGGACCTGTTACTGGAATTAGTATTAATGAATACTGACTGTCCTGAGGACAATCTGTGTTTCCACTGAGTGTTGGTCCATATCAGACCAAAGATGTCAACAGTTCTTCCTGCAGTTTGATCAATCCAACCTGCATCTGTGGCTGTGTTCCAGTCTGACAAAGGATTACCAGATTAACAGTATTAATAGCTGTTATTTAAAAGTAATTCATTGCCTGACAATATTACTGTCTCACAATCGTGATGTGTTTCATGACTCCTGTATTACTTTTGAGTTACATACAGACTCTCAACATAAATGGTGTGTACAAAGTAGAACCCCCCACCCCCAAGTCAAATAATAACCCCTCCCAGCACAAGACATAGGACAGCCTTGGGATGCATTAATCTGCGCCCTGAAGTATATGTGGATAGATCGCTCAGTAACTAATGCTCAGTAACTACAGCGTTTGAATCCCAGCAGGAACACTTGGATTTTTTTCAACCTTTTACATGTTCAAACAGGGGGAGCAGCGCCGAGAATACTAGCAGATAAATTCACAATCAATAAATAATTCTAACTTGTAATGGAAACACTAGTTTATGTTGTCAGGGATTGTGCTTAACTAGCTTCTTGAAAGTGGGGTTCGGGTTAGTAACGAGCAAATGCTATTGAAGATATACAGAGTAAAATGTGACTGAAAATGTATTAATAATGCCTTACACTACTGCATTAGAGCATAATGTAATCCATTACTGTAGGCATTACTCCCAACACTGTATGTTAATCCAGCAAGTCCTGACTTCCACCCTCACCCTTTACATATTGAAATATAATCTCACACATTAAGTTTTTTTTTATTATAGAGACTGAAATATTCACATCTAGTCTTGTATTTCTTTGTGGCAGATTTTATTTGTTTTCGTACACGTTTGTTCACAAACTAACAACCCATCTTTTCCCCTTGAAGACAAGACCTCTGGATGAATCTTCTATATCAAATCAGGTTTAGAATCACCTTTTCCCAAATAATGAGTTAAACCATTTGGCAGCAATTTTTTGAATGTGAGGAGTGGATGTTTACACATGAAATGAAGTCAACCAGACAGAACATGAACTATATCGTGTTCATACATTCTGCAATAAAAATATCAGTCAAAGTACACTTTAAAAGCACTGCTTCCTTTTCCACTTGCAGTTTTTTGTACTTGGGGTTGTATATCTGTACTAGACCTAGAAGCCAATATGCACTTTTCATTGTACATCCACTCTATGCAGTGTATTATGACAATAAAGTTAAACTCTGTTTAACATGTTTATAGCCACAGACATGATTAGAGTTATTTAGTGGTTTAACCTTCTGCACTGTGGTTCACAAAATACACAATTAAATCATAAGTACAGTATATTATATAAATGATGTTTCATTATAGTACCACTGCACAAAAATAAATGCTTCAATGGTAATTCAATAATATATTGTTTTGTGAGAACATATAAGTGAGGACAAAATGTTATTAATAAATTACACACTGCACTAGAAAAAAAAATATTAAACAGAAACAGTACAAATAATGGGAATAATAGGTATTTGGCACATACTTATATCAGTGAGTCCACTACATGTGAATTAAATGTAAATATTACTAATGTGTAGACATTTACATTATCCAAGTATCACTACATTTAAAAAAAAATCTTAGATTTTTCAACCTTTTGTTTACTGACAAAATTTCCAAAAGTGGAAGACATTTACAGTTTATTGTCACAGAGGCATTTGTAGTACTATTGCTCCCTCTGTACAAACATTAGCAGTCATTTAATACAGTAAATCAGAGCAGAGGGGCAGCTCCCGCTGGCTGAGGTTTCATCCTGCTGTGGAACCAGCTCTGTCTGAGACTTACAGCCTCAAACATCTGTTGTAATTTCTGTCAAATTGAACTTTTATTACCTGGTCATTAAAGCTGCTGCAATGGCAAAACCAGATGGGTTCTTGCTGACCTTACAACTGCTTCTTTTTTATGGTGTTGGTGAAAATTGAACCAAAGGAAGCCGTGCGCTTTATAAAATTAAGGCAATCATTCCCACATTCCTGAGACATGGGGGGCACTGAGGAGGGCGTAGGGGGGTACAGAAAAGTGGATGGGGAGTGTGTATATGTTGGCTTGTGTAGGTAGGTGTACATGTATAGATGCATACGGCACCAGTACTTACTTATGGGTACATTCCTGTGTAGAACCTTGAATGGATAATAAGTCTAAAAATGTGGTTATGTCATCTGTAATGATCCATACAATACAGCAATCACAATTCATCAGTATTTTGAAACTGGTACTGATGCTGTAACTGTAACTTTGTTGTGACTTTTTTTTTTTTATTAACTCTTAAAATCCATCATGTTTTCTGTAATCAAATATAGAGTTTGGTTTAGGTTTAAAATTAGTGATAGGGGTGAATATGAGGTCTTGTTTGAGATGATATTTTACTCTGCTAAGGAAATTGTGAAATTATGTTTTCATCAGGGTTTGTATGTCTGTTAGCAAGATAACTCAAAAAGTTATGCATGGATTTGGATGCAAATTTCAGGAAATGATACTGGCACAAGGAACAAATGACTACATTTTGGTGGTGTTTTGTTGGGGGTACAGCATATGTCTTTCATTCAGTAAATGCCATGAGCCCCTTTCAGGTGAAAGTGAAACGTATCACTCATTTACGTCATTTAGTGCGCGTTGTGTGTGTCTGTGTGTGTGTGTGTCCTTTTCTAGTTTGGACTTTCTCTTATACATGTTTATTCATGTTCCCTATCAAATAAAGTATAGTAAGTGCATATTGGCCATAAACCCGCTCTTTAATGACTGTAACCCCAAAGTGGGGTTAAAAAGGATTAATTAAAAGGTTAAATAATACATCCCATAAGACCTCCATTCCTCAAGATGGGGTGGAGATTCACAGGTCAGTTGCACAAGATTAATTAAATCAATCAGTATTTCATATCTCTTCATTTATTGATTTTTAATTAAGATAACATTATGAAACGTCACAGAAATGGTTCTAAAAATAGGATGATTGTTCAATTACGCACCAATTCATTATTCTTCTCACGCTCTATAGATAAGGCCTGTTGTGAGTTGAGTCCCACTGATCTAGAGCATATTACTTTTGGAAACCAACCCTCTCTGGGGCTGCACATGCGTGTGTTCCTGAGGGGCCTCCTCAAGCAGAGGCCGAGGTCAGTCTAATAACACACACAGCATAGAACCGACCCAGGCCAGAGCTGTCTCACTAGGAGGGAGGGTCGCTCCATCACTGGTCCCAGTGGGGAAGAGCAGAGGGATGGCTGGGAGTGTTTATTAGCAACATAGGGAGGGGGAATACTGGGAATCTACCTCCTGTTCTCCAAACGTTAGCTTGCAGACGTACTGAATCAACCTCCCTGTCTTTAGGAAAACAGAGTTCATCATAGAAGTCTGACTGCATAACAACAAACACATACTGGAACCAGAGTTGGTTATTCTATTCTCTGTAGGATTTCTGAGTGCAGATGTGGTGGTTATATATTAAGTTTTTCAAAGTAGAGTATTTTAGCCAATGCTTTTCATGTGTCATGTCTTCTTCTGCCTTCTACCCATTTTCAAAATCCTTCAGCATGGCAGTAATAATACTTACATTACACCACCCCTTTCATGAATTAATTATTTTTAAAAACTGAGTTGGAATACTTTCTTATTACCAAAGATGCCCAAAGGGATTTTTTTTTCTGTCAATGTCAAAGATTGATATGTGGTCATTAGAGTAGAAGCTGCATTGTAATGGCCAGAGAATTTAAGAATATGCAACACAGTTTTAATATTTTAATGGTCATGTCGAAGCTCATTTGCTATTATAGTGATATAATAAATCATGCTGCAGGTTTGGAGTGTGTGACTGTGGTTTGGAAGTAGACATTTTAACAATAACCATCCACAAAAGGGTTAATACCAAATGACAAAATGATGAAACAGGACAATACCTCTTGAGTGACGAAAGTGACAATTCAACAGTGATTGATCCCATAAGTCAACAAGTGGTACCAGGCACAACAAACTCTTAAAGGGATAGTTCACTATTTTTAACATGAATCTGTATGGATTCACCATCTTTACTCTGGTGCACCACAGTAACTCCTGACAATGTCCTCTGAGCCGAGTTCTGGTCCCGTTTTGGTCAAAGTGAAAGTAGTCCCGGCATGTTTCCTGGGGTCAAGAAAATAAAACGTGTATCTTCTCAAAACAGTATGTGTTTAAATGTATGATTTATTTGCATAACAAAACCATCATGGAACAAAAACTCAAACCTCATATTTGCTTGGAGCTACTTTCTCTCAGTAGCGATCATTGCGTGTTGTCACTGCTAACAGCTGTGCGTCTTAGCCGACTACTTTTATCAGTTCTTCGGCAGTGTTTACGGCTGCTACGTACAGGTACACAGCTGTTAGCAGTGGCAACACGCATTGATCACCAATCATTTGTTATGACCAAATCGTTTAGTCCACAACAATTGTAATGGAAGACCACACAGTTCTTGTTATCTTCAAAAGAATATAGTAATTTTTTTCTTTTATTTCTGAAGAATCAAAGAAAGTATGTCTGCCCATGGTGATCTCCACAGGCCAAGGAAGCACAGGGAGAACACACAGAGAGGACAGGAAGTCCATCCTTTATACTCCTGTGTACAGGTGTAGCTCGTTGGCTAACTAGCTGCAACTCCACCTCCAAACTCCTTGGCCTTCACAGCTGAAGCCAATTCTCTGGAATCAACAGACACATCCAGGACCAGAGATAAACCAGACTAGGGCCATCACACCTTAAATAACAGGTATTCCAAACCCGTTATAGCAGTCAACCATTTTCAACATTTCATCATAAAAAATCCAAAAAAAAAGGACCATCCAAGCAGAATGTCTCACCCTGGATTCGAAACCCTGGCAACATAAAGAAACCAACTAGTGGTCCTACTCCCTAACCACTAAGCTATCTGATATGATTAATATCATAGGGTACTCTGGTTGTGTTCACTAAGGTACAAGCTGCTAAAATTGTTTTAACTATAAAACATAGTAAGGTAAGGTTTTATTTTCTTAAGTTGTCTTATATCTATATATCTGTCTCTATCTCTGCAGTGAGCCCCTGAGGCTCATGGCTTCTTCATCTCTTTTTCTCTTTTCTTTGCTCCTGACTTTTGCATGTCGGCAAATGGGCTCGCACACTTATTGTCTAAGAGTTATGATGGAATAGTGTTGTGTTATTTGGCGCCTTAATCAAAGACCAAACCATTTCTGCATAAAGGGTGGAAGGGGGGTTATTCAATACATTTTCAAAGACAATAAAGGCAAAAGAATCGGAAATCATTTATTGAATGCAAATATAGCATATTTTCTCCCCCAAAACAACACATTTTGAAATGAAACAGAATGATTAATGGCCTCTTCATGAGGAACTAGTTCTAGGTCCCCCCTCATACCCTCATACCCCTACATCAAAACTGGACAAGGAATTTAAATTGTACGCTTCATCACACATACACCAATATGAAGGCTTTGTGGCTAATCTTAAGACATCTAACGGTAGCAGGTTGTGACCACATAAGCATCTAGTCTCATCATCTGAACCTGCTTTATGTCGGGGGGGTCACTGGGGGCCCAATCCAGCTACAATGGGTGAAGGCGGGGTACACCCTGTATGAGTCTCCAGTTCATCTCAGGGCTGAACATATATAGACAAACAATCACTCTCACATTCACACCTATGGGTGATTTAGATTAAGCAATTAACCGATCAGTGCATGTGTTTGAATGGTGGAAGGAAACCAGTGACACATGGAGAAACCCCACACAGACATGGGGAGAACGTGCAAACTCCACTGCTGGAATCAAACCAGGGTCCTTCTTGTGGTGAGGCACGAGTGCTAACCACTGCAACACCGTGCCACCCACATAAGCATGTATTTATTTATTTGGTTTGTTGTACATTCAATTAAACAATATGTGTAATGTGGTCTGTACATCTTTGTGCTTAACCTTTTATTGTTTTCACATGTGTTTGGCATCAGTGTCCAATAAGGACAGGGCTACGTCTGAGATAGCAGTGCAGGTACTCTGCTATAGATCAATGAGGAAATCGGGAAAGCCTCTCAATGTAAATGTAGGGTTGCACGTAACATTTTGCTCCTTGAAGAGATGCAGGCTGAAGACCTTCGTTTGGAGTGTGGGAACTAGGGCATTGACGACTTCAGTTTTTTTCAGGTAGACTTATCCGTCACTAAAGTCTAAGTTGAGTCGACGAGTCGTGATGACGTCATCACATTGTCAGCGGAGAAATAACAGACACACGGCTAAAAAAAATTTTAAAAAGCAGGGACACATGTCCAGCAATGAGCAACTAACGTTAGCCAAGAGTTTTCTGTGAAATTTAACTGGACAACATCAGTAGGTGAACATATGTCTGCATTTGGTCTGGACCCACGGCTCTAAAACTGGACTGTCTACATGTCTGTCACACATCCTCAGTTTTCATATTACATGTAAAAAGTTTAAGGCAGCGGTCGATAACATGAACACCACTGTACACATCATGTTTCTTTGGGAGGGGGTGTGTTGTCTTAATGCAGGTTGTCTGGGCAAAATTATTCAATTAAGTAAATTTTTATGCAAAAATTATATTCATGCATTTTAAGAGTCAATGGAAAAGTAATTATAAATGTCTCTAAAATATATGATGCCATCTGTTACTGTTACTGTCCAGTGGTAGTGGGTAGTGGTTATGATGAGTGCTGTTGAGTAAATAAATGTGCACCCTGACTCTTCTGTGATGAAACAATGTTGTAATAGATGCAGTATGTGGTTTAGATGACTCAGATGTACAAGCTGCCCATTCCATAGGCAGTAACACAACCCCATACCATTAGAGATGCAGGCTCACATGGTCCCTCTACTCTTTGGTGCACAGGACACATCATCCACTGATTTAAAAAAAAAAAAATTCACATTTTGATTGTTCTGACCACAGAACAGTTTTCCACTTTGCCTCGGGTCATTTTAAATGAGCTTTGGCCCAGAGAAGATGATGGTGTTTCTGGATCATGTTCCCATTAGGCTTTCTCTTTTCATGACATATCTTGAACCTGGGTTGGTGGGTTACACTGTGGACTGTGCTCATAGATGATGATTTTTGAAAGTGTTCCTGAGCCCATGCAGTTATTTTCATCACAGAATCATGTCTTGTTTTAAAGTGTACCCATACTGGTTCTGTTTGCAATGTTAGTTGTGATTAGTGTATAATTTGTAAGCAAGAGATAATTTACAGACACACATTGATTTGGGGTGATGAGAATGAGTAAACAAGCAGCAGTCAGTGAGCAAGTTTGAGTGGATTTCCAGGATTTCTGCACTTCTTTCTGCAGGCATGAGCTTTACAATCCACCATTGTTTCAGCTTAGAATGGTGCCTGCTGCACTGGGTCAGTGACCAGTCCATCATAGCCCACGTAATCGGACAATGCAATGGGTCTGCATCACTACCGATGGTGGATAAACCAGTGAAGGAGCCAATATGTCACCAGTGCTGGGAGTAGCGGTATTAGAGTATAACGGCTTTACTCACACAGCCACAATTCGAGTAACGGGGTAATTACTGAATGACTTTATCCACAACTGTACCGCTGTTACTGTTACTTGGGAAATAATGTGACATGTTACAATTTGATGAATTGGGGGCGGAAGTGTGCCCTGGGTACAGACAACAACTTGGAGTTTTGGCAACATCGTCGGTGTCGCATATGTCTGAACAAACCTCACATTCAGTGTATAACTCCACTTGCATGAATGACAACTAAATCATTCATGATTTGCTAAGGAGTTGGACAGGCAGGGTGTTATGCATGATTACGCTCTTAATAATCTGGCAGTGCTTGTGTCTTTGTGTGTGTGTATATATATGTGTGTGTGTGTGTGTGTGTGTGTGTCTCGTTCTTACCACGCCTCTAGTCACAGGTAGAGGCATAAGCTGGCGGCAATCAAGGCTGAAGGCCTTTCAGCTATGTGAGCTGACCGATCAGCTGTGAGGAGAGGGGTATCCTGCTGCATCTTTGTCAGCCTGGGGAGCTTTTCCCCGGGATGTGTTTTTTTTTTGGTGCTTTTGTTTGTTTGTTTTTTTCACCATCAGCATGGTAGTGTGTTTTGTGTTTGTTGTTTTAGTCTGTTATTTTAGTTTGGGCTGGAGATTGGTGGTTTACAGCATTGTGATAACAAGGTTTATTTCTGTTAGCTTAGCTTTTATCATTGATAATAGGTCATAAAGATCTTTGATACTGTTTTTAAGGAAGCATCTCAAATCACATTGAAAGTAGAACAAGGATGAATACCCTGTTTAACAGGGTAACACACAAATAGCTTTCCTGGTAACTAATTAAGTTGCTAGTGGAGTAGCACAGTTAGTAAAACAATTACTTTTTTGGGGAAGTAACTAGTATTTGTAAGTAATGACTTTTTCAAAGGAACTTCCCCAGCACTGACTGTCACTGTCCATGTCTGACTGACAGAGCAGTGACTTAGTACTTAATTTAGAATCCAGTTTAAAGTTCTGGTGGTCCCTTACAGTGCCCTGCATGGACAGGCTCCAGCCTACATCACTGACATGCTGCAGCCTTATGCCACCAGCAGGTCTCTGAGGTCCTCTGATCAAGGCCTGATGGTGATTCCTCATTCTCGGCTTCAATCCAAAGGAGACTGTACCTTTGAGGTTGTGGCACCCACTCTGTGGAACCCTTTCCCACAAGATTCAACAACTTCAATGACCAAATGGAACCATTAATATTATACATTATCTTTTGAAATGCCAATGGAAATTCCTTTTAATGCAGTGCTGCCTGAGGACTGAAGATCATAGACCTCAAAAATGTATTCTAAGATTAAGCCTGTTCATTTTGTTGGACAAATCTCCCTTGTTCAGATTCTCTGACTATAGTATGGACAATAGATGAGGAAGTATTCACTCTTCATACTTTTATGTTCTACAGTTTTTCATGGATAGAACCCCTGTCAGTCATGTTACTGATCTATTGATGTCATGAATAGTTGCAAAGGTTTCTTCAAATGTTTGCATTGAATGATATTCTGGAAATGAATTAAATAAGTCTACCCATTACTGTCACTTTGAAGATATATGTAATTAGTTGATAATCAGTGTTGGTGATTAGAAAGGGGTTACATTTGAATATTGTCCTTTTGGTAAAATGTTTATTTATAAAATACAACATATATTCAGTTGGTTTGCATTTTTTTCTGAGCAGGAATGCCTTCCATTGGCAGAATTCCAGAAACACAGATAAACAAAACCTTTGGGACCCATTTGAGTGCAGAATAACGAAGGATAGGATAACATACATGAAGCTGTCTCTACGTCTAGACAGACTCGGTTCATCTGGGTGTATTCACTGTGATCCAGAGCATTTCATCTTCACCCTGAGGATCAAGTCAATTGTGCAGTTTTAAACATTAGTTTAGTTTATAGACAGATGTAATCAAAATAATGCCATTATTATTATTACTATTATTATTATTATTATTATTATTATTATTATTATTATTATTATTATTATTATTATTATTATTATTATTATTATTATTATTATTATTATTATTATTATTTCTTTTTTTAATTATTATTATTTTATTTTTATTTTTTTTATTTTTTACAGGCTAGCTGATTAACAATGGCATGGTGGTGCAGTGGTTAGCACTTGTGCCTCACAGCACGTTTGATTCCCACACCAGACCTTTCTGTGTGGAGTTTGCATGTTCTCCTCATGTCTGCGTGGGTTTTCTCCAGTTTTCGCCCACCATCCAAACACATGCACTGATAGGTTAATTAGTTAATCTAAATTGCCCATAGGTGTGAATGTGACAGTGATTGTTTGTCTATATATGTTCAGCCCTGAGATGAACTGGAGACTCATACAAGGTGTACCCCACCTTCACCCATTGTAACTGGATTAGACCCCCAGTGACCCCTGTGACATAAAGCGGGTTGAGATGACGAGGCTATCTGATTAGCTGATTAACTGTATCTTAGTGTGATTCATTTCCCAACAGTGAGGAGGAACACTGTGATAGTAACTGTGTGTCAGCGATACCGGCAGTTGGCAACAAGATAGACAGACAGGCCATCAGAGGAAGAGACAAACAATGGCAGCTTTTATTTCACCACCACACATTCCTGTGGAAGAAAGGAGCTGGTCTGCCTGCCTGATGTTTGAACCAGAAACAGACTAGTTCATCTTGTCTGGGTCACGGTACTTCCCAAAAGCCATTGTCATATTGTACCTTAGAACTAGAATAACGTCACAGAGAATGACTTTTTCCAGTTTGCCTGTCACTGTTTTTGGAATGTTATTTTTGAATGACCACAATATGAATACATGTCTCTCTGTCTTTCTCTCTCTCTCAATGTGTGTGTGTGTGTGTGTGTGTGTGTGTGTATATATATATATATATATATATATATATATATATATATATATATATATATATATATATATATATATATATATATGACAAACTGTAAGTACTGCAATATTTATATATATATATATATATATATATATATATATATATATATATATATATATATATAAATATTGCAGTAATTACAGTTTGTCATCTTTTCATAGTCATCAGTTATGACACATTTCGATGTTCAAAGTAAATGTGGAAACATGTCATCTTCTATAGTATCAGCCACTTTTTACATTTCAGAATAAAGCTAAGATGGTGATCACAATTATTTTCCACCAATGACTAATTTTCACATCCAAGTAACAGAGGAGAGACAGGCTGGACTTTTACTCAGTGGACCTATGTTCTGTAATCTACTGTAAGGGGCAACGACACTGCACAGTGTATAGCGTGACATGTAACTTGTGCATCAGAAATATCCTGGATATAGTGGTGTTACTAACCTGTCCAGAGTGTGTTTGTTTTTCATTGTTTCATAAACGTCCTCTGCCTGAAGTGACAATAGGTTGCAGATTTCGGCATCTCCCCTGTTTGACGACTTTCTGGTCGCATTGATGTGTTTGTTTTGGGCTCAATTTTAAGCCCCCTGGTGTGGGACACACACACACACACAATAATATGTCATTGAAATGACACCTTGGTTGTGGAACTAGATTTGTTCCTTTTACACAGGTTTCCATAATCATGATTCCACCTTCATCATGAGACGGTTACTACCTCCAGAGGTGTTACACAGCCACACAAAAAAATAATCCTACTATATTGATTACCCAGATGTTGTTCTGGAATAAAGGATGAAATATTCCTGGAACAGAAGTGCTGTATAAAAGGGGATACTGATTCACCAGTAAAACTTGTGGAATTTTATAAATGATAGTGGATGGAGATGCTTGGTTTTATGGTTTATTATATTTATCTCAACTTTAATCCGAGCTTTTATGACCACGTTCATGATCAAGAAAATTAAATAGACAAAAAAACTCTGATTTATACTGATAAAATGCAAAGAATTGAGAATAATATAATAAAAAACAGTAACAAATGACTTAAGAAAGCTTAGATATGGAGAAACTCCCATTTGGGAACTGACACAAAAGTTGTAAAATTAATTTATCCCTAATTCATTGGGGGTTAAAGGAGAATTTTCAAGCTACATTTTGTCTCACCTCTAATTTTCTGAGTAGTTTTTTTTTTGTTTAAATTACTTTTATGGGTTTAAGTCTGTTCCAACTCAAAGAGGCTGATTTAACCAAAACTAAAATACCTATATTTTAATCTGACTGAATCATTTGTGCAACTATTCATGTAACATTAAACTGGTCAACAAACATATTACATTAAAATAAACTGTGCATTAGCTGATATCTGCAATGTAACATAATTTAAACGCTTTTATGCCTCTTATATGTTGTAGAATAAAACTAGAAAGGCACACCCAGAGTATACCTCTGCCAAGGCCCCAAAGTCCTGTAATTCAATCAAACCTAACAATATAAAAAAAGGGGGGGGGGGGGGGGTTCAGGCTCCACCCCTTCTCGTGGATGAGCTCCAAAATTTAAAGGGTTTGTCCTTGAAGTGCGTCCAACAAGTTTCATGAAAATGGGTGCAGTAGTGTTTGAGTAATCCTGTTGACAGACAAACAAATGTGATCATATAACCTCCACGGTGAAAGTACTGTAACCTCATAACAGCATATCATGCTTCAACATTCACATGTGACTTTATTCTGTCACATTTGAGTTCGAGACATTCGAGACAGAGGCAACAAAATATGTACATTCTTTACTCAAGCAGAGGTACATAGAGTAAAAAAAATAAAAAATAAGAGCGAGAAAAGAAGTTATGATTCTTTTCTGCCTCAAAAGTAAAAATAATACAAATTTCAAGTGATGATCTATATGGATGGTCTGTCAAAAAAGGTATCCAAAATGGTGAACATTATTTTCACTATGGCAAAATATCATATACACAAGAATAAATGGAATAACAGCAAGCCCAACATAAACTGTTTTAAGAATGAAATTAAAAACTATATAACATCCCTAAAGGTGTTATCGAAGGAAAACCAGTCAATAAATGAGTTGTATGGAACAATGTCAGAGTCTCTTGCTCTTTAAGTTTACAGTCCTGTGCTCTTAAACACGCTTAATGTTGAAATGTCAACCCCTGTAATAATTTTCATTTTATTTTATTTTATTTTATTTTATTTTGTATTAACTGTTTGATACGTTGTAAGCTTGTACTGTTTTTAAATGCAAGCAAATGTTTTTTTTCCTCAAATGAGTTCAAATTGGAATGTATGGCATTGTGAATTTGAAATAAAGATTTGAAAAAAAAAAATAAATAAATTTTAACTTGATGATGATTAAACAGTTGTAATTTTGATTTTCACGTAACCTTTTCATTGTCATATTGTTGCGTATTATACATTCTTCACATATTTAGTCATTTTTATCTCAAACCATCTAGGTCATTTGCATCATATTTACTGTATTTTTCTTTCATCTTATGTCATTAGTTGCATTTACATGACAGTTTTTCGCAAAACATTAGTGATATTCCTAAAATATGTGCACTTTGAATGTGTTTCCATTGACGGTTGTTCTCAGCAAGAGCGACATAACTCTCGTGAAATATCATCTCGTGAGATTTTACTACTGGAAAATAGACCTTTCCGTGTCTTGATAGCACGCTGCATTTCTCTGCTGTTTGCTGTCTCTAAAACGACAGTTAAGTTTTTCTCCTGAATTATTTCCAGAAAAGTCTCCATCTCTTCCTCTGTCCATGTGTATCGCGCCATTTTTACTCCGAGAGAAGTGATCATGTGACCATGTACGTCACGTCCTGTGACGTATAGAAAAAGTGTTTCCATTGCAATTTTGCAATATATTAGAATATCAAAACATCTGAAAAACCACCTCATGAAAGTGTAAAAACTTTTTTTCAATATTTGAGTTTTGTTTTTGTTTTATTCAGTTGTTTCCATTGCCAGTTTTTTATAGCACTATTTACATTTTGTGAATTTCCAAGGGTAGTGGAAAGACAGCTTCTGCTTCATTGGGTTTCTTATGTTATTTTTTAGTTGTTGCAGCTTTTGTGTTATGTTATCTCACAGTGTTTAATCATTTTCATATTTTGATTAAACTTTCAGGAATGGTTGATAATGGGCCAAGGAAGAACCCATTAGATTTTAAATAATGAAGGTCAAAGGTCAAGGTCAGTAGTAATATCTCAGGATTGGGACAAGATAGAATCTTGCGGGGGTTTTTTTAATAATAATAATAATAATACATTTTATTTGTACCGCACTTTACATTCCTGGGAGTCTCAAAGTGCTACAGAGTTAAAAGGGTATAATAAAAATAGATGTAAGAAAAACGAGAAAATTCATTCACATTGTCTCACCTTTGGACATCAGATGGGTCAACACCTATGTCTCCATCATGTCATGTTTTGATGCCATATCAAGCCTTGGTGGAGGTCAGCCGTCTCTGACTGCCTTGTAGTATTTATGTATTTGAAGTTTATACATTTCTTCATAGCTTGTATGTCTGTCTTGTTACCCCATCCCTGAAGGGGAGAGGGGTGTGGTTTTTGTTCCAGTTTACCTGTTTGTCTGTCCATTTGACTGACAGCAGCTTTACACAAAAACTACTGGACCAATTCCCATGAAATTTTCAGGAACGGTGTACGGAAGTCCAGAATACATCCCATTAAATTTTGGTGAATGTAGGTCAAAGGTCACAGTGACCAAAAATGTGTTTTCACAATGATAAGATAGGGCAAATCAGGTAAAACGTGTGCAAGGGGGGGTGGGTTTATTGTGACTGGTACAATGTATGATGAAATTGTACTTTCTGTGTTTTATTTTTGCCTCCCAAATGTATTAAAACTAAAGCCTAAAATATTGAAAATGAAAGTTATTAAATATAGTCAGAGTTGTCAGTTGTCAGATGAATAAGCTCGATCAAGTAAAGTATAGATACCATAAAAGTCTATTGTAAGTGTTTAGATCTTAGTTCCTTTCCTAAATATGAATCCAAGACAGGAAACACAATAAGGGTGTGGATCAGGGATCACAGCAGACCCACTCAAACCACAGAGAAACTCTATTTATCTGCTTTGATGAAGTGAAACTTGTCAGTTTAGTCAATTCTACTAAATTTGTCTAAATCCACTTTGAACTGATTTCCTTCATATGACTTAATACATAATGGGGAAATGTTTAATACTGAACTACAGGCTCAAGACCTTCTTCTTGTCTTGAGTTGGGGAGATACGTGTTTCCCCAACTCAGTCAGTCAACCAGAATGCAGTGCAGTCGCTACAAGCCATGCTATACCTCAACTGAAAGCCCTAAATCATTTTCACAACTGGAAAATGTTCTTTCTTCCTTATTGCTCTTCACATTAATCTAAATGTTGACATGTGCCAAATGGAACAGGTTCAGGCACTTTCTTTAGGGGATTTTCAAAGAGGTTGCGTTATGTAAAGTGGAGAATTACTGAGTGAAGTCTGAATTAGCAGTGTCGAAGAGGTAAAGTAATGACTTTTTGTCAGCTAAATAACAAATGGAGTGCATGTGAGCAGTTGTACGAGGGAATTTCAAGCTAGACTATATTCCATGAACCTCATGATATAGACAAACATCACATACCGTAAACAACTGCCTTAGTGTTGGAAAAAAACAAAACAAAACATCCTATTCACCCGGGACACATGTTTTTATCCAGAGTTTGAAAACCATATTACCCTCGGGGATGTTCTTTTCTTTTGTCTGAAAAGGTCAGTGATGCCGACACTGACCCAGATCTAAAGCATATGAGTCTGTCGCAGGTGCCCCCACGTATCCATGTCTGTGGGTGTCCAGCTGCTGCCACGGAGACCATCCTGTTGTCCCTGCTTCTGGAGAACCTGTTTCCTCCTGAGCCAGTGCTGACACACTCTTCCTCAAGTTACTGAATACACACACAAGTGACAATTGCTCAAAAGCGGGGGATGCACATTAGGGTTGCACGATATTAGAAAAAACTGACATTGCGATTTTTTAATATATTTTTTTAACCCTGCGATATATATTGTGATATGAAAAAATCCTCAGGAGTATATAACAGCTGTGTGGTGCCAGTGAGGTCAAAAAGTCAAACAGATTAGAGGTCGACACAGAACATACGTTTGAGTATCATTCTTGTAGCCGAAATAATTGAATAAAATGTAAAAAAAGAAAGAAATAAAATGCAGAAAATGAAATAATAAAATTAAATACAAATACATTAAAATAAAAAAATACATTTAAAATAAATAAATAAATAAATAAATAAAAGCCTTGCAATGAACTGGTCATTCATTGAGTATCATCCCTCTTGTAGCTGAATTAAATAAATAAAATTAAAAAAAAAATAAATAAATAAGATTTTAAAACTACAATAAATTAAAATTAATTAATCAATTGATTGATTAATTAATAAAAAAAAAAATAATTGCTGATTCATACCCTGTATGAGTCACCAAACCATTGTAGCTGGATTAGGCTCCTAGTGACCTTAATGAGGATAAAGCGGATTCATATGACGAAACGATAAAATAAAATAAGAGATAAAAATAAGTAATGAAAAGAAAGAAAGAAAGAAAGAAATAATTCAACATAATTGCTTTTCTTTCTGACACTGAGCCTTTGGTTTTGGGTGATTTTCTTTTGTTCATTGTTCATTTTTCAGTCTTGTTACCAGTGACTCACTCTTAACTGGTTCAGAATGATTGTGATGTGCTCAATGTGTGTCAGGTTCTATTAAAATTAGATGAGAAAATTTGTCTCCTACATTGCAGGATCTGTGATGTGACTGTTGTGCATATGTACATTGTCAATGCTCAAACACTATATTGTGCAGCTCTAATGCTTTCATTAAACAGATTAAACACCAGCACTGTCCCAAATATGCAGGAAAACCATGACAATTATATTCAAACCAGACCTTAATGTCAGATAATCTGTTTATGTCGTTTACACTGTACATCTTATCATAACCTGTTGTAACGTCCAAAGACATTTAACATCTCTCATGTGTATATATAAGGAGTCAAACACTGTGATGTTTTACTCATGTAAAGTAAAAACATTAGATTCATCTGAAAGGTACATGTGACATATAGTGTCATTTGAATTCATATATTAACCCCTAGGATTAATAACTATTTCAGCTACATTTCTTCCCCGTGATTTGGGATGATTTGAAGTGACTGAAAACATGGATAGACCCATTTCACATTTTGACCAGAGAAGAACAAAACACCGATCAAATTCAATGTTTGTATGAGCTCATACATTGACCTCATGCTGTTTTCAAGTAACATGATAAAGCTCTGAATATAAACAATATTATTCATGTTATGATAGTATGATTTATGCAGTTATAATCATGGGATAACACAATGAAAGACAATGGAATTATGTTGTATGAATGTCATGCTTTGACAATATTGTATTGTATTGTATTCTCATCTTGTCATCTGAACCCGCATTATCCTCACTAGGGTCACAGGAGTCACTGGGGGCCTAATCCAGCTACAATGGGTGAAGGCGGGGTACACCCTGTATGAGTCTCCAGTTCATCTCAGGGCTGAACATATATAGACAAACAATCACTCTCGCATTCACACCTAGGGGTAATTTAGATTAACTAATTAACCTATCAGTGCATGTGTTTGGATGGTGGGAGGAAACTGGAGTACCTGGAGAAAACCCACACAGACACGAGGAGAACATGTAAACTCCACACAGAAAGGTCTGGTGTGGGATCCAAACCAGGGTCCTTATTGCAGGGTCGTAACCACTGCTATTGTATTGTATTGTATTGTATTGTATTGTATTGTATTGTATTGTATTGTATTGTATTGTATTGTATTGTATTGTATTGTATTCTATTCTATTCTACTCTATTTGTGACAGAATTCTGAATGTTCTTCATTCAAAATCCTTTTTCATATTTATACATTCACTGTTACTTTTGGCCAATTGATAGTTTATCCACTTTTAGTCTAATTTCGCTGTCTTTCAACACTAGATTACAAAAAAGAAGACATTGGTTCGCCAAATTAGACTACTGCTTTAATTAAATTATTTTTTTATTATTTTTCTTTCTTTCTTTCTTTCTTTCTTTCTTTCTTTCTTTCTTTCTTTCTTTCTTTCTTTCTTTCTTTCTTTCTTTCTTTCTTTCTTTCTTTCTTTCTTTCTTTCTTTCTTATTTATTTTATCGATTTATTTATTTATGAAAGAAGGTATCATCACTTTGTTTTCACAATCTATATCAGGGGTCTCAAACAAATGCAGGCTGCCAAAAGGTTCCAATTCAGCCCTGAACTGAAAAGCATAATAACCTATTAAATGACTCCATAATTTCTTCTACATTTTTTCTTTGCCTATAAATTATGACAACTTAAATTTTTTGTCATAGCAAAAAATAATATTAAATTGTGAAAATATTTACATTTACAAACTATTCTGTAACAATAAAATGTGAATAAACTGAACAAATGTGAGCAACATGAAATGTCTAAAGAAAAATACACACAATTTGAGCCATTTTCTGCTTCTGTTACGAAGAGTTTAGTGTCTTTTTAGAACTGATCCTTAATAAAGCATAATAATAACAATAACATTTAATAATAAAAATGATCAGTTAACACAGAATATTGTTAAAATTGCCCTTATTTTTCTTATGAAATGTAAGGTTTGGAAAATTTCTAAAAGTACTTTCATAATTTAATGGGAGTTTTTTAACATGAAAACAATGACAAAAATTTTGAGTTGTCATTATTTATAGGTTATAATGTTTTTGCTTTACTGGACCAGCCCATTGTAAATGAAATCCAGCTAAATGTGGCCCCTGAAGAAAATGAGTTTGAAACTCCTGATCTACATGATTAGTGAATTAAAAATAGGAAAACAGATTTTTTTTACTTTAAAAAACACAAAATGCAGAGAAAAATAAATATAATAATAAATTGTGATAAGTCACTTAATAAAAGTCTTTAGTAATTGCCATAACAGTAACACTGGGTCTTTATGGTTTAATCAAAAGACCAATATGAGTTTTTGATCTTCTGTTAGTATTCCAGTCATTACAGCCGTGATACAGTAATACTCATAACTGCTGACATATCACCTATATGATTAGTAGGGCTGAGGCGATATGCTTTTATGCTGATTCGATTGTTTTCCCTTTTTTTGGGAGCGATTCTTCGATATTTTTCAGATTTTTTGCTTGCCTTTTTAACACCAGAAATAAGTGAAATATGATGCCTACAGATCATATCAGGAACCATATTTCCCCCAAAAAATGCACATCATATGCGAGTCAGTTCAGATTTATTCAGCAGTAATATATTTTAATCAGAAGTAAACTGCTTAATTTATTGGTACACCACACAAATAGGTCCCTTAAATTAACATACTTCATAATAAAGTGTAGTTTAAAGTGTACATATCCAGCTCTGCTCTTCCCTTCTGTTAGAAAGCCCACACACTTTAATTATTGTTGATTGTTTAATTATATTTATTCAGGTACATCTAATTTTCTCAAAGTTTTCAGATATCCCTTGCTTTGAACGCATCAGAGATGTTACGACGGTCCTGAACGCACCAAACTACGTGCTTAGAATTAGCCTCTGTGTTGTCGCTAATCACCCTCTTTTTCCCCAACTCTAATTCATATACTCCTGGTTTATTACTGTGTGTAAATGACACAAGGTGAGATTAATAACACAGTACAGTTGGAATAGATATTATCATAGTGTATTGTTTATCTGCGCATAAGTTAATGCTTTTTAATGTTGGTGTTGTTGAAGCTAATACGATAATAAGCTAGCTGTCATCTGTGTGCCTTCCATGAGGTGATTTCTGTGTATTCCATGACACATATTATACATCTGAGTGACTCATACAGTCGTCTACAGTCTTTACATGTGGTATTTTTTTTCCTTAAAATTAATCACTTAAATATGGGGGGGAAATACATTTTTGGAAAAAAAAAATCTATGTAAAAATCATAAAACAAAACATCCTGATATGTATGTGAATTGATTTTTTCTCCCACCCCTAATGATTCGTAGATTAAATATTTTGGAAAATATCTGATGTTCATTAAAAAAATAAAATAAAATACAGTAAGTAAAAAAATAGTGATAAAGAAAAACGTGATGTAGTAGTACTGGGATTTTTTGGGTTCAGTTTGGAAGGTTGTCACAGTGTTTACAGCATTTACCTTTAACTGCTGTACAAACCCATACAAAAGTCACACTAGAACACGCCTTGGGCTGAGAAAATACACTCATAAAATACTACTGTGCTGTCTGCATATCCAAGTAGGGCCCATATATTACAATGTCATGAATTTAACCCTTTAAAGTATTGTTGTAGCGGCACACAGGAGCATTAATACTGCACCTCATCCACTATCAGTAGCAATAACAAACACTTAAGATAAAACTGTCAACAGCCTTTAGTTATTTACCACAAACTAAGTAGTCCACCTGTGTGGAGAGCAGATCCAATGCCCAGTTTGAAGAGTGTGTGGGTCGTTTGGTAAATAAACTAGGAGAAGAGCCCTTAACCAAACAAGGATTAGAAGTGGAAATAGAGACCAGAAGGACAGAAGAGGAGCCACTTGTACTGCTGTAGAGGAGTACATGAGAAATGCAACATTCCTTTTATTGTCTGTGTATATGAAGAGAATATACAATGAAATCTGACCGTGCTTTATAGAAATGGTCTTTAGGAAAAAAATAAAATACAATGCAAACATTTTAACTAGTATTTAATAATACAAAGAAAACATGAAAACAGTAAAAAGTGAGAAGTGAGAAGTAAGTACAACAGATATGACACATTTTATAGATAGATAATCAGACAGACAGAGACTTTATTTAGGCCAATCTGGGAAATTGCAATGTAGTAAATACTAATATAATTTGAAATGAACAATAAATAAATACTAACTGATCGTTCATGACATAAATGAGGTTTCACTTTCACTTCTTTACACAGTGATCACATTAACAAATTAAAGATGCAATAATGTGATTTTGAGATGCTATACCTGACGAGACCCCTTCCCCCCAATTACCATCAAAGTGTAATCATGTGTCCTTGTGCCGGTATCAACATTTCCTAAATATTTCATCTAAACCCGTCCATAACATTTTGAGTTATCTTTCTAACAAACAGACAGACATAAGAAATCAGAATCAGCTTTATTGCCACGTACACAGTAAATTTTGCAGTGTTAAATCAACACTTAGAGAGTTTATTTAACTTCTTCTAGAGTGTATTTGGTCCCATTGTCTCCAAATTAACACTGCAAAATCTACAGTGTATGTGTACACATACAGGAATTTGTTTACAGTTACAGTGGTGCCCTCTTGTACCAATAAAATAGAAACATAAACTAAACATAACAAGACATAATTTACAGAACATACTAGAGTGCAATGTGGTTATGTGCACATACATACATAACCTTCTTGGCAGAGGTAATAATTAAGTACATATAGTACGTAACATGAATGGGCAGGAAATCTCTATCTATCTATCTATCTATCTATCTATCTATCTATCTATCTATCTATCTATCTATCTATCTATCTATCTATCTATCTATCTATCTATCTATCTATCTATCTATCTATCTATCTATCTATCTATCTATCTATCTATCTATCTATCTATCTATCTATCTATCTATCTATCTATCTATCTATCTATCTATCTATCTATCTATCTATCTATCTATCTATCTATCTATCTATCTATCTAGTCTGTCTGTCTATCCAATAAACTAAATGTAAAAACTCTAATGTAACTTTCCAGTAGGATGGATTTGTATAATTAACAGTCAAATTAATTAATGCTTATTATTACACACTGGTGTTTTTTCAATGACTACACACTGTTGATTATTGCATGTGGTTCCTGCAGAGTTCAGTGAGAGTGGTGGTTTAGATAGAGAGGTGGTGGTGGTGGTGGTGGGGGGGGGGGGGGTTCTTGCCTGAGGTGCACGAGCAGGAGGAGGAGGAGGAACCAGAAATCTCCTCTCATTTACTTAACATCACTTCCCCACCGCCGGGAAAGAAAACACGCTTCTGAAGCTGCAGAGGAGAAGTGTGTGTAGGTGTGTGTGTGTGTGTGTGTGTGTGTGTGTGTGTAGAGGAGCGGTCAGCTGTCAGCACCCGGAGCCACTTCGGCCCACGAAAGCAGCCTCCTCCTCCTCCTCCTCCTCCTCCTCTTCCTCCTCCTCCTCTTCCTCCTCCTCTTCTTGTGCTTCTCCTCAGGAGCTGTGAGTCCACAGAAGCGCGCACTTCCACTTCCACACTGATTTCACGGGACGCTTGTGAGCAAAGTTCGCGGAGGCTTCTGGGTATGGACAGACTACAGCTCTGAGACATAATCGGATTTTTTCTGCATCCTCTATATTCAGAATAATGGTGAGTGTCAAATCTATTTTATTTGGCTTTAAATGGGCTCGTGTTTTTGTCTCGTCTAATTGTTTTGCTCATTTATTTTTGGTGGTAGTGTCATTGTCCTCCTGTTTTGACTTTTAAAAGCTGTTAAAAACTATCATAGAAACATTTTATTTTATCGTACCTTTACCTATATTTAGGTTACCTTAACTTCAGTTTTTATTTTTAAATATTTCAGACATAAATCAGAATAATAATGTAAAGTTTCTCCTGTAAAATACTATGAAACAACTGTTATAAATCTAATGAAATATTTAAAATTATAAAGCAATTAATAATATCAAGGTAAAAACAATTATTCTAATGGTGCTATATATACATTTTAGTAAATAAATAGAAGCATAACGTTAAATTATTAAACTAACTCTGAAGTAATAACACATCACAAGGCCTTAGGTTTATTAATTTTTACCCCCTCAAAAAATGTCACGGTTCATCCACTTACTTTTCGTCTTATACATCTCAATACTGCACTATTATCATTAAATTAAAAACAGAAAAAAGTATATATATGTATAATATATATACTATAATAATAATTTCAATCCAGTGTAAGTTAATAATTCAATTTTCAGTGTTGTTAAATCCTCTTTCTCAGATAAAGTTTTTTTCTTTACTTCACTTTTCAGGTCAGCGTTAAGTTGTCTGTTTCTTTCAATAAAATCAATTAGTAGAATGTTTTTTAGTAAATAAATCATGTATTATAAATCCATTATTTGTGTGTCAGTAAGCCTGCTGAAGGGGTTCAAGTAAACATTTGAGACTCCTTCACAAATTCGAGCCCCACTTGAGAGAGATTTAGCTCCTTTGTTTTTGTTGGTGCTGCTTGAATGTGTGTAAGACTTTTTCATTTGGTTTAAGTACAGAAGATTACACACAAAAAAAAATAAAAAATCACTGACACTCCCTCAGAGCAGCCAGAGACCCTCATTAACTAAATTAGGGGGAGCCTCGCTAAGCATTTTTCAAAGGCTGGTATTCATATTTTTTCAAGGACCCCTTCATGGACTCCAGACTAAAAAACTCACCTACTGTTTTGCCAACCGTTCACATCGCCTTTAAAGCTTTTCTGTGAGACGCAGTTAAAGAAACAAGAATTAATGGGACCCTTTTGGTATTTGAGAAATACTGGGGTTATGTGTTGGTCATGATATTTTAAAATGTATCTCGTAGCATTAACTGTGAAATCTGTCAGTATTATATTAATATTGTTGCCGTTACCTGGATTATGATGAAAAATGTGTCGAAAATTTGACACTCATTTTAAACTTTTTCTAAAATCTGTTGAATATTATTGCATATCTCACCCTGTCAGTGTCAATTATGTGAAATAAACCTGTAGAGGTAATGAGCAGCCAGTGCAGGATACTTACTTTAGATAGTTGCTGTATCAGATTTACCTCTGTGACAGATTGTAAATCTCACTAAATCTCCTCTATACCTGTATTTAAACCCCCACAAATAATATCCAGGAGTGTGTGTGTGTGTGTGTGTGTGTGTGTGTGTGTGTACTGTAAGATGGGGGGGGGGGGGTCTGGAGGGTGGCAGCTTTGACCACATACTCTACCAAAGTTGTGTGTTTGGATGTGTTTGATTTAACACCATGGTTCGTCTTTAATAACATTAAGGCCCCATTTCTGGACTCGGTTTCCACGGTGACTGACCCAGGACCTTCTCTCCTGGTCTCTGCCTCTCTTCCCTCCACCCTTTACGGTTTCTATTACTACCTCTAATAAATTGTGAATAAACTGTAGCCCAAAAAGTCCAGCACTGTGGAGAATTCCCCATCCTGTAGCGCAAAGCAACCCCCCCCCCCCTCCCTAAGAAAACACAAATTAATTCTAAACTCCTCTGTAGCCAAACGTTCCTGGAATGATAAATATTTTCATAGGAAGCTCTGCTCTTCCTGACTTTATCTGCACCCATTTCATTATATTTCTTTTTCAGTGGCCTTTGCTTCTTGATGTCTTCGAGCTTCTGTCGTCACCCCCCCCCCCCCCCCCCCCCACCCCTCCCCCCCTCTGTCAATTCAATTCAATTTTTTTTTTCAATTTAAAGAGCTTTATTGGCATGGAAAACAAACATTTATATTGCCAAAGAAGTTGTGCAGAAATAAAACAAAACCAATGAAACAGTAATAAAAATAAGAAATTAAATTAAAGAGAAAAGATAAATAATAAAATAAAACTAGTGTCATTTCCATTTACTGTCAGAAGTGCAGTGTATACATGTGTGTGCTTTCATATACAAATACTTTTCTTCCGTTTATACTGTTTCAACATACATTGTAAAGTATATTTACATATGTAATATAGGGAAATGTATGTGTACAGGTGTCAGAACAGTGCACATGTTCAGTGAACTGTCCACTGTCTCTCTCACGCAATCTCTGGGAGTCAGATATTTATGCTTGAACTCAGGGTTCCACAAAGGTTATTATTTGACCCATGTTTTATCCATAAAAACTAAAAAATATAGCCTGAAACTCAGTAAACACTTCTGTGTCTCAGTAACAGTTGCACATTTGAATTTTCTGCTGTGAAAATGTGCAGACGTTTGATTTTTCTTAAAGCTGATCATTATGTTTTCAGGTAACAGTGAAACACAACTCCAAAGAACTATATCAAGATACAGTTTTCATAATCAGATGTATGTTCATATAATCACAAATTTTACTTGCACTCATACAGACTGTGAATGGTTACTTTTTTTTTTTTTTGTTAATTTCCAGTGTGTAGTGAAACAGCCAAGAACACAAGAATGACACATTCAGTGCAAACATGAACAGAAAAATTATAAATAGATAAAAACAATAAAATAAAAAGAAGGAATTAAAAATCTGCCTAAATGTTAGTGTTTAATGATTCAATTTGCACTTCAGGAACTAATAAGTGTTAAGAGTAAAAAGAAAAAAAAAAACAATCTTGTGATGGTTTTCAGTGGAAAAGTGAATCACATTCAGAGGTTGATTTATATGTCAATCTTTTGCAACAGTTAAACCAGGTCATAGATATATTTAATTATGGCCTAAATCTACTTTAGAGCTTCAGGAGCAGCAAAAGGGAATCTAACCTGACACGTGTAGCCTGAAAATCAAGTCATCTCATTAGGCCACTAACTGACAGCTATTATTATTATTATTATTATTATTATTATTATTATTATTATTATTATTATTATTATTATTATTATTATTATTATTATTATTATTATTATTATTATTATTATTATTATTAATGGACTTTTCTTTTGCTATACACTGAAAAAGTAAAACATTTAATCAACTTAAAAATTCTTCTTCAATAGGTCACACATAAAAAACATCTAGTTAAGTGAATCAAATTAAATTAAAATAACCCTAACCCTATACAATTTAATTTGGTGTGGTGTTTTTATGTGTGACCATAAAAATTCAAAATCATGAGATAAAAAGTCAAAATTGAAGAAGATTTTTTTTTAAGTTGATTCAATGTTTTACTTTTTTCAGTGTAGCTGTTTTGTCCTTGCTATTTGTTATAATTCTTTGTATCGTTACGTTTCATGTAAGGTAGAGGCTCACATGAGGTCAGAGGTCGTACATTTGTTGTGTTGCTAAATCTCAGATGTGTTTTTGTGAATCTTCACACACATCGTCAAGAGTGAACAGGGATGCTGGTGGGACAAGTTGTTGGCTCTCGGTTGAAGTTATCAATTACCTCTGCTACACACACACACACACACACACACACACACACACTACCCGTTCCCCTCTCCTTTGCTTCCCTTTCCTCCCCTTTTTAATTCCTTTAAGCCCCAGAGAGCTCCTGGGGAGGCCTTGTGCTGATGTGTGGAGGTCTAAGTGTGTGTGCATTGAACCCAGGCTGTCAGCAGACAACAGCTGTCTCTCTGGCTATCTCCGCTCTCCTTATCTCATCTTGACAATAATGAAACCACACACATCGTGGCATGAGCCTTTAGGAACCACATTTCATGTTGTTTTTTTTTATTATTTTTTTTTACTATATTTATTTTGGTACTTTCTACTGTAAAGAGAGTAATAATTCTCAGTGGTTCAGGGAGTATTTATATATGAAGTGTCAGAAATATTCACTGTTGATTCGCTTCATTTTCCGCGTGTAATGTTCTTTGTTTTGTTTTGTTTTTTTACCATAATTTCTTGGCAACTCACTTTTGATAAAATCTCACGTAGTCTGCATTCTTATCTGTTTAAACAAGCATGAGAAACACTCTTGCTTTGTCTGTTCTACAACTTTCTCCTCTCCCTTCTCCCTCTCACACTCATACACACTATAAATCTACCAGTAAAGAAGTAATTGGACCTCAGTTCATGTGTAACGCCTGTGAGTTTCAGCTACCAGCGACCTCTGTCTGGACAGCTGTTAGCGACTAGGGCGGCCGTTCTCCGTCATCTGCTGCGGAGACTGATGGAGGGCAAATCTTTCTGTCCTAATGACTAATAAAGCAGCAAGTCTGAGAGTGTGTGTGTGTTCATTAGAGACGGCAGGGGCACTCATGCAGTCAGGCGTGTGTCAGTTTTTAAGTGGGCAAGTGTGTGTGTGTGTGTGTGTGTGTGTAACTGGCCTCCCATCACTGGACCAGATGTTTTTTTACCTGGGAGCCAGACCACCATCTGACTGGGGTCAGCCGAGTCCTTCAACCCCACACCCGTTCCTCCGGTCTGCTGGGAGGTCCACCAGCTGTCCCCTCACATTGACCGTCCTCCTGAGATGCTGGTTATAGGGGGGGGGGGGGGGCGCAGTGTCTGTGCTTTTTGGGTAGGTGGTCCCACCCGGATTTGGAAATATTACTGAGGAAAATTGATGTTATTAGTGTGCACGTTGGCTTCCAGTCAGCCAAGGAAAGTGAGGAGGAACAGACGATGTTGGAGACAGCAGAAGAATGCCCAGTGATTTACAGAAGTTTCAGGAGTCATTTAGAGAGGGGCTAAGTGTGTGTTCTGGTGAACTGGAGAGATAAAGGCTCTGGCATTGTTGAGGAAAGAGGTTTTGATTACTTGATGGTAAGGTGGGGGGCTGCTGGCATTAAAAGCAGTCTTGTTGCAAGAGTTAGTCAAATGGAAAGGAAAGGCCACCATGTCTGGGAGGTAAAGTTACCGAGTGTAGACACAGGCAGCAACAGGTTCACCCCTGCCAGATATGAACTACACTCTCCCATAGGGTGGCTTTTGTTTCTTTCAAACTTGGTCTTTTTATGAGTTTTCTTTTAACCGTTTCACATCCACTTTTTTTCCTGCAACCCCAACCTTAGGCTACGTTGAATTTTTTTTTTTGGTTTGTTTGTTTTAATCCAGTTGTTTTTACAGTAAAAAGAGGCAGATGTTGTTAAAAAAAAACCAAAACATCAAAGTGTAAACACATTTACAGAGTAGCATTTTAAACCTCTATGGGACTACATCATTTACAAATGACGCCTAAAAAAACAGCTTTAAAAAAAGAACACAAGCTTCTCGCCAATCACATTGTACCATATATTTGTCATCTCAAATCCTGTCTAACCAATAAAATCAAAAATTATTTAAAATCCTGATGTCATGGAAGGACAAAAGACAAGAGCATATGTTCATGGATAATGTAGGCATTGTTCTTTTGTTCATTGTTTTTTACATTAAGAATTCACAAAAAAATTATATACCCAAATGGGACAAAGTCATTTATAAATTACAGTACCCCCCCCAAAAAAAGGTCAAAGGTTTGTAAAGTGAGCATGGGAAATTGACTTTAGTGCTTAATACACTTAACATCAAAGGTCATTATTTTATTTTAATTAATTTCCTTAATAAATCCCATAGAGGTTTAAACATGTAGATTTAACATTGAATAGAAACAGTAAATGGACTAGACCTTACATAGACCTGCAGGAGCCCACAGTGTTTTCTAAATCCACCAAGTTTAAAGTGCGATCAATTTAGGATGCAACAACAATTCAACATGTGAACAGTTGGAGCTAGGATTCAAACTGCCAACCCTTAGGTCATTAGATGATCTGCTATACCAATGGAACCACAGCCACCTGTTATTTTACATATTTTAAAATGTAAATAGTGAAATATTTACTTCTTTATTACTTTTTTACTCAGAAAAAAACCTAAATAGATTGTTATCTTACCATTGTGGTCTTGAAATTTACAAACCACATTATTTTTCAATTTATTTTCTCAAAACAATAGAAATGCATAATTTCTTCATACAATTCTAGTTTTGGTAACATGCTCTTCCTGTAAAAACTACAGCTACATTTGATGTAATCATTAACACCAAAATTTTCTGAAATAACTTTGCATTGTATATTCACTTAATTTTTTGGGGCAATTAAAATTTTTTTTACACAAACAGTGAAAAAAAGGGGGAAAAAACAACTTTTTGTTGTTAATTTCTTTTTTTTCCTTTTTTTTTTTTTACAGTGTAGAGTTAGTTGTAGGTAGACGTATGCACTAGACTTTATTTGAAAGGGGATATCTTCTGATATGTGGCTGAAGGTAAAAAACTAAACAAAAAACATAAAAAGTCAAGCAGATATCCAATGTCATTGTGAATCCAGTTTTTTTAATAGAAAAAGTGTACAGTCGAAACTGTTGCACACAAAGTAATACACAATTAGCCCCAGAAAATAGTTTTCCAGTGTGTGTTTAAGTCCTAAATTATTAGAGTTTTGATATTTGTCTTCAGATATGACCATTCTACTGATATTATTTCTCCACATTTAACACAGTCAGGATCTTATTTGTGCTATGTAGCTTTTTGTTCATGTACATTATGAGGTTTAAGACACTGCAGTTTTATGTTACCAATTTATTTTCTTATTTTAATTTTGGATTATAATTTACTTGCAATTCTGTATTCAAAATGTCATTACATGATCGAAATAAAGAAGAAATAATATATGGTTCCTGTAACTGCCAAGAGTAACTCCACCTTTCATCATTCAATCAGATGTCCTGTACCACGACAACAACCTATCCTACTGAATGTTACTGATCTTTTTCTGTCAAATTATAATTGAACACACTTTAACGGGAATGTATTTTCATGTCAACTCACCTATTATGAGACCTACATTGGTTTAAACATGGCTCATATGTAACCCTAACTGTTTGTATAGTGACCTGGTAGATGTTTAGAAGGTTACAACTGAAACAACACACTGTTACAGTAAGAGTAAATTATTTTAATACCTCAACACACTTCCTCATGTGCATATATTCCATCACGACGCCTTCTCTCACCATGCTATTTTGCGAATTTGGCAGCAGCATAGCCAAATAATTGAGCAGATGGTGGTTCGGGAAATAAAAATATATAATAATCAACTGTACAGCTCCTTAACTGGTCACTTAGTATTCATACTGGTTTGTTGGCACTGTAAACACACCGGCTGCTGATGAGAAACCGGATTAACATGTGGCAGGCTAATAGCAAAGGCATAACTGAAACATGGAAACATCTTACTCTAGGGTTTTTGGATTTACTGTCTAAGCAAATGTCATTACCACAATGCAAAGTCAACAAAAATATTACTGGTTATCTTATTATCAGATGATCTATGTCTAATTTTCTGCAAGTTTAGTGTTTTTATGAGTAAATATATTTTCCCAAATAATTTAATCTGGGCTATAAACAAATTAATACAAATGGTGCTGTTGGTATTTTTACATTACATTACATTACATTACATTGCATTTGGCAGGTATAATGGTGTGAAGAAATTTTACAAAATGTGAAATACTTTTACAAACCTTGAGACACAATTATTTTGTAGAAAACATTTTTACATGCCGTAAAACCAAATAACATTACCCTGACACATTTACAATATATAGTACATTTGAGAAAACAAAATGTAAAACTAATTTAAGAGTAACTCCAACCAGAAAGGGAACGTACCAACTCTGGGTATGAACTGGAAATGAAAATGGGGGCTTGATATTGGCTGGTGCTTCTTCCATCTGGTCTGAGCCATTTAAAAACTTTAAGGACGCACCGCACGAAACTTAATTGGCCAACAGGTAAAACACCATCTTGGGTCACCATGAACTATGACGCCATCAACATTAAGTCCCTGTTATCACTTCAGGTTCAACCCCAGAGTTGGTACTGGCCATTCCCTTTCCTGTTCAAATTACCTGTAAATTTGTCTCAATGTTTGTAAAGTGTTTCACATTTTGTTAACTTGTTTTGAACGTCCCGACCACCGTAGGACAATACACTCTAAGGTTATGATTCTTTTGTTTCGTTTGGTTTAATTTATAGTTTAGTTTTATTTAGTTTTGCCTTTTTTCCCCTTAAATTAATTAATTTAACTACAAAAGCTGCAATTTGTGCAATAAATAGTGCCATTAATTCTATATGCAATAGTGTAAATAGTGTAATGAATTAGTGTGGATAGAAATTGATAGAGTTTTTAAATTATTTATGTTGCTGTGCTGCTCTTGTGTGCTCTTTTATTCTGTGCTGCTGTAAACCTGGAATTTCCCCTAGTGGGACGAATAAAGAAATATCTTATCTTATCTTATCTTATCTTATCTTATCTTATCTTATCTTATCTTATCTTATCTTATCTTATCTTATCTTATCTTATCTTATCTTATCTTATCTTATCTTATCTTATCTTATCTTATCGTATCTTATCTTATCTTATCTTATCTTATCTTATCTTATCTTATCTTATCTTATCTTATCTTAATTTACTTAGTTTTAATTAGTTTTTAGAGCTGGTTTTGCCAGTTGTTATTAGTTTTTCATTTCAGTCTAAATGCTTAGTTTTAGTTTAGTTTAAATGTTTTTTCTAACTTTTATCTCAGTCACTATCATATTAAAATAAATCCCAAATCCTGTGGATTATATTGAATGTTACTGCCACTGTTTAAGCACCCTCAGCTCCTCTTTCTAAGGGTTTTACTGTTGTTTGAAGATGTCACCAGCCAAGATGTTATCAGAAAAACAATATTTATAGTTGTTTTAATCTGTAAACAATTGATATAATGGTTTTTCCAGTTGGGTGATGCTGCAACAACATTACCAAATTCACTTATTTGTCTTTTTATATATATATATATATATATATATATATATATATATATATATATATATATATATATATATATATATATATATATATATATATATATATATATATATTGCACAAATGCACACTTCATTTAGATGGTTATAACTGATATTTTGCTTTTCTTAAAGGTTAGTTACAGTTCAGTAACATTCAGTTACTATAGATCAATTGTTAAATGCATTTGTAATCTCTGTTCATCCTGTGGTTTATACACCTATAATTTAAATTTAAAACAAAAATATTTACTGAGCTTCTGTATGATACCTTAAATGGTCAGATTTGTGTTTTTTTAAGAGGTGGTCAAAGTACTGATATTCTGTACATAAGTAGAAGTACTACTACATGTGTGAAAAAATAATCTGGTAAAAGTAGAAGTACTGTTTTAACGCGTTTTGGGGTTTTTTTTGCCATGGATTAAATAACACTTATTTAACCAGAAAAAAACAGGAAAGTTTCAAAAGTAAAAGTGAGTTACTGTGTTGACAATGTATTTGATCAGGTCATACTACTGAGTTTTGTTGGTACGGGCAGACAATTTTGGGGAAATGAGGGGGGGGGTCACAATTTAGATGAAACAGCATCATTATGACATTAAAAAAGGTCAAATGTGAGATTAAAAAATGCATAATTATAAGATAAAAAGTCAAAATGATGAGATACAATTATACATATGAAATAATAAATGCATAAATATGTGGAAAAGAGTTGAAGTTATGAGCGAAATAGTCACAATCATGAGCTAAAAGTCATAATTAAGATATAAAAAGTCACAACTTCTCTCCACTGATTTTCCCTCTGAAGACACTTATTTTTCACACTGTTTAGTCTATTCTGAGAATGTAAAGAGTATAAAGTACAGATATTTATGCAAAAATGTAGAGAGTAAAAGTAAAAAAGTTGCCAGAAAAATACACACTCAAATAAACTACAGTAATGAAGTACTTTTACTTAGTTACTTCCACCTCTGGTTTTTATGTTTCTTTTTCATCATCTATTGCCATTGTGTGTATTTTTCTTTTCTTTTTTACTTTACCCATGTACCCAGAATGATTAAATAGTATATTTGCTGGCAGATGGCACCAGTTTCCAGCACAAAATCACTGATAGTCACAAAAAAACCCACAGATTGTGCTCTTGTTCTATGTCTTTTATCACAGAGACAGGGTTAGTGTTCAGCCCCCACCCCTCGGGGCACTTTAGCAGACTGTCCAAACTGAGGGCTCCAGGTGGGGTCCCATATGGTATGATCACAGACTACTAAGTTACCTTGTCAAAGTGGTGATTGAGAACAACGGGGTTTCAATAAAAGGTCAAACTGTCAGCGGGTCACCTTCGTGTGTAACCAGACTCTCATTTGTTGGATCCAGACTCATAAAGACACTGACACAGCACATATATTGACACTGTAAACATATAATACAGACACAAACAGCAACTGTCTAGAAAAATTATTTAAATACATTTCAGAGAAATCTAACTATAATAGAATGGCATATACATTTTGGAGCAATTCTGAATAAAATAAAAGGCCATCTCCAACTTTTTAAATCATTGAGTCATAGTATATCGCACCATCAGTTTTATGTCAGAATAGAATAGTTTACTGTTTATTGAAGACACTGAATAGTTATTATAAGGTTCTAATGAGTTCCTTCTTATCAAAAATGTAAGAATCTCACATAACTCTTGAGTACAGTAATGATGCACAATGTTCAGGTTGTTGTTGTTTTTGTTTTTAACCAAATTAAACAAATTAAAACAAATGTGAAGTAGATAGCTGAGGTAGAATCAGAATCTATTTATTTGCCATTTGCTGAAAAGAAACAGGTTGCAAGAGCTCAGCAAAAGGTACATGAAAGACAGTAAATAAGATAAAAAAAAATACATAAAAACTGATTTTTTTTTTTTATTATTATTACAATAATGAAGGTAATTAAATCTTGGATCAGCCAACACTCACTTATATATAAGAGCAGTATTTGCTGAAAGAGAAGTATGAAAATACAGTAATATTCAAGTATGTCAGAATTATATTCTGAGTCACTTCCCACCAATTAAATCAATATAATCAATTGTATATTCTTCTCAAATGTATAAATAAATACATAAATGATTCAATCAATACACATATTTGCAAAGAGTGCAAAAAGGGCAAGCTTATTAGGAGAGGACCCAGGACAAAACATTTAAACTACAAAAACAAAACATATACATACATACATATATACATACATACATACATACATACATACACACATACATACTGTACATACATACATACATACATACACACATACATACATACATACACACACACACATACATACATACATACATACATACATATATACATACATACATAAAAACAAAAACATAGATAAGTACATGGATACATACTTATAAATATGAACACAGGACATTTATTTTTTTTTTTATAATTTTTTAAACATTTAAGTCGATCTATTAAACAATGATGTGTTCTCTAAATGTATGGCCATGTATTAATATTATGGTGTTTACTTATAATGTATTCAGTATTGGTATTGGTTTTCATCTTGTCACATTTCAGACATTATTTGACTACTTGTTAATCTCTCAGTATGTGAACAGGTTTACAATGACAGAAAAACTGATAATTGGACATATGGATTTTTCCCCTCATATTCGTCATACACATAAGAATTGAACCGAACAACAAGGTAAACCCCCCATGGTATGGTGTATCCTTTAACTATCAAATGACATTTCAACTTAAAGCGCCGTACACCATCCTGTGATGTAATCCGTCAGCACAAAGGATAGAATTTGATATCCGTGAAAAGAGCAGTGGTCTAGCAGAACCCTGGGACCCAGGTGAAGCTGGTGGAACTGGCCTTATGGCCCTGTGGCCCCCTGTGGCCCTGCTGGGTTTGTTTTAGCTTCAGTTTCATCCCTGGGCCTTCCACATCTCTGCTGAGCTCCGCTCGTCTTCCCTCCGGTGTCCTGCAGTTCCCATGGCCTTGTGCGCCCTCCTTCCAGGCCTCGCCCTCAACCAGGAAGTGCCTTCACTTCAGTATCACACACAGTTTTGCAGCTTGTGTGTGTGTGTGCATCTGTGCACATGCAGGACTGTTGTAAGGTTACGGCTGAAGTCAAAAGGACTCTGAACAGGCGTCCCTTTCACTTATGATTCCTAGGAAGTACTAGGAAATGCAAAGCACAACGCCACATCCCTTATTTTTCCTCCGTGCAGAGGGTTTAGTGTTACTGTCTTCAAGTACACAGCCCGCTGCTGCTAAAGGTCAGATAGGGGTCTCCGACAGTCGCACAGAGGTATAAGGGTCAGCTCTGAAAGGAAAAAACTAGTACGACGTTGATTATAAATTAAGATTGTAGATTTATTTTGAAGCTGATAAAAAGCCATCATTTAGGATTCATTGTGGTATTATTTTTCTCCATGATATCTCTGCAATTTATAAATATAGAAATTTGTGTGTGTGTGTGTGTGTGTGTGTGATCAGAAAAGAAGGAAATCCAGAAGTTAAGAGAAAAAAAAAAATAGGGGGAAAAAAGCAAAAATTCACTTGGCTGTTTCATAAGCATGAGTTGTTTTTTTTCTGTGACTTTTCTTCTTCTTCTAAACTAACGGTGACCTGACATATGTAGTAAATCCTGTCCATTCATTTAAACAGCTATAAAACAGGGGGTATTAGTAACTGCATAGTACAAAAACATTCATATAGTCAAAAAAAAAAACCCTCAGCTGTTTTAGATGTTTTTAAAGTCAGTAAGGCAGCTCGACATGAGCCGCAGTTGAAAACACAGTGAGACTAACTTTCTCTGCTTGTCTTTGTTGGAAAAATGTCTCATGCTTTCGGAGATTTGTTCAAAGATAAAGCTTCTGTTGATGAGAAATCTGTCACGACATTTTTTTTCTATTCTATTACTGTCTCGCTGTTTTTCCCTCTCGCCTTCATCTCTCTATCGCTGTAAAACCCTGCTGACCCTATAATTCACAACTGTCATCTGTCTCTGTAGATGTGTTGTCAGCTTGGCCAGGGGTCAGACAGTTTGCTGCAGTTCTACTAGACTGGAATGGCCCCGAGGCACAAAGAGAAACAGAGTCAAATTGCTCTGCCTGCTCAGAATAGTTGCATAAGTACTGAAAATAAGTAGCTATAACACTTCTATGTAAACGCAGCTTACCTAGTGTTATTGTGGTCTTTTATACATTTTATGCATTTTGTAATAAACGTCCAAAATTCATTTCATTTTGTAATAAATCCGCGTTTTGTAATAAGCTGCCCCAATGCATTTTGTAATAAATTTTGCCACATTATGTAATACGTTTTTTTTTTTACATTTTGCAGCAGTTGGGCGCTTTGGTGGTGTGGCATTAAAACTCAAGGAGCTGTTTGGGAAACATTCTAAAATGGTTTATGTCTTGGCTGGTAATTAGACATATAGTATTAGACATGGACAATTTGAAATTAAGAATATATTTTGGAAATAGAAATGTGGCAAAATGTATCAGAAAATGCGTTGGGGGGCAGTTTATTACAAAATGAAATGAAAAAGTTATGACATTTTGGAGGTTTATTACAAAATGTGGCTCAACACGGTGTGTATTTGCAACAACTGGTGATATGATAGAAATCACAATGCTATTATCATGACACAATATTAGTAATTAATTAATTATGATCTTTAATTAATTGATCAAATTAATCTGCACTTGCTGAGAAAAGTCCACAACTTAAGGTTTATTCATTTCAATTCATTACATTATTGTGGCAAATCAAAAGATTGACATATAATAAAAAAAGTACTTAATGAAAATACATATTGTTTTTAATAAACTTGAACAGTTGCAATTATAGCCATTTATATTCCTAAAAACCTTTAGTTTCCACCACCAGGGAGATTATTGCTGTGTTATTTTATCAATCTCCAAATAATATATAAATATAATAAAACATCAGGTCCACATCAAGTGCTGTAACAAAAACAATAAGAAGACTTTTCTGAGCAATACAAGTATTGAATACTGAACTTTTTGTTTTTCCTGTGCTTCAGATAATCAGACCCATTCACCACAGTAGTTAAAAAAACACACTAATGACTGTAATTAATGATTATTAATTATGCATTAATTTGACACACACACACACACATACAATATATCACTATACTACTAACAGGGCGATTTTATTTTTTAAACCTGTTTCCTGGAAGAACTGAATTACACCAGAAATACAAATACTAAACACATCAGAACAGTATCTGCATTTTACAGATGAAAAAGTTTTCATCTGTAAATCTTAACACTTAAATCATGTTTTACAGACACTACAGTTTAAGATCCTTCTCAAATATTCTATTTGCTCATAACTAACATAAAAGCATTATTTTTATGCAATCAAAGGAACCAACATCTGCATCTTTCAGACAGTGGAAAAAAAAGGCTTTTAGGATGCTTTAAATAATAATTATTTAATAAGACAGCATTGAATAATAGTAATAATAAATATAAATGAAAAAGAAACTTAAAAAAACAACCTCTACCATATCTGTATTTGCATTTTAATATCGACACAGTGTTGTGAAACCAAATATTGTATATATATTGTACTATCAGTACTTCTATTACACACATACATCCATAGAATGAATGTGTTGTGTTTAATGCCATATCCATTAATAGTTGACAACAACAGGCACATATTCACTACTGTAATCAACTCAATATATAACAATGCATATTGCACGGTATATACACCACTCTTATTGTATTTTTCTATTCTTTTTTGCTGACATGACAGCGTTAATAAACTTTTTATGGTTTGATAAAAGCATAAAAAAGTTTTTTATGGGTTTATCCATCCAAGCCTCGTCTTCTGACAGGACGAGGCTTGGCTTAATACAGAAAGAAGGTGTCAAATATGTGGGAAAAATGGCTCTCAATGCACTTAGTAACACATTTCTGTAAAATTAATGAAGAAAACTGCCATCTTTTCACATTCCTAACCAATGAAAGTGGGGATGCAAACTCCAGATACAGATATCTGCCTCTGAAATAATACATATTTGTGGTTTGCAGACACATACAATATTTTCTTCTGGTGCCTGAGTTGGCTGTTATAATAGACCCTACATCTGGTGTTTCTACCTTTGCCAATCCATCAGATGTGTGTTAGATGGAGGGGAGAACAAGTGTTTTTGTAAAGTGGCCAGATTCTCCCACAACAATTTGGAAAGCCGCACTCCACAGTGTGTGAAAGACATCCACAGGTTAAAATAATAAAGGCCATTCTCAAATCTGTACTTCATCTAGTCATCTGTGGAAGCCCCTATAGATTTAATTATTAGTTCAGATCAGTTCAGTGGGAGTTTAGAGGATTTAGGTTTTGACTTTTTAAACTCACTATGTTCAGTTTCTTGTTTTGACGACTTCATGTGGATCTGATTGAGCCGGGACCAGCTCCTCCTTCCTCATTGGTCACCCTGTAGCCCAGTGGTTTCCAACATTTTTTTGACTTGTGAACCCATTTTAACATCAATTTCTGGCGACCCCAGATATTCAAAACTGAGGTTTTTTTTCCGAAAATTCTTATTTTTTATCATGTAATAGTTTTCTATACTATGTTGCAATTTAACATAAATTTTACATGATAGTCAATATAATGTATATTATTATGGATGAAGGTAGAAAAGCCAGGTGTAGTGTACTGACAATTAATACTGAACAAACAAGTATTCAGAGAATGCCTAATTTCACCCCTTGCTTAAAACTGCTTGTGAAAAATAGGTTTGGTGGAATGTTCATAAATTGTCTGAGTCTAATATAATTCTGTGGCTTCAATTGTAATATAATGTGATTTTGACCTTCAACCTTTTGCAATATTGGTAATTTCATTATATGTATATATGCATCAGTGTGTGTAATATTATAATAATATATCCAAGTTATAGCATGATATGTCTGTGCTTGACACACATAGTGTTACAGAAGTAAATTTTTCACCTTTGACCTCCACAGATCTCAAAAATTTGTGGTCGTAGGTGATAACACTAATTATGAGAATTGTCGAAATCTTCATTCTGCATTGTTTGGTACCAATCTGAAAGTTCTGCGAGTTATAACCAAAAATGTGATTTTGATCCTTCAGTTAATTATGACCTTGACCTTTGACCTTTTACTCAAATGGATAATTGCATTTAATGTGCATTAGGTATATGTATATGTCCATGTGATTTCATGGTGATATCTCAAGTATTCATTGAGTTACAGCTTGATACAGTATGTCTCTGCAGACACACACACACACACACACACACACACACAGACTACAACAATCTCTCCACCAATGTTGGGTGAGATTAAAAAAAAAAAGACACTTGCAAATATAAACTTTCACCTGAACTAAGAAATGCTAAACTCCAGTGTTGTTTTTGTACATGTGGAGAAGAAGAGCCTACAGTCTGAGTGTCCAATCCTGGTCCTTGAGAGACGATGTTCTGTCAAAATGGGCATCCCCGTTGAAATGAGCTACCAGCAGCCCAAATTAAAAATAATGTCTACAAATTCACATTATTCCATCAAAATATGTTACTTTGAATGTGGAAACGTTACTATTGATGTTATTTAATGCTCCCATTATAGGTACACTTTTTTTTTTTTTTACTATTTAATTTTTCTAATATTGTATTTAGGTTTAGTTATTCAAAACATAGACTATTGTTTGCATCTGTTGAACTAACATGAACAACAACACCCAGGAAACTCATGTGCATTACGTTCATATCATACAAAATTTACTAACGTCAATATCCAATCTATTGTACGCATGTGATTACTGGTCAAAGGCATGATCAAATAAATATATGTACTTTCAAAGTATTACATCCATCGTCCAAGTCAATTGCACATCTGGCTGAGGATGAGTGAATTAACAGATTATTTCTTTGTGAAAACGTTCAGTGGTTATGTACATGCTCAGAAGCACTTGGGAGCCCAATGTGATGGGATGCCCATTTTGACAAAATACCAGTATCCTGCATGTTTTTGATGTACCCTGATTCAAATACATGTGAATCAAATCATTAACCCATCATCAAACTCTGCCTGATAATGTGTTTGAACAGGGACACATCTAAAACATGCAGGTTTCCAGGTGATTACAATAATCTGGTTCAACATTTGGATGAGATTAAAAATACATCAAACTATGAAATATGAAAGAGCTGCAGCATCTGAAACCAACCACAATGAACATTTGATAGCAGATAACCCGTACTACAGTGCTTATAGTGTTTTATGTATTATCATTGTCTCTAACTCACCATATATTTAACAGTAAAAAAAAACAAAAAAAACAGAACACATCAATCACGAGAAATTCCAGGTGACCCCACATGTGGTCCCGACCCCAAGGTTAATAAACACTGCTTTTGTCTCAATATTAACCCTTAACCCTTTACAGTTCACTTACAGAGACACTTGGGAATACAAAAGTTCAACCTTAATGTGTTATTAAACACCTAAAAACACTTTATAACTTTGATTAATTCAAAAATGTGTGTAATTCAAAACAGCATCAATATATTTCTGTCAAGGTTATAGTGTGAAGTATCCAAATACAGACTCACAGGGTGATGAATAAAGGCTCTTTTCTTGATGTTGATATAAGTTTATTTTGAACAAACCCCCCCCCGAAAAACAGCTAAATAAAAAACAAAACAAAATAAAAACAGCAATAAATCCAATAGCATGTTCCTGTACTAGTTTTTATACATTCACTTCCTCCAAGTTGCAACTAGTACTAATATGTACTTTTGTATAAATGAAAATTAATATATTGGTAAGAAAATGACCAGTTGATGCACATAAAAAAGTAAAGTTTATATGAAATAAACATGACACCTTATGTCTGTTCCTCTCCCCTGAAAACATATTTGTAGTTTGTTTTAAATTGCATTATGTTTGTACATTGCTTTATTTCTTCACTTATACTGTTCCATTCTCACCCCACAGAAAGAACTGCAAAATATTTTCCGATTTGTGCAGATTTTATTGATTTTGAAGTTGTGTTTCCTTCTTAAATGATAACCCTCCTTGTGTTTACTAAACAGGTTTTGTATATTTTCCTGGTAGAAAGTTCTTTTTAACTTTCTACATAATTAATGCAGACTGGAATTTCACAATGTTTGTAATTTTGCACAAGTAGAGTGTGTGAATGTGATCCAGACACCCGATTTTGAGCATAACTGAGGAAGGGTCTCAAGAAACAAAGACACAAGGGTACAGCAACGTTATTCAAAACTCACTCAAGTTAAAAATGTCCAGATTAGATCAGCAAACAGCAGGTCTGGTTGACCTGAGGGAGGCCGTTGAAGAGGGAGAACATACAGAGTAAGTGAAACAAACCGACAAGGAGAGGAGGAAAGAACAGAACTTAAATAGTGTGAAGTGATGAGGACAGGTGTGCGAGGTCTAAATGAGAACCAGCTGAATAGAATGAGGGTAAAGGTGATAGAGTGCAGAGTAGGTATGACAATGACACAGGACGTCATTAATACGAAGTAAACTGTTCTCTCTTTTGTTTTTTGAAGAAAAATCAATAAAGTCTTTATTACATTTGAGAAATGTTTCGCATTTTTCATCGTTATATAGAAAATCAGCGTCAATGAAATTACTATATTTGGGGGGAAAAAAGAAATTAAAAAAATAATATATATATATGAAAAAAAACACATGTAAGGTGAAAAGAACATATATTTTAGAACATTAGAACATCATTTTTAGAATATTATACCAACAAGTGTTGATCCAGCCCCTGTCTATGTCCACATTATACCTTTGAACATCATTCCTCACATTAGTACCATTACTTCATGGTACCAAACAAAGCAGGTCCACTCACGGTTCATGTCTGTAAACCACATGGAACCTGAGAATATTGACTCACTGTCCTCACTGGAACTGTTGCTCTCTCTAGCTGCGTTTCCATTACCCTTGGAAATTAGCAAAATGTAAATATCGCTATAAAAATCTGGTAATGGAAACACCTGAATTTCAGAAAAAAAAAACACTCAAATATAGATAAAACGTTTTCACGCTTTCATGAGGTGTTTTTTTTAGTGTAAAAACATTACATACATTTATAATTTGTTGTTGTTGTCAAGTGCTGAGCATATTTACACTTAATATTTCGACCTGACAATGTCAGGACCACATGTACAGACCCTTATATTGTGAGCCATCTGGTTTGTTTGACATGTTAGTGTCTTTAAAGAGTTCACCAGGGACTTTTATTGACCAGAGAATTAACGATTCATTCATTCTAATGCTATCAGGGTGATGGTCAATCTGAAGCTCCGAATGTGACAGCAGTGAAATCTTCTGGGATGGTATTTCATGAGAGTTACGACACTGCCGATTGCCTAGAACAACCATCAATGGAAACATGTTCAAAGCGAAAATATACTTTGTTGAAATTTTAGGAATATCAGTGTGTGTGCGTGTGTCTGCAGAGACATATCATGCTATAACTTAATGAATAATTGACATATCACCATGAAATTATATGGGCATATACATATAGCTGATGCGCATCTATGCAATGAAATGCAATGATCCATTTGAGGAAAGGTCAAAGGTCAAGGTCACGGTTAACTAAAAGGTCAAAATCACATTATCTGTTATAAGTCAAGAACATAGAGGCACAGAACTTTCAGATTGGTACCAAACGATGTGGAATGAATATTTCTACAATTCTCATACATGGTGTTATCACCGACGACCAACAGTGTTTGAGATCTCTGGAGGTCAAAGGTGAGATGTCGCAAAATGTACTTTGGTCACACTGTGTGTGTCAAGCATAGACCTATCACACTAATACTTAATCAATACTGGATATATTATCATAATATTCCAGGCACTGGCGCCTGGACATTATACATTATACATGTATAATGTATAATGTATAATGTATATGCATTATATAATATATATAATGCATATACATATACATATTATATAATGCATATACATTATACAAATGATCAATATTGCAAAAGGTCAAAGGTTAAGGTTGCATTTAGCAGAAAGGTCACAATCACATTATTGGCTCTAATTCAAAAACGGGTTGTCATAGAAACTTGAGATGGGCACAAAATAGGGGCGAGATTAGGCATTCTCTGAAAACTTGTTTACCACTGAAAACAAATACATAAAAGACACTGGAAATGAAGTAAACAGAAATAAATATATTCTATTGCTTTGTTCCTAAAAACCTTTTATAACCCATATTGTGACAGTTTTTCTACAAGTTTTTGAAATGTAAATACACTCACATATAGTAAATGAATAAAGGAAGAGAATTACAACTATTAACAACAGACATGTCACCACGACTGTTGTAAGCAGCTCTGCTTAACTGAGTACTGTACATGTTTATCTTGGATTCAAACAATGATAACAATGATGATCGTACAGGTGTCAGATGGTGCAGTGAGCAGGAGTTGTTTCTGAAAACAACGTGACCTGTCAGGTTTCTGCAGCTAATAATTTGACTGTCAAATTTTCTAATGACTACACGTTTATGCCGTTCTTCTCTGTTTCTGTTTCTGTCTCTTCCATGAAGTCTTTTCACTTTCTGAACTGTGTCATGGAGCAAATACCTACTCATACTGCATCTGTGTGTCCTGCTGCAACAGAGACTGACACCCAGTGCCATGGCTCAGTCATTCACACACACACGCACACACACACACACACACACACACACACACACACACACACACACACACACACATACTCGTTTACATGTCTCATGTGGACAAGGTGGTAATCAAATGGTCATTGGGTAGTGGGTGTAAAAAAAAAAGAAATTAAATAATAATAATAATAATAATAATAATAATAATAATAATAATAATAATAATAATAATAATAATAATAATAATAATAATAATAATAATAATAATAATAATAATAATGTGAAAATTAAATAAAAAAATGTCTAAATAAAAATCAATGAATAAAAATTATTAAAAATAATAATTTAAAAAATAAAATCAATAAATAAAACTTATATATTAATTGTAAATAAAAATGAAAAAGATATTAAAATAGTTAAATACATTCAAATATAAATATATTTTTAAAGTAATCTTCAAACCTTTGAAAAATACGTTTCACTTTACACCTCTTTCCCTCATGCTTTATGGGGACTTCTGGAGAAAAAAAAAAGGATTTGTAGGGCTACATCATTTCTATTCTACTTGTGGGGACTATAATTTATATTTAACCCTCATGAGGACCTGAATTTTGCTCTCCATAGTGTCAGAGGTCCTCGTGGTGTGACTGTGCAAACGTATCAATGTCTCCATGAAAACAGAAATACAAACACACACACATACCTGTGTACTCATAATGTGTATTTGCTATTGTTCCCTCAGGAGAGTTGATGGCTTGAAAGGAATCTGACTGAAGAGCAGTGGGACAAACTAAAGAGGATAAAGCTCTCTGTACAGAGGCAGGTGAGAGGACACACACTGACACTAACACAATGGATGTTTGTGTGTTTATACAGACAATAGTAGCTGTCAGACCACACTACACCATGCATAAAAAGAGGATGTAAACTAAGCTTGTCACCAGGGTCTTCTCTTGCCTCACATTAAAAAAATAATAATAACCTGGTTCAACTTAAATTGATTGGGGTAACACTTTCCACTTATCTTCTTAAAGTTGGTTAAACTTGGTTGAGCTTTCAGTTCATTTTTACAGTAGATTATTCCTTTGTTAGATTAATTTGTCATGTTTGACACAATTATGCTAGTGCTACTAACTTGGTATTTTTTAACAACTGTTAAGTAAAATTAAGTTTAACTGATTTAAAGGGATTTTCCAAAGTAAAATACATTTTAACAAAATTTTTGGATGATTGGGAGTACATACATATAGTTGACATCATCATCACACCATTCAGATATACAGTGAGAAAGTTTGATTTTGCCATTTTGAGCCAAACTGTGTTAGCATAGAAGTGATTAGGGTATGTCTTTTCACTGACCTTTAGACCTCTTCTAAAGTTCTAAACAACATCACACTAACAAAATAGTGCAGAGTTACACGCTCTGGAAATTCACGATTTCATTACATTGTTTTTTTACAAACAACAACCTGTTAGTAGGCTAAGCTTTGCTGTTGCATACAGCTTCATTTACATATCTAATGAAACACTGGACTATGCTTTTTTTTTTTTTTTTTTTTTTTAGTATAGTATAAAGAATCCAACGAAATTGTGAATTTCCAGAGCGTGTAACTTTGCACTCAACAATTAACTATTACAGACTTCCTCCTAAAGACAGAAAGGTACTGGCTTGAGTTAAGTAACTCTGGACACACTATCTGATGACATGAAGACCTCAGGACACTTCAGTTTGCCTTTACGAACCCTCTACTTACTACTGCATGAGTGTGATGTTGTTTAGAACTTTAGAAGAGGTCTAAAAATACCGTTTTGTGTCAGCAAAAAGACATTCCCTAATCACTTCCATGCTAACACAGTTTGGCTCAAAACGGCAAAATCAAACTTGCTCAACTCAACGTATGTACTCCCAATCATCTAAAAATAGAGATAAACTACATTTTACTCCACATAATCCCTTTAAGTTATTAAATTCAAAATGACTTAAATAGTTGCCTTACCCATTTCTTTTATTTCTTCTATGCTTTTGTTACAGCTAATGTACAGTATATTGACATTTCAGCAGCCCACTCAACTCCACAAAATGAAAAACATTAAACTGCATATTGTATATATCTATATTAATTATAGGATTGTAGATGTCCTTTGTAAAAGAAGATGGCTGTCTTAAATTTGTCAGCATAGACTGTGCTTTTAGTTTGATATACAATGACCAATAAACAACAGTAGAATTATCAGTGATAAACAGGAAAGGTATTGTGTGTTCTACGGCTCTGACCCATGGTGCAATTCTATAAGAATACAAAAATAAACACAAAAAGGCCAATAAATATTACCATGCACAGCTTGACTCAAAATTAACACAACCTGCTAAACCCCTGAACATAAAAGAACACATTTTCAACAATATATCCAATACCCACAATGCAATAAAATGGCAAAAAAAAAAAAAAAAGGCAAATCATGTTGTTAGTAGCCAAGCCGTGCTATCCTTATTCATTACATGTATAGGTCTATGAACACTTCATAGTCAGGGGAGGCGGGGCTAAAAGGTTGTCTTTCAAATCCTCAAATCCGCAACAGGATGGTACTACAACCAATCAGTGTAATCTTTAGGATGACGTAGTTAGACACCAGAAAGTTCATGGAGGAGTCTGGAGAAAGTTATGAATGATTATGGAGCTTAACGACTGTTGCCGCTTCTGTAAAAATAATTTAAAGATCGCTGACGTTTTCTCACATTCTTCACTCATCTTTGATAAAAGGAAGTCGCCACCCCTTGTTGTTCTTCTTCTATGGTTGTTTCCGGTTGTTTGGCCCCGAGTCCGAATCGTTGCAGCGTCACTTTGTTACCACCGGCCTCTGACTTTATACTTTACCGTGGTTCGTCGGCCAGTTTCAGGGAAATCGAGCCAAAAGTTGAATCGATCGTAACTAGACTACTACTGTAACACATTACATAGGCTGCTGATAGGAGTCTAGTGAGGCTAGGCTATGTTGTTAGTACTACAGTAACATAGTTTGTTAAACTACAAATGTATTGTGGCATTTACAATGAAATAACTTAAAAAGAAGAATGGACATTGTCACTTCCTTTTTTTTTATTGAACCAGTGTTTCATTTCTTACAGTGTGCTCAGCTTTTAAAAGAAGCTTAGAAGATTTTTAAACTGTCCTAATTTAATATATTTCTACGCTAAGTTAAGGAAGAAATGTCTGATCAAAATTAATAAGTTACTAAATTAAGACTGTTTTCCTTATTCTTCATTTAAACTAATTTAATAAAAAAATATTAAGCAGAAAAAGCTTTAGTTTTTAAGCTGAGTTTACTAACGCCATGAACCTTTTTTTTTTGTTTTTTAGAGTGCAGTCACACATCTTTCTATCATCTATTCCAAACTCATTGTACTTATAGCAGGTGAGTTTCAATACTTACTACTTCTCCTATTTTCAATTCCTTTTAACCAAAGTAACAAAACCAGTCCATGTACATTATGGTTTTCTAATATCAGTTCCCTTCATTTGACATTTCAGTGAAAGAGATATGTTTGCATGGTTCTTCCTCAACATCAGTATATACTATAACTGAAGCAGAGTTACAAGAAAAAAAAAAGAGAACAAGGTGTGAATTTCCTCATTCTTTTTCTTCTTTTCACACAGATCAGTTGACGGGGGAGAAGTGTCATGGCTGCCTATGGACAGACTCAGTACAGCCCTGCCCTTCAACCCGCAGGCCCATACACACCTTACACCCATCACACACAAGGCTACAGTATGTCATCCTACAGTACGTAAACACAAATGCATCCACATATTTAGCAAACACAATATTTTTATTATTAATCCCAGAATGAAATTTTTGTTTGTTACAGTTTCTCATTTAAAGCATAATTTTAAAAATTATCTATCTATCTATCTATCTATCTATCTATCTATCTATCTATCTATCTATCTATCTATCTATCTATCTATCTATCTATCTATCTATCTATCTATCTATCTATCTATCTATCTATCTATCTATCTATCTATCTATCTATCTATCTATCTATCTATCTATCTATCTAATCTATCTAATCTATCAAACTCTAAATATACAAACATATATAACTCAGAAAATATATAATGTAAAAAAATGACCAGAATTAAAAGAAAAGTCATAAAATGGTAATTATTATATTAAATGTATCTGTAGTTTTTATAGGGAGATTATATAGACAAAATAATATTTGTATGTAGAAATTATGTATTTCTATTGCTTTGAGAAAATAAAACTCTAAAATGAAAAATAATATGGTGTTGTTTAAATTACAAGACTACAATGATAACAGTCTATTTGCTATTTATCTATTTATTATTATTATTATTATTATTATTATTATTATTATTATTATTATTATTATTATTATTATTATTATTATTATTATTATTATTATTATTATTATATCTATTTTAAAAAGTAATAAAGAAGTAAACATTTACTGTAACAATTTAATCCCTTCATGCCTAATGGTCATTACAGTGGACAGCTATTCTACAGCTGTTCTTTTGTATATTCATTGATTTTGTTGTTTTGTTCATTTATCAGCCAACACAGTAGACAATTAATTCCCATCCCGTACACTGCCATTCATACCACTATTGTCACTATGCTGTTCTTGATAAACCTGATCTACAGTAATGTGTTTGAGGGTAAATCAATTGCTGAGTTTTTTGTTTCATTTCTTTTTCTTTGCATATTATCTCTATAAAGTGAATAATAATTAATATAAGAATAGGTAAAAAAAAAAAAAGAGAAAACATTAGATTAGCTTCATTTAAAAAAAATATTTCATGGTTTTTATACATGGTTTTTTATGGTTTTATTCATTTTGTCTGTTTTTTAAATAACCGTATACGATCAATAAATCAAGTCGGGAAACAGCAGATTTTCACTTAAACTTATAAGAGCATAAATAAGAGACTAAATGGTGATGAATCACTTAAGAAAGATTAAAAACTTTATGGAACTGCCACAAATATAGTCCTGGGTCTTTATAGGTTAAGGAATTTTTTACTTAGAAGATGAAATTACCATTTCTGTATGTGAACGACAAATATATATCACATGTTTTGATAATATCACATGTTTTGATAATATCATGCAGCCCAACTTGGTGTATTTTTTACAGCATTTTTCTGGCAACCACAATGACCAGTATTTTTCTGTATATATGCCAAATATTTTATATTTTTTAAATGATGATTAAAGAATTAAAGATGTTTGACCAGGTTCAGGGAAATATATGATTTACCAATGTTGTAACTGTTCATAATGACTGTATTCTAACCCACCCACGGTGGTGTACCCACATTCTGTGATACACTGTCATTAGGACACACCAAAAGCCCTTAAATCAAACATGTCTGAGGCACAGTGTTACTTGAGACAACAATATTATGATGCTTAGCAAAATATAGCTTAAAGCAGAGTTTCTCAACCTTTTTTGAGCCTCTCTCTCCTCTCTCTCTCTCTCTCTCTCTCTCTCTCTCTCTCTCTCTCTCTCTCTCTCACTCTCTCTCTCTCTCACTCTCTCTCTCTCTCTCTCTCTCTCTCTCTCTCATTCTACACACAGACAAAAGTGAAAGTGAGCTTTAAAACCCCCACCTCCTTGGACCTCGGTCTGGGAGGGGGTAATGTGCTGAGTGGTTGAGACCATATCAACACAAAAAAATTGCATCTTTTCTTATCTGATCTTTTTCTTTGTTGTTTTCAAAAACATAAACAAGGAGTCATTTCAGGAAATATCTGCATCCACACAAAACCACTGAAAATGATGTAGTACAATTGCCAGGCCTGTATGTGGCGTTGTAATGCTATCTTTCTCTCTCGTTACCTGAACCCGCTTTACCCTCACTAGGGTCGCGGGGGTCACTGGGGGCCTAATCCAGCTACAATGGGTGAAGGTGGGGTATCCAGTATCCAGTTCATTTCAGGACTGAACATATATAGACAAACAATCACTCTCACATTTACATCTATGGACAATTTAGATTAACCAATTAACCTATCAGTGCGTGTGTTTGGATGGTGGGAGGAAACTGGAGTACCTGGAGAAAACCCACACAGACACGAGGAGAACATGCAAACTCCACACAGAAAGGTCTGGTGTGGGAATCGAACCAGGGTCCTTCTTTCTGTGAGGCAGGAAGAAGATATGGGGCAGATGACGAGGTGAAAGTTTAGAGAGGTGGGCCTATGACATGATCATTTTAGAAAAGTTCCAGTTGTATCATGCAGACAAAGATGTTTTTAAATGTATGCACTCTGGGACCACGTTTAAAAAAGTTGTTTCAATGACTTCAAATGTAGGTTTTATGTGGATGAAAGACCCACTGTATATGATAACAAAACATTGGCAGATACGATCGAAACTGTCTTTGTATAAACAAGGCCTTATACTGTTGTGATGTACCACAGGAGTACATACACACCGCAATGTCACTCAACCCCATGTGCTCCCCCATGAGAGAACCTCTGGCCTGATCATCACATATGACCCATGTGGATGTACAGAGGCTCTGTAGTTCAAATGGAAAAGCCGTCGTAGTTAATTTTTTTATTTTTTATTTAACCTTTATTCAAACAGGAAATATCCCACTGAGATTAAACACATCTTTTACAAGGGAGTCCAGGCCAAGATAGGCAGCAGCAAAGCAAGACATAGTTACAGGCTGGATTTGCTGGGGGGGGGGGGGGGGGTCATCCTCCCCTCTGGTTTTGGACATTGCCGTTAGGGTCCTATGGAGAAGGGTCTCATGCGCTCAGTTTTTGCGCTCAGAGAGAACCGAACATCGGCCCAGAGTGCACCGCCATACTGTGCCCTCCCAAACAGGCAGCAATATCAGTGAAAAACTGCATGAGCAAATGAACACCATGTATACAGGCCCAGAAGACCCCCCCCCCCTCGACAGGAAAACAGAAAAGGCCACATGAACTGCACCGTTGGAGAACACTGTTGATTTGAAATGTTCATTTGTTCATTCCCCCCTCTGGCTTTTTGACAAATTGCACCCTGGTTACAGGAATACACAGTTAGAAAACATACAACACACATATTTGACAACTAACAGTTGGATTAAAAAAAGGGCAGATTAAGAAGAACAAGTGCAAGTTAAAGAATTGACCTCGAGAACTCTAAGTTTAAAAGTAAAACTGCTCAAAGAAATCAACTCATTCAGTTTCCAGTCCTTCTGCAACTGATTCCATCCATGAGGAGCAGAAAAACTGAAGCCTTTTCCTCCATTTCTGTTCAGGCAAATGGAACTGACAGCAGAATGCAGTCACTTAAACGGAGAGAATACGTTTCAGGATTTCTCCTTTCAATAAATGCAAGTTGATATGGAAATGTGTACAAGATTAATTCACCAGTAAAACCCACAGTTAGATCAATGACAGTGGATGGAGTCACATGGTTTATGTTCAGTTATTGATAGATTTATTTTGAAAAACTAACTTTTTCTTCATGTTTCTCTGTTTATAATATTACTAACTTTAATCTGACCTTTCATTAACATCTATATGACCATTAAATTAAATATGGGAAAATACCTCATTTTTATTGATGAAAGGCAAAATACAAAAACAATATTATCATAAATGGTGAAAAACCACTTAAAAAATGTTAAATAGAGACAAAAATCCATTTTGGAACTACTACAAATACAAAACTAACAGCAGGTCTTCCCGGAATAAGGAAATTATGCCCAACTAATTATCGACCACTGAAAAATAAACGTTTTCATCAAGCATACGCCTGCTGGTAGCTGAGTTAGCCACATTAGGCCGTTGATGTGATATGTCAACACTAATGCACAAATACACTGTGGAGCCTGATTCCTTCTGTAGAAAAAGCACAATATAATGTACATTACTCAACTTTGTTTTTACTCCCAAGCAGTATATATAAAATGGCCTATTGATTCAGAAATGAAAACACCCCCATTCTTTTTATCGAGAAAAAGAAAACAAAAACATAGCCTGTGAGTTTTTACAGTCTATATAATATGGCAGCAACAGAATTTACAGTCCATGACTAGTCCATAAATGTTGTAACAATCTTCACCAACAGTAACTCAAACAGCTTCGTGGTCGACTTAACATATTGATAAAAACTAAATGACAGTGGAAGATGGTAATTCAGAGTAAACCCAGTGCACATAGACATTTTCTACAGTCCTATATACTGGATATTGTTAACCTCATAGCAGAACTGCGTAGGTCATACATTATATGGACAACAAGTATTGGGCCATGATGAATTCAGGGATCTCGTCTCATCATCTGAACCTTCTTTATCCTCACTGGGGCCACTGGGGGCCAATTAACCTATCAGTGCATGTCTTTGGATGGTGGGAGGAAACTAGAGTACCTGGAGAAAACCCACACAGAAACGACGAGAACATGCAAACTCCACACAGAAAGGTCTGGTGTGGGAATAGAACCATGGTCTTTTTTGCTAGTGATAGTGTTAACCACTGCACCACCGTGCCATCCTGAATTCAGGGGTTTCTATAATAATAACAATAATAATAATAATAATCAAGTCATTTTTCTACCCTCCAAAAACAGCTTGAAACAAAGCAATTCAGACATTTTTTAAAATAGAATCAACACACAATGCATTCAATAACAATGTTGAACACAGCAATATTAATGAAATAACGATGGAATGACTCCTTTAACCTTTTTACCCACGTTTACAGGAGCGTTGTCATTAAGAAATCTCTGTGCATACGGGGACGCAAGAGTGTGTGGAATTGGATTGGATATGCATGCTAGGCTGCTAGATGCTGCCTTGTCAACGCACATGCATAACAGCAATATTTTTTGTGTTTTCGACTGTGAGATGGAAACGCAACAACGGATAGTTTTCAAGACTTCCACTCTGGAATGTTTTCAACTTGTAAATTCTCAATTTCCATGCATACGAAAGGCACTTCCGATAAAATATTTTGTCATTTTTAGCCGCAACCGTCCTCATGTTACTAACAGATCCCTCAGATACTTTGTAGTGAACATGGAAAACATCTCCTACAACATTGATTCCCCAGTAAAACCCATGGAGTTGGATCCATGACAGTGGATGGAGACACTGGGTTTATATTCAGTTGATGGACTGTGCTTAAGAGTCACTTTGACTTGTTTTCTCCATTTTTGATAAAATAATCCTCAACTTTCCTCTTTAGTTTTTTATGAACATCCATATGATTAGTGAATTCAATGTTAAAAAATACCAAATTTTCACTAGAAAAAAAAGCCCTAGAAAATAAACACGATAATATTACAATAAATGGTAATAAGTTTCATATAGAGAAAAACTGCCACAACTGTCACAAAGGTCCTTATGCATTAAGACTGAAACAGAATGTAACAGAGAGTAACTGTACTTGTCTTTACACTTGGTTCAGATCAGTTAATCTGACGTCAACCTTCTTTTGGTTCTCCTAGATATTAAAACAGAGGACGGCCTGAGCCACTCTCCAGGACAGACGGGACTACTTGGTTACTCAAACTTCAGCAGCACTCCTCCCAGTCAAAGTCTCTACAGCTACTCGCACACACATGGTCAGTCTTTTACACTGTTTGCACTGAATATACGGGAATGTACTCTTCAACATATTTGATTTCTTAACATCTACAAAGTTGAGGAGCATCAATCTGTCCTTTCTCCTCTTCTCCTCATCGTCGTCCGCCTTCTCTTTACCACACCTGTTCTCCATTAGCTGCGGTCTGGACTCCTGGCGTCAAAAGTCTCCCCACCCCTCCTCTTTTCTTAGGGTCAGGCCCCCTTTCTCCATTCAGACCAACAACACAGCATGCATGAGTTTGCGTCTTGAAAAAGCGAGAGTGAAAAAACATACAGTCAGAGAGGATGAAAAATAGAGAAGACAGAAGAGAGAAAACAAAAGAATGATAGAGAAAACAAAAGATGAGCAGAAGGTCTCACTAAAAAAGCAAGCGTTTAAATGTCAGGAGCATGTGTCGCCTTTTGCCCGTGTATTACTGTTTGTGCACGAGGGTGTGTGTGTGTGTGTGTGTGTGTGTGTGTGTCTCTGCTGCACACATTCCTCAGTCGTCCGGCGCCCAAAGCATGACTCGCTCAGTGCGACTTTATGGCTCTGAAAGCAGCATGAAATTGACCTTGTGTGTGAGAGGGTAGAGGTTAAGGTGCATTTTACAGAAGGTTGAGTAGGTTTAATGTTGCAAAAAGGGAACTGACATTGTTTCCACTGTATAAAAGACGCAGATGCATGAAACAATGTGCAGTAGAGGCAGTGCCTACATGACTTTCCACTCTATATGTTGTTCGAACTTTATATATTTCATTTTAAATCAATAAAATTCGTGGAATTTTTCATAAAATAATTTCTAATCAAAGTATCTTTTTGAAGCAGCACATCAATAGTAAGTTAAAGGTGGGGTACAAGATCTTCCAAAAACAGCTATACAGTGGTCTTCTACTTACGAAAAACACCCAGCTAATTAATAATCCATGTAATGAAAAACCTTCACCTCAATTTATCGCCTCTGAATACGAAAGAAAATTCTATTTATGAAAAAAAAGCTATAAATACTATGTACATTACTATACGTAACTACGTAATCTACGTACGTAAACTCATCCTGTATCTACCGTAAGTAGTATTCCATTGGCTGTGAGAGAGGGAGGACTACCCATGATGCAGCATGAACGCAAGTTACTAATCTGTACAGATATAAACATTTCAGATTATTAATGAGCAAATTTATTGGTTATATTTAAAGCAGGGGTCTCAAACATGTGGCCTGGGGGATGAAGAGCATAATAATCCAATAAATGATTCCATATTTTCTTCTCAGTTTTTCTTTGCCTGCAAATGATGACAACTTCAAATGTTTGATTCGATTTTGATTTGAATACTTTATTTTGAACATGTGCAGAATGCAACAATAATCAATACAACAACAACAACAACAACAACAACAACAACAACAACAACAACAATAATAATAATAATAATAATAATAATAATAATAATAATAATAATAATAATAATAATAATAATAATAATAATAATAATAATAATAATAATAATAATAATACACAATGACATGTCCAAAAAGGAGTAGGATGAAGCCTACTCCTGTTTACCATTGTTTTACTGCAACAAATAATATTAAACTAGAAAAGCACTCTGAGAGCGCAAACCTCCACCAAGGCAGACCTCCCTCCTTTGAATGAAGAGAGGTCTGCCAAGGAAGTTATGTTTTTGCCAGAGTTTTAAATTTGACATGAAATTTTCAGGATGTGTTGGGAGTTCACAATTTTACATTGCGGTAAATGGAGAATAAATAATAATAATAGATCCAGAATCCAGGATCATCACCAAAATCAAATCATTTCCAGATCTCCCTATTACCAACCTACCCTGAAATTTTCATCAAGATCCACCAATAACTTTTTGAGTTATTTTGCTAAATAGCAGACAGACAGACAAACAGACAGACAGACAAACAGACAGACAGACAAACAGACAAACAAACTCTGGCAAAAACATAACCTCCTTGGCGGAGGTAATTGTGCAAAATATTTACATTTACAAACTATCCTGCAACAATAATATGTGAATAACCTGAACAAATGTGAACAAAAACAAAAGAAATGTACACAAAATTTTAACTATGTTCTGCTTCTGTTACTAAGTTTGGAGTGTCTTTATAGAACGTATCCATAATACACATGGACAAATTATAAATTGAGGCAGAATATTTCTAAAATTACACTTATTTTCCTTATGAAATTTAACTTTTTTGTATTTGGATAAGTTATAAAAGCACTTTCATAATTTAATGGGAGTTTTGTTTTTTTTTAAAACACTAAAACAATGAAAAAAAATGTTGTGAAGTTGTCATTATTTACAGGTTATTATGTTTTCATTTTACTGGTCTGGCCCATTGGAGATCAAATCAGGCTGAATGTGGCCCCTGAAGAAAATGAGTTACAGTAGAGACTCCTGATTTAAAGCAAGGAGTTATATTGTGACCAATTAAATCAATATAGATTATTTTCAAGATGGTACTTGCTGTCCTGAAACCGTGAAATTGTAGAAAGCATAAACACTGACTTCTTCAAAGTGTAATCTCACCTACTGGAACAATTCCATCATTACTCAGAATTACTGATTCATGGAAATGCTGAAAAACAATGAATACATTCAGTATCTAACAGACGAGACTAGGTTGAGAATAAAATTATAGAAATGCCAAAGGGCTAAAAGTGGTAAAAGAGACCAGCAACAATAAATTGGTCCATGTTACAGAATTTACTGTTTCTGAAATTATTTCTGTTATTGTATTTATGATTTTGTAAAATGTGTTAGTTTATATTTAATATCTTAATCTGTATGTCAGTGTTTACAAAATGATCCCTGGAAAAATCTCTCTTTTTAATTTTTTCCATTTTTTTTTGTTTTGTTTTACATTTTATTGGTCATTTTCAAAGTTTACACTGAAATGAACATAAAATGTTTGAATTATTTTGCACAATCATGTAATGGGCCAGCGTGTGGGTGTGGTAGAATCTGTTAAATTCAGTACTTTCTGTCGTCTGCCTATAGAGTGTGTATGATATAGTCCTAAAGGTAGACATAAGTATTTCGTGTTACTGTAAAGTAAATGCTTATTCGTAGTGTAAATGCTCACCTTTGATGTTTTAATGCATTGGAGGAAACCGTGAAACATTTTTGCTGTAATGCAAAATTTAGTTTCAATGCACTTTTGATCAGACGCTTACAGAAAATTTAACCCCTCAGCTGAATCAACAAATAGTTTTCCAGAGTTTTTACTGTCACTGAGTTTGAAGGACACTATTTCCAAACAAAATACATATTTGTTTGAATATTTTTTATGCATAAATCATTAACTTCAAACTTCAAACGGTTTTAAATCTGCCACAATGTCCAAATGTTTGTAGAATTTCAGAAAGTTTCCATGTCATCCATTACACTGTACACAATACACACCACAAGAAGCCACTGCAACATGTAAAAGTGGACGTACAACTGAAACCAAATGGGGACGATGAGAGCTTTGTGCTGTTTACTCAAAAAAAAAACCTCCTGTGTGTTTTCCCCCTGTATTTTCTTTGATGTCTGTTGACTTATTCAGGGAGGTTTCATTGTGGTTCTTCAATTGAATCATTATTCTCCCATTTTATAAATACACTGTTGAATTTAATGGAATTTGGGAGCCATCGAGGAAGTTGATTTCTGATTAAACAACAGATGGTACTGTAGATTCCAGGAAATGATTCTATAACAATAATTTTAGAAACCTTCAGGTTATGTTTGAGGCAACTACATCTCTGTAAATATTTTCCCTTCTAGATCATTTGCCACATAGCTAGTAGTCAAAACAAATAGACTCAGGTCCATTTCTTAAAATGACACTAAGTCAACTTTGGAGCCGTTGCCTAATTAGTCTATTATTGAATAACTGTATCTTAAGTAAAAATAAAAGCCACCCAGTCAATAAACAGATCCACTGAACAAGACTGGACTAAGCAAACACTCATCTATATACACAATTATCTTATTACAGTATACACAATTGCATGTATACCAAGAGTCATCTTAATATAACAGTGACGGGATGCATCATGACATTTATTTTTTTTAAGCTGAAATTAGATATGAAACGTACTCCATGTGTTTAACTAAACCGCACGAGGCGTGTGCTGATGTGTGTTTGTATGTGTTGTTAGGGATAGTGTCCATGGAAACAGAACTAGAATTAATGGTACAAAGTGAGATAATTGGAAGTAAACATCAACCATTCATTCATTCATTCATTTTCTGCCTTACTTAGATTCTTATTTGCTTTAAAATGTTTTTATGTCTTGATTTTAATTGTCTTTTAATGCATATTTATCATTTCAATTTTCTTCTGTTCTGTTTCTGTTTTTGTGTAAAGCACCTTGAATTGTCCTGTACATGAAATGTGCTATACAAATAAATTTGCCTTCCCTTATCCTCACTAGGGTCACTGCAGCCAATCCAAGTTACTTATGAGTGAAGGCCAATATGCTGTTATTTTTTATTACCTCCGCCAAGGATGTTATGTTTTTGCCAGAGTTTGTTTGTTAGTTAGCAAGATAACTAAAAAAACTTATGGGTGGATTTCGATGAAATATACAGGGTAGGTTGGTAATGGGGGGATTTGGAAATTATTCAATTTAGAATATTGTTGGTGATCGGGTGGGGGGGGGGCAAGAAACTTATGGACAGATTGGATGTGTTGGGAGTGTCACAAGGAACAAATGATTACATTTTGGTGGTGATCCGGAAGAGATCCTGGATTCTGGATCACTTTGAAATTTATTCTCCATTTATGACAATTTAAAATTTCAAAGTGACCCAGAATTCAGGATCTCTTCCGGATCACCACCAAAATGTAATCATTGTGACACTCCCAACACATCCTGAAAATGTCATCAAAATCCGTTTTTTTAGTTATCTTGACCCCTCCACCTGATCATCACCAAAATCTAATAATTTCCAGATCTCCCCATTACCAACCTACAACTGTAAATTTCATCAAGATCCGTCCATAACATTTTGAGTCATCTTGCATAGTACATTTAATGTTGTGCAGTGTTTTACACAGCAATATTTGCAAAGAAAATCAAGCCAACACTGCAACTAGATAAAATCTCAACTAAAAATCTAATTAAACTCTATGCATTTGTTAAAAAAAGCAAAGAAAACGAAAGAAACTAAATGACAATATAAAGACCCCATGAAAATTGAGTAGCACTATGTTCTCGGACATTCTGACAATTGTGTAATACATGTACAAAAACAGACTATCAATAAATATCAAGAGGAAAATAACACAAGAGGAAGGTAACACTTTATAATACCTACACACAATTGACTATGTATTAACTATGTATTAACAATTTATACGAGTGTAAATGTAAAATTTGATTATTTTTAACCAACAGGTGCAGTGTTTACAACTGTTTCTTTGTTTACCTGTAAAGCAGATATACAAACACTGCACCTGTTGGTTAAAAATAATCAAATTTTACATTTATCTTTGCAAGACACTAGTCTGAACCTTTACAAGACATTAACAAATAGGTAACAAAGGGTTAATACATAATGAACAACCCATTTATAAATGGGTAATACATAGTTAATTGTGTGTAGGTATTATAAAGTGTTACCGAGAATCACAATATAGAAAAAAATACAATGAACCACAGTAAGAATATGGATCTGAGAGGAAGCTGATGAAAGTACAATAAAAGATGGGGAATTTATTCACCTTCTTCACAAGCTTTAATGACCAAAAGCTGGGATGTTACATCCGCAGAGCAGAAGTTACAAACAACCTACAAACAATGCACCTCTTTGCCCAGCTGGTTTCTAAAGATCATCAGTTCCTTGTTGGCCCCATGCCTGGCCTTTCAGCAGATTGTCTCACACAAGCACGTTCCATCGTTCAAAGATATTAGCTAACACATAACAAACCAAAAGAATGGAAACTACGAAATTTTGTCCAGTGCCCTATAGGTGGAGGAGATAAAATTACAGGAGAATTAATTTCAATTAGACAAAACAAACTGTATTGACAGAAGCTAGATGCAAAAGATGCAGGACAAGACAGTGTCACTGTGGGGAGGATTGCTCGAAGGAAGACATTCTTTGGCTTGATTAGACCGAAACTATTCCCACAGACGCAGCAGCAGACTTTCCCACCTGTATTGTTATGTCAAATATAAATCACACTCTCAGCTCCTGCAGCGCTGAACTGTCACAGAGGAAGGAGTCGCTGGTTTATAGTTCATTATATCTTCCACACAGTTTCACAGATTAAGTATGATAATGTGAAATTAAATCTGACATTGATTTGCGGTTACAAGTACGAAGGCAGTCCAATGTGTCATTATTAATTCATACCATCCCGTGTGATGATTTGGTACTGAAAGCTGACCTTATCATTCCACAGGTGGTGGTATCTCATCTGGGATTTTTCAAGGCACTCATGCAATCTCCAGCTCTACCCCGTTTAACCCCACCCAGCAGGTGAGTAATGAGTAACTAGATTAGATGGAGATAGATCTAATGCTCCTCTCTTTTAGTGGAGCAGAGATTATTGAAATGTTTGGGAACCTCAGTTGTTGTCTTCTGTGTTTGCAGGACTTTTCGGCATACTCCAGCTATAGTCAGGGTCAGTACTCACCATATTATAACTCACACTACAACAGCCCCTACCTAACCAGCAGCAACATCAGTCCTACTGCCATCACGGCTCCGGTGGCCTATCAGCACTCGGAGCACCCAGTCATGTTGCCCAATCACAGCCCAGAGTCACATACAGGTAAGTAGTGATGACATGAACATACAGAACATACAATTTGATAAAAGATGGACAACTGCTGATTTATTTGTCCATTTTACACCAACGACCCAGTTAATCGACGTATATTAAAATGTCTATTAATGAACATTCCCAACTAGTGCTGATACTGTAGCTAATCTGGAGATGATTTAGTAGTGATATTTTGTTTGGTACTTTTTAACCTAGGTGATTTTATGAATGCGTTTTTATGGATGTGAGCAACAGACTATCTATCTATCTATCTATCTATCTATCTATCTATCTATCTATCTATCTATCTATCTATCTATCTATCTATCTATCTATCTATCTATCTATCTATCTATCTATCTATCTATCTATCTATCTATCTACCTATCTACCTATCTACCTACCTACCTACCTACCTACCTACCTACCTACCTACCTATCTATCTATCTATCTATCTATCTATCTATCTATCTATCTATCTATCTATCTATCTATCTATCTATCTATCTATCTATCTATCTATCTATCTATCTATCTACCTACCTACCTACCTACCTACCTACCTACCTACCTATAGGCAGACAGACAAACTCCAGCGAAAACCTAACTTCCTTGGTGGAGGTAATAATGAGAACAGAGGGGATTCCCACATAAATTTTGTGTTGACATCAAGGAATCTTGTAGTTTTAAGGATTCTGCACATCATGTTAAAACTAGCTACATGATTGAAAAATGTTTACCCAGTAAACATGAGTTAATATAACAGAAGGTACATGTTAGATATATGTTGTTACAACAGACACTCGTTACTTTTTTGAGTACACAGAGTTAACATGATATTTATCAAAACACAGCAACAAAGCTTGCATGTGACATCTGGGAAAACTGAAGATCTGGCCAGTTGATTTCACTCATATTTGAAAAAGGATTAGACTCTTACGCATCATTACTTGTAATGTGTATACAACACTGCTAACAGATGCTGATCTCCAGTGAGATTAAGTTGATCTTAATGTTTTAATGTTTTCTGAGAAATTACAGTTGGACTACAGGTGTAATTTAATCAGTCTAAATCAAAACAAAGCCTGAATTTCCTATTGCATGATAATACAAGGTCCTTTATTTTAACACAGTGTTTGGTTAAACTTCCGCACACTATCAATCACTTACCCGGAAGTGATTTTTTGTTTTGTATTAAGAACAAAGAAAACAATGTGTCAAATATCTCATATTTAGGATGACATGCCCAGACAAAACAAACAAAGGCAATTAGTAAGAAAAACACTAAATGAGCCACTACTACATATTATGGCATCATGTCAGTTTCTCATGTAATGGTTGGTTCTGGAAAATTATTTCAGGAATGTGATGTCCCTTATTTATGTTGGTAGGTTCCTGGTCAAAAGGAAAATGCAGCCCAAAGGCAGTATTTCTGTATAGTATTTTCATAAAACCATCTGATACAGTGTCAGAAGATAATCACATTTGAGGTACAACATGAGAACATATCTTGTAATTTCATTGTTCAAAACATTCTGAAATCAGATTGCATCATAATAAATGGTCTTGGTTTTGTATGTGCCATTTTGGTTAGATTTATAATAGTGATGATCCCAAAGGTCAGTATTATCCTGATCCTGACAGAAAGTTGGATTCTGGGAGGATTTCAAGCGTCAAAAAATATATTGATGATATTGACCATACGCTTATGGTTTGGTTTAGATTTTGGAGTTGATCTGTTTAACTATAACGTGGTTTTGAAAGTAAAGTTGACATTAATCTACAAATGAAATATTTCTATAAAGTGACAAAAAAATTATAGTTCCATTATGAGTGTTAATATAAACTAACAGGTTTAGTAATTGTCCTGTTTTCTGTCAGATTACAGCTTAAGTGAAGCCATATTCCTTGTTGGTCTTTACATAACTACCCTGTAGTGGATGTCTTGTACATTTGTTAATTGTGGAATAAAACCTCTAATACATGTGTATTGGAATTATCTACTTCATTATAATAAATAATAATAATAATAATTTTAATGCTTTTCTACACACAATGGATCCATTATTCATTCATTCTCACATTCTCACTCTGGTGGTGGTAAACTACATATGTAGCCACATTTGCCCTGGGGCAAACTGACAGACGTGTGGCTGCCATTTTGTGCCTGATGGTATTTCACAATACCATCAGAGACCCTTCCGCAACCAATCCGTTGTCAAAGGAGGGTCGTCATCTAAAATGCTTGCATGTGATTGGATGAAAAATATGTCCGTCATCCACTTCAGCCACTCACTCAAGTCAAGCCACTTAATTGGCGAAAATAGTTTACATCAGGTATATACACAGCAACAGAAGGGGTTTAAACTCAAGATTTATATGTGACGTGAACCTTGTCTACTGTGATGCCTACCAAGTTCTTCTGGTAAATGTCGTAGGAAAGCATGGTTCTCCAATTATCCTTCAGCCCAAATTCAGGGCTAGCGAACATAGACAGTGTATACACTATACTATATTATATTATGTCCATACTGCCGAAAACTAGGTGACAACATCTTTGCAGATGTGGTTGTCATTTCTGCCTCCCAGTTCCATTGCTTTACCAGCCTCTTTGACATGGTCCTCTACCAACACAACCAGGGGGGTACCACAATAACCATGGGCTTCTGCACTGGTACTATTTCTTCTTCCACCAGTCGATAAAGAAATCCACTGATAGATCAAACTCTTGCCAAACGCAGTCAGGAGAAGAGCAAAACTTTCCATTAACAAATGCTTCCAAAGTCATCCTCTGTTCATCTTTTTAGGAATGAACATGCGGTAGACAAAAGTCAAGTCTATATGGACCCTCAGATAACTAATGCACACTGCCATTGTTGTGTATCTGAAAAGACTACACTGCCATCGCTTCTGCTTTACGTTGCACCAGCCACAACGCCACACTGCCACACTGACTGGCTCCTTTGTTTTGAGGTAGATTCAATCTGCATGCTACTCAGAGGGTCGTGTGAGTGTAGCGTAACACAGCCAGATGATGTAAGTCAGGTTAGTTTACGGGGGTGCCCATGGCTAAGTTGGTAGAGTGGGTCATCCAGTAGCCTAAATGTTGGCAGCTCAAATCCCGCTCTGTCTCAGTCCATTGTGTCCTTCAAAGTCACGTTTACTTTATTATTCTCCCTAGGGACCATAGACACCAATAGCAGTCACGCTTCTGTCAGTCTGCCCCAGGGCAACATATGTAGTTTACCACCACCAGAGGGAGAATGTGAGAGTGAATGAATAATGGGTCACTAATGTACAGCGCTTTGAGTGGCCAAAAAAGTGCTATATAAATCCAAAGCAATATTATTATTTATTGAACAATTAGTTAGGACAATTTCAATTCTGGTCTGAGAAATGTACCAAAAGCACTGAGGAAAAACTGTAATAAATGTCATCTGTAACCATGTGTTTACAGATGTTGATTAGTAAATTCAATTTGTTTGTTGTTGTTTTTGTGCGGTCTAGGGGAGTACCACCCACCTCCAAGCCCCCCCACACCCGGTAAAGACGAGGGGGTCGCTTCACGAAGAGGGTCAGATGGGAAGTTGAGGGGGAGAAAAAGAGTCAGTGACCCTGCCCCCCCTTTGGACTCCGACATAGAGGTAACCACACACACACACACAATGATGAAAATGATATTTATATTTATCTTTCTCTGTGTCTCTCTCACATAAACTTTCATGAGGTTAACATTACACACTGTATCTGTTATTTCACTGCAGCGAGTGTTTATCTGGGACCTGGATGAAACCATCATCATTTTCCATTCGCTCCTCACGGGAACCTTCCCCTCACGATATGGCAAGGTAATGGCAGTGAGATGGATGGATGGATGGATGGATGGATGGATGGATGGATGGATGGATGGATGGATGGATGGATGGATGGATGGATGGATGGATGGATGGATAGATAGATAGATAGATAGATAGATAGATAGATAGATAGATAGATAGATAGATAGATAGATAGATAGATAGATAGATAGATAGATAGATAGATAGATAGATAGATAGATAGATAGATAGATAGATAGTATACAGTGTACAAAAAAACCTGTCACTTACTGTATGATGTAAACTGTTACTATTAGCTACACATGACAACAGATTATCAGACCATAGGTAGGCATCATTACAATAATAAACAAAACAATGCTGCTTTAGTCAAATCATCCCAGTACAAGAGTTAAAATGCTTATTTGACTAACAGTCAAGGGTTCGTCTGCATGAGCCAAGTCCACGACCTCTCATCCATGAGCATTTTCACACGCTGGCTGTTTTTGTCCTTCTGCGCTCTTGTTTCTTTTCATAATGCACAGAGGTTGTTTAGCTACCCCAGTGTCCTGCAGCGTGACTGACAGCCAGCGGGACCTTTACATAACAGACAGGCAGCTGACGGCGGTGCATTTCTCGTATTTGGCTGTGGATCTGTGTTTTAAATTCTCACGATCCCCCCGTGGGTTGACACAAGGCTGATGGGAGTTTGGGATGAGAGCAGCGTTTTTCTGATCAGTTCAGCTCCCCAGTAGGCAGGCCATGCTCACTCACAGTTGTTTCTTTTTCTTTCTTTTCTGCCACAGATAGTGCAAAGAAATAGAGGGGGGTGGGGGGGTAGGGGAAGAGTGCATGTGTTGAAATGTGACTCATGTGCCAAAAATTCCTGATTCCTCCCACCATCCAAACACCCCGCTGCTGGAACCGGGAGAGCTCAGTTGGACAGACTCTGACATCAAAACTCAGACATGCAGCAGAGGAATTAGATGAATGACAGCGGAAAAACAGATTAACAGTCCAAAGCGTCAAGACATCTTACAAGCTAGCAATGTTTTCGCTCTTTTCTTCCCCTCCCCTTACAGAATCTGCAGCTTACTCATCAAGTCTCCTGGCATGAATTTATCAACCACTCTATCTGTTTCAGTCTAGTTTTAACAGGCCGGGTTCTTCCCATTAGACCCAGACTATTAAACTCTTACCATAAACAAATGTTTGGAGCTGTACTTTAAAGGGGGTCAAAGTGCAGCTTGCTGAAAAGACTAATGGTGCGTTGAAAGACAATTGTTTTCAGCCAAACTTGAATGGAAATCCACATAAGAAGCCGATTCCCCTTCCTTGTAACCTCTATCTTCCATTATCTCATCTATCATGCAGCGACCTGCACGTTTCCCCAGTGCTTGAGTTTTCTTCCTTTGCTCTGTCTTTTATATCAAAAATCTCCGGTGGGAACAGAATACTTTGGGTGCTTTGTTTCCTTTGTTTTCCACTAGCGTGGGGTTATCAGGTAAAAGGCTTTTATTTGTGTTCAGGGCCTCTGTATTGGACAGCCCTCGCCTTTCGAGGAAGGTGATTATGGATAATTACTTTAATTATTAGACAAGTAGAATAACCCTCTGTTAAGCCTTTAACCACTCCCTCCTCATTCTCTCCATTCATCCTTCCTTTTCTGGCCAGTGTTTCTCAATTCTCCACCCTTGTCATGTTCCGCCTCCTGCTGAACTTTTTCCAACCCTTCATCTTCACTTCCTTCTTTCTCTTTAAACCCTTGTTTTTCTAGAGACAGGTCGTAAGCAGTCATCATTTGCCCCGCTTGTGTCATCAAAAACACATTTCTGCCATTTTGAAGCAGGAGACAGCTCAGCTTGTCATTTCATATACGCTAATCTCACATTCACCTTTGGCTGACACCACTCGCATGAACCAGTCTCGCTGCCAAGGACGAGACGACGCTACCATCAAAATAATGCACCACACAGACATGTACACACACCTGCCTTTGTAGTCTTCAACAACAATGTGCCCACGTTGTTTGCCAGCCTGGTACACAGGATGATTTATGTGTTTCTACACATGGTAATTTGCCTATTAAGAAACAAAAATGTAATGAAGGTAATGCAACTCCAAAGTATTTGTGCAGAGGGGGAAAATCTGAATTCTACTTTTGTGGTAAATCAATCAAAACCAGAAGTTCCCTTGACAATATGGAAAATAAAATGCTGAATAATTTGCAAGATTTACTCACCAAGGTTAACATTAAGAAAAACTAACAAAATGACAAACACTAGTCATTGAAAAAACATTTTCATTAAATGAAATAAGTGAAAACCATAATTAAAAGATAAAAAAGATAACTAACTGAAACTTTATTGTGGGTTTAAAAACTAATTACAATGTCTAAAGATTTTGGCTAAAATTCCCTTCATTTTAATATGAAACTGGTTTGTTTTGCTACATGACAAAATTAAAGCTAATAGTAAAACTAAACTAAATCCAAGCATTTATTAAAAAAATAAAATAATGGGTAATAAAAACTAGGAAACATGCACTAAAAACTAATTAAAACTAACTGAATTAGAGGAAAAAAAGTCAAAACTAAATAAAACTAAACTATAATGAAAAGCCCTTTACTATTATAACCTTAGTATTTATAATGTGATTTGTTGAAGCAGATTTTTGCACTTTTTCTTTATTATTTGCTACTAAGAAAACAAAAGTAGTTGGTTAAACAAATGGACTAGAAAGACTGGGAGACACGCGTTAGGATGACATGTAATGAAACAAATTTTTAAAAGAAGTTTAAATTCAAATCACATAAGATAAGAATCAGCCGTGTGTTTGATTGACAGATAAGTATGCACACCTGCCTCTTCCTGAAACCTGTTTATGTCAATCCAGTTGATGAGTTTGCATAGGAAATAAAGGAAAGCCGTTTAGGGAGACACAGTGGCGGCTGCATTGACAAGGCTGTGTTACTGACAGGAATAATAAGGTTTAATAATCAGATTTAAAACTTTCCTCCCAATCTATCAGTCAATCTCAGGCCTTGCTCAACATTTTCATATTAAATAATTATGAGGAGTTTGGCTCCTTATGTCAGCAGCAATTGGTCTTGTTTTTATTAACTGGCTCCAAACGATAATGATTTACAGTCTTCTTATTTAATGTGCTGAAAAGTGCGTGACATTGGTTTATGATGGACAGATATGTGTTGGTGTGATCCCTGAGGGGAAATTTGTTTTTACAGTTTACATACAGCACTGAGCAATGCACCTACTTGTATAAAATTATTAATTGTATATGTGTTGAAGAAATCATTCATCATCTTAATTCCAGATCAAGGATTGATGTATATATTAACTCATAAAGACCCAGTGCTATTTTTGTGACAGTTCCCAAATTATTTTTCTCTATATTGTTAGATTATCTTTTTTTTTTTTTTTTTTTTGGTAAAAATCTGATATTTTCCGATATTTCATTTACTGATCATGTAGATGTTCTTAAAAGCTCCGAGTACAGTTGAGGATTATTATATCAGTGACAGAGAAACCTCAAGAAAAGGGGACTTTTTCAGTAAAATATATCATTAACTGAACATAAACACAGTATCTCCAACTACTGTCAGTTATCAAATTACTGGTGAATCAATGTTGTAGAAGGTGAACGTCCAGGTGAGTCATATCTGATGAGTATGAAAAGATGACAAATTAAATTTTTACGCCACTTAATTTGCATCCATTGATTGCATTAGTGGATCAGCAGGTATTAAATATTTTACATCAGTAGATGATTTTGTTTAGTGGCTATGTGGGTCTTTATGGGTTAAAACATGTGAATAGGTGTCTATTTTAGTGTATTATTTGTTTTGAAGGATTTCCTGTCACAGTTCTTAAAGGGATTATCTGGAGTAAAATTAATTTTAGCTCAATTTTTACTTAACTGGGTGTACATACATACAGCTAACATCAAAATCACACCTTTTGGATGTACAATGAGAAATTTTGATTCTGCTGTTTTGAAAACAACCTGTTAGTAGACTACGCTTTGCTGTTCCATACTGCTTCATTTCAATTTCTAATGAAACACTGGACTTTTTTAAAAAAGAATGCAACAAAATCGTGAATTTCCAGAACACTCGACAATTGACTGTTACAGACTTCCTCCTAAAGACGGCTCCTGCATCTAGAAAGGTACTGGCTTGAGATCAGTAACTACGGACACACTATCTGATGACATGAAGACCTCGGGACACTTTAGTTTGCCTTTAGGGACCCTCTACACAGTAAATTTTGCAGTGTTAAATCAACACTTAGAGAGTTAATTTGGAGACAATGGGACCAAATACACTCTAGAAGAAGTTAAATAAACTCTCTAAGTGTTGATTTAACACTGCAAAATTTACTGTGTACTTACTACCGCATAAGTGGGATGTTGTTTAGAACTTTAGAAGAGGTCTTTCATGTCAGCCAAAAACATGCGCTAATCACCTCCATGCTAACACAGTTTAGCTAAAAATGGAAAAATTTACATTTCTCAATGTACATCCAAAAGGTGTGATTTTGATGTACTCATAATTATCTAAAAATTGAGCTAAAATGCATTTTACTCCAGATAATCCCTTTAACAGTGTATATAAAGCATCTTTATAGCTTTTTAAATGTAGGTTAATGTTAGCAGCTGATCTGTTTTGCTTCTCTTTGCCTTCATCAGGACTCTTCCAGGGCCGTGTCTCTGGGTTTGTGGATGGAAGAGATGATCTTCAATCTGGCTGACTCAAAACTGTTCTTCAATGACCTGGAGGTGAGATTCAACATAAGGAGGCATCATTTTAAGTTCAATGCAGCAGGAATTTTATTTTCCTGTTACCCTGGCCCCCCAAAAGAGAAGTAAGGGGCATCGTTTTTGGTTCTGTTTTTGTTTGTCGGAAACTTCACGCAAAACACTACTTAATCAATTATGACTTTTTTAGGAAAGGTGCAAGATGGTCCAGAATAGATAACATTAAATTTTGGTGAATGTAGGTCAAAGGTCAATGTCACCAAAAATGTGTTTTTTGTAATGGGACAAATCAGAAATTTCCTTTTCATTCCTGCATATATGATGATAGCTTATTTTTTGCTCTCACTGTTAATGTGCATTGACATCACAACTTTGAAAGATAAATTCGAAGACTCTAGGTCAAAGGTCAAGGTTATAATAAAGGGCCATATCAACTTTGGATCTAACTTTTGAACTATTCATCATAGAGTCTTACAATGAACACCAAAATGCTCATCTTTCAATTACGTACCTTGTGTGTATAGATTTTGACCTATTGTTGCCCTAAGAGGCCGGGGGTCATTGGGTCAATACCTAAAGAAACGTTTAATAATTTTTAGCATGGTTTTAGTGATGACTTTAGCATCTGGTTATTTATTATTATATTTTTATTACTATCATTATTCATTATTATTTTATGCTGGACCTGAAGAACAAATGTTGTCCTTAATGTTTGTTTTTAACATGTTGAATGACAATAAAGCTACCTTGAACCTTGGATAGAGACATAATTACTCCTATTGACAGACAGGAAATAACTATAACCTTTGACTTTGAATGACCTTAAAATGTCAAAATCAAGGTCACGTGATTTTAAATGGTCATAACTATAAAAAGAGTGGTGGTGATACATAATCAGTTACTATTTTATCCAGATAGGAAACCATATATAGACTCCCAAATGACAGAATGACCTTTGACCTTGAGCACCCTGACAGGTCAAGCCCATAGTCTTATGGTTTGAGACGGAGATGTCCATTAAGGGCTAAAATGTTTGAAGGGGCAGGGTAAGTTGTGCCTGGCACCACTTGGTTTTTTTTGTTTGTTTTTTTTTTATTCAAGTTCTAATGATTTTTTTCCTATAAACTGAGAAAATCAGCAGAAAAAAAAACAGATCCAGTGGTGTAAGTTGGCATACTGCTGACCAGAAAACCTTCCAGACAGCCTAGTGGTTAGAGGTTTGACATTTTGATGCTGTTTTCTTAATTGATATAAAGTGCAGTGGCGGCCATTGGAGAAATCCTCTCACTCAACATCTCTACTGGGTTAATTCTTACCAAAGCATTTTCCAAGCAATTTGTCCTCGAGGGATATTAAAAAAAAATGCGGTAACTGTTGGAATTAGGACTCTCAACCCTATCCAGTGGCTTAAATATCCATGATGCAAGTCCTAGAAGTGATGAGTTTTTAAAAAAAAAGAAGCAAAGAAGCCCAAGTGGTTAATAAAATGTTGTTTTACTACCTACTAGTGACAGAGCAGTACATATGTTCTTTATCCCGCATTCTCTGGCCTTGTTCTGACAAAGAGAAAGATTAGAGGGGGACACAGAGAGACTACAAGCATACTTTGTCTTGTAATTATAGGTGTGTGTCTGAGTATCTGAGGGGAAAATTAGTCAAACAGAAATAGGAACAGTCAAGAGGAGGGAAAGGAGCCAGCGAAGCCATTTGCAAACCCAGTTTTTATCCCTTCTTTTGTTGTCAGGGCTCAGTAAATCTCCAAAGCAGCATAGACCACGGTGAGCTGACAACTCCTGTTAAATCCTGAGGTACAATTATCATGTCAATGCCTACATCAGCGGTTATGAGTATTATCACTGCTGTCATGACCGTAATACCAACAGAAGATCATAAACTCATTATGACCTTCTGATTAACCCCTAAAGACCCTAGGCTACTTATGTGGAAATTACAAAAGCCTTTAAGTGATTCATCGCAATTTATTATAATATTATCCTCTGTGTTTTGTAAGTAATTATCATGTCTTTTCCTATGTTTAATTGATTGATCATGTACATGTTCATTCAAAGTCATACTTAAGAGGTTAAAGTTCAGGATGATTACATCAGAAACGGAGAATATGCTCTTATAATATTTATAACCTTTATTTAATCAGGAAAAAAGTTCATTGACATTAAAAATCTCTTTTTCAACAGGCCAAGATAGCAGCAGCAGTAGCAGAAGTTACACAAAATGGAAATCAAAGCTATGCATTAACACTAATATACATACACAAACTGAAGAAAAAGTGACTTGTAGTAAAATATATCGTTAACTGAACATAAAACCAGCGTGTCCATCCACTGTCATTGAACTCCATGGGTTTTACTGGTGAATCAGTGTTGTAGAAGATGTTTTCCACATTCACTATGATGCCTCTGAATGTCCAAATGATAATATCTGATGACCGTGACAAAATGACAAATTGCATTTTACACCAGTTATTTACATGAAGTGATAGGAATTAATGGATCAGAACACATTACACATTTTATTTTAGCAGCTGGTTTTGATCAACAGCAGCTGTTTGATCCTTTCCACATCAAAATGTCCATATTGTAAACTAGAAAAGCATTCAGGGAGCTCACACCTCCACCTAGGCACATCAGTTCCACCAAAAGCATTTGTTCTTTGTGCCAGTATCAACATTTCCTGAAAATATCATCAAAATCCTTCCATATTTTTTTTTTTTTTTACTGACCTGGCTTACAGACAGACAAACCCTGATGAAAACATAACCTCCTTGACAGAGATAATAAGATGGTGACTGTGTCTGATTTCCTGCTCTTATACTTACATTAGACTCTGGGCACCACACCCAGCGACACTGTTGTACAGGTCAGGCAGCGGTGTAGGGTCTGCAGGGGACAATGGTACCTGAGTGGGAGGTGGGCTGTGGCCTTAGAGAAGTGAGTTATGCAGAAATGGTGGGATGATGAGGTAGTGTCTCCTTCTGTCTCAGTATGGCTGAAATGTGATCGTACAGGCCGTCTGACCAGGTGGACTGTGTGACAACAAGGAGCAGCGTGTTACACGTGTGCAGTCCATTTATATGTGGATGTGTGTATACTGTGAAAGAAAAAGCTGCTGCGTTGTGTTTTTTTTTTCTGGGCCTATCATCACTCATCCCTGTTTTCTTTTCATTCCACATATCATACTTATCCAAAGCTGTTTTCATGCTTCTTATTTAACTCCTGATTGATGAAGGTGTTTTGGCTGTAGTCTAATATTTAAGCTACACTGTGGTTTCAGTGCCTGTGGTTTGCTTGGTTGCATTAACATCCAATAGAAAGAAACAACACCCAGACCACTCTACTTCACAAAAACAATGGCTCTTTCTTGGAGGCTTTTTTTTTTTTTTTAACCAAAAGGCTGGATGCAGACTTACTTAACTGTATTTAACTATGTGGTTCTGCTAGAATAGCCCAGCCATATTAACTGTGTCCTGTATCATCGGCGCCTTGCAGTCCTGTGTGCTGACACCTTATTTCCTCTTTCCTTGTCTGTATTTTAATCTCCTTATTTTTATTCCTCTAGCTGCTATCACCCCCGGAGGCTCCCCGTCTTTAAGAGTACAGATCTGCCTGTACAGAACTGCTTTCTGAAATGGATCTCTTGATATTTCCGCTCTCCTTTTCATTTCCCAGGAATGCGACCAGGTTCACATTGATGACGTGGCATCAGACGACAACGGCCAGGACCTGAGGTAAAGCTTCTCCTGTTTTATGCACTGTACTGACAGCTCTACTGTGTCTCGTGAACCAGACTTGCCCTCTGGGTTTTAATGCACAGGAGGAAAAAAGGAGATGAGACGAGGAGTGGGCGCATTTGTGTGGTTCTGCATGTGTTCATGCATGCAAGCATGTGCATGTCTTTTATTTCCCCAAGTTCCACAACCATATAATATGTCACAGGATTATCCAGCGCTTTCATTTCTCATTGAAATGTCTCTTTATCATTCTCTCTGTGTCCCACAGTCCAGACATTTTATTGCATAAATTTGTTGAAGCACTTTAAGATACTTTAAGGAGTGATTTGAGAAGGAGCCAGTCTGTAACAAAGTACTTCTTGAAGCATTTCTTTTATTGAACTTTACTTTGGCTCTTTTGATTCAGATATGTTTTTTATATATCCTTGTCACAGGGAATCAATAGACTTTATTGCTTTTTACTAACAAAGCTTCATTCACCACTGCTGTCTGCAAATTTCAATTTTACTGTGTTTCCTGAAAGGTTTGTGGCTGTCCTGAGCCATCAACCGTTTGATACTAAAGAGTGTAAAATAAATACTAGAGTGAGAAAAAGTTGATAAGTAAATATTTGAATATTCACAAAGACCAATGCATCAACTATAGTATTTTGCAAAGATGCACTTTCCCTCTCTGTATGATATATATCTAGTCGTATATTCTGGTTTTGTGATCCTGCAGCACATACAACTTTGGGACTGATGGCTTCCAGAGCCCAGCAGGAGCCGGTTCGCTGTGCCTGGGGTCGGGGGTCCACGGAGGAGTGGACTGGATGAGGAAACTAGCTTTCCGATACCGCAGAGTGAAGGAGATTTATAACGCATACAAAAATAATGTTGGGGGTGAGTTTCACTGTCTTTTTTTTTTTTTTTTTTTTTTTTAAGCTGCTGTATTATTTCTGTAATTTGGATTACATATCAGTTTTTGGAACTAATAAAGAAAACCTGTTTATAATATAACTTCCAAAACAATGTTTCCATAACTTGTTGCAAGATTACAAAAAAAAAAAACTTAATGAAGGAAAGGTTTTAGACATGAATGATGTAAAGTGATGGATGACATGCATTAGTTTGTGGTAGAAATTTAATGAATATTATACCTTACCTTTCTATTGCCAAAATTTGATGAAGAAGTGTCCCTCTGTTTTGACCCAGGAAAAAAAAAGAACTAGTAAAGCACTCATAGAAAGCAGACACCCCCCCCCCACACACACACACACACACATGGATTACCACCAAATTTGTATCACTTGTTCTTTGTGTTGGTATCAACATTTTCTGAAAATTTTAGCCAAATCCGTCCATAACTTTTTGAGTAATGTATGCAAACACACACACACACACACACACACACACACACACACACACACACACACACACATAAATGCCAGTGAAAACGTAAATATATATATATATTACACTATAAATCTAATTTACAATGTAGCTAAGAAACAATCATGCAGTAATAAAAGACAATACATGAACATTAAAGCTTTAAGACCAATTGAAGGAATTAAAGCTGGAAAATTTAAGGAAATAATGATAAAGAAAAGAAAAGCACAAAGCCAGTAATTAAAATCAGCTGAAACTTGAAAATCTAGATGTGTTTTTCATTACAATTGCTGTAAAAATGTTTGTTGTGTGTACTGTTCCTCATTCCAGGTCCATTAGTAAAAACAGACAGAACCTGCAGCATAATTTTTTCTTTGTCTGAGAATAAGTTATGATGTGGTGAAAAAAAACAGTCAGGGTTATTTGTCAGCTAAAAGAGTGATTCAGATGTTGTTTTAGTGTGCCAAAGCTGATCACAGCTGGCTCCTTTAACTGTGTTTTGTTGTTGTTGTTGTTGTTGTTGTTCAGCTTTTAAAGTACACTTCTGAGGGCTTGGTTACAAGCAGTTTTGTGTTAGAAATTTAGAAACTGCAGACGATCCTACCGTCACCAGTAACATTTCACAGCAGTTTGGTAAAAGAGATGTTTTGTGTGTTGGAAAAGACTGTCCATCATATGCTTCCTTGTGTTTGATTGGCAGGTTTACTGGGAAGTCCCAAACGAGAGGAGTGGTTACAGCTCAGGAGAGAAATGGAAGTCCTGACCGACCTGTGGCTGACTCAAGCACTCAAAGCCCTGGCCCTCATCAACTCCAGGTGCCAGACAAGACTTTATGAAACCTATGCCCAACACTGAGATTAACAGTTTTTCATACATTTCATATCCTGTGAAAAACATAATATCTCCTGTTACAACCCAAAATGTAATAACTGCCAATAATGTATTAATTTAGGCCCATTTAAAATGTAATAAAGCCAATGACGTTATAACATTTTGCCAATGTTGGCCATGCTGGAAATGCAGAGGTTAACAGATGAAAATATATACAGTCATTTTTATGTGTTGCTACATTACTGGACACAAGTGAGAAGAAATATGAACAGTAAAATAGTAAAGTACATTTCAAATACTACTCTACTGAAGTCATCTGTGCTACATATCCATTTAAATAACGTAGGCAGACAGCAGATTTGGTCAACCACCTTTTTAAGAGGCAATATTTATGCATTTTCTAACATGAATGTAAAAATAAAATAAAGTAAAACACTGCTATTATTGGTATAGTTATTACATTATCAAAGGTTTTTTTCTTCTTTTTTTTTTTGCTATGACAATCAAACAGATTAGTGGTCGACATAGAACATACGTTTCACTATCATCCTTCTTGTAGCTGAAATAATTAAATGAAATTAATAATTAAAAATAAATAAATAAAAGAAATGGGTTTTTTTATGTAAAAAAAATACAAATAAATAAATACATAAAAGAAATTAAAAAGAAAGAGAAAAAAATAATAATAAAAAAAGATGTTGGATTTCTTTCTGGCACTGAGCCTTTGGTTTTAGGTGATTTTCTCTTGTTCATTTGTCATTTTTCAGTCTTGTTACCAGTGACTCACTCCAAACTGGTTCAGAATCATTGTGATGTGCTCAGTGTGTGTCAGCTTCTATTGAAATTAAATGAGAATATGTTGAGCTCATTCGTCTCATACATTGCAGGACCTGCGACCTACATTGTGACGTCGATGCTCAAACAATATATAGTGCAGCTGTAGTCATGACTGTAATATTAATGTAGTTTTCATTTTGCTTCAGGCCAAACTGTGTGAACGTGCTGGTGACCACCACACAGCTCATTCCTGCTTTCTCCAAGGTCTTACTGTTTGGACTGGGCTCAGCCTTTCCTATCGAAAATATCTACAGTGCCACTAAGACAGGTGAGGAAAGTCTGACAAAATAATCATATTAACTGTCAGTAGAAATTCAACTGTGTTAATGTAGTAATTGAAAAATATGGAGTTTAAAGATCTGTTTGTTTTTCTTTCCAAAGGCAAAGAGAGCTGTTTTGAGCGTATCTCCCAGAGGTTTGGTCGGAGAGCAGTGTACGTGGTGATTGGAGACGGACCTGAAGAGGAGAACGTGGCCAAGAAGGTATGAGTCAGTCTGATGGTAAAACACTGACTGTTAATGAACCACAACTAATCAGTCAGCCCTGTATAATCCTTCACATATAAAGGTGGGTTATCATGTTATCCATGTGGATTAATAATCATATATTAGTTTATTTCGATTGTGTCACATAGTAAAGAAAAACAAATAACCAAGGAAGAAAAACATATAAATAAATACATGACACAGTAGTCGGAATTATCATACAATTCTATAACAAATTCAAAAGGGAGTGGGAAGAAAATAAAACTTATCAATTCAATTCAGTTTATTTGCCAGACACTTGTCCAAAATATACATAAAAACAGATACATTAAAAAAATGATAAAAACAGATTAAATCAGATTGAAACCCATTAAAACAGATAAAAACAAATACAAATACACATTACAAACAGACCAAGATGAAAAAAAAATATACAGGCATTTAATCCAATGTGCTCTCAGCATGGATGTATACCATGTGCTACTTAGTCTAGGATTTAAAAGTGCCACCATGATGATTTGTGGAGTCGTCTTTTCATTGTGTAAACTTATATATTAACTTTCTTAAAAGTGCTTGTAGTGTATTTACCCCAACGGAAACAAACATATCTTATAACTAACTTATAACATAACTTATCATTATCATTATTATCCCACCCATTCACATTGTAATGACATCATTAAGATACTAAAAAAGCAACTAAGCAATATGGATTGATTAGTGATGAGGGGGGGGGGGGTGATAACTGTCATAATGATAACAACAGCACAGAAATATATAATAATAATAATTTCAATAGATTAATTTGCTAGTATTGTTGTTATTGTGGCAGTGGTAACAGTGGCGGCAGATATAACAGCCATGACACACAGATCAGACCAGTCATAGGGTACAAACCCCCCCACCCCCCAACAACAAGGTAGTCTCATAGGGCTTTACAGAGGTAGTTAAAAAAAATATTCAATCCTCCCTGCTGCCGTAGCCCATATTTTACTCCTGCACTGAATTTGCAAAAGCATGCAGAATAGTTTTAATATTAATGATTATTTTTATTTTTATTTATGTTTATTACATTTTTGGGATGCCACGGTGGTGCAGTGGTTAGCACTCATGCCTCAAAGCAATAAAAGGTCCTGGGTTCAATTCCAGTACCAGTGGGTGGGACCTTTCTGTGTGGAGTTTGCATGTCTTTTGTGGGTTTTCTCCAGGTACTCCAGTTTCCTACCACCATAGGCTGGTGTGGCTGCAGGTTTTTGTTACAACCAACCAGGAGTTCACAGTTTGACCAATCAATGCTCTGAAGATTGAGATCAGTTGATTAATTGAGTCCAGTCTGGTGTGCTGCTGTTTGGTTGGAACAAAAACCTGCAGCCACACCAGCCCTTTGGGAATAGTTTGTCCATGTCTGATCTAAAGACATGTACTGATAGGTTAATTGGTTAAACTAAAATTACCCATAGGTGTGAATGTGAGAGTGATTTTTTTGTCTATATAAGTTCAGTCCGGAGATGAACTAGAGTCCAATATAGGGTGTACCCTTACAATTCACCCGTTGTAGCTGGATTAGGCCCCCAGTGACCCCTGTGACCCTAGTGAGGATAAAGCAGGTTCAGAAGATGAGATTAATTATTTTTTTTATATCATTTTATTAACATATAAAGACAATCACTCTCACATTCACACCTATGTGTAATTCAGATTTAGATTAACCTATCAGTGCATGTCTTTTAGATAGTGAGAGGAAGCCAGAGTACCTGAAAGGAACCCACACAGACACGGGGAGAACATGCAAACTCCACACAGAAAGGTCTGGTGTTGGAATCAAACCAGGAACCTTATTGCTGTGATGTGTGAGTGCTAACCACTGCACCACCATGGGCTCCCAGTGACGCCTGTGACCCTAGTGAGGATAAAGCAGGTTCAGAAAATGGAGTGAATGAATGAATTTTATTTTATTTTTTTCAGAAGAACATGCCGTTCTGGAGGGTGTCCTGTCGGGCTGACCTGGAGGCACTGAGCCATGCACTGGAGCTTGACTACCTCTAGAGGGCACCGTCTGTATGATTTTTCCTTTACTCATCAGAGGCTCCTGAACTCCTCCTGAGTGCAGCTAGTGGGGGGAAGTTGCCACTAGATTTCAAGGTTTGACGCAAGTGCATTGATCCCTAGAGAGTGAGAGAGCACCCAGTGGATAATTTCACCCCAAAGCCAAAGAGAAACTGTGAGGACATGGATGCACGGCTGCTGTGTTATATCTATCTATGACACGAAAACATGGAGCCAAGAGGGCTGGACCAAAATCAAAGTTAAAAAAAAGGACCAAAGCTTCGTAACTAACCGCAGGGAAGTATGGTTAATACTGCAAATGTCTTTTTAAACCCCTGGTTTTTTTCCAGTTCATCTCATTTTTTTGACTTGTGTCCCACTTTTGTACATGAAAGAGTGATGCACTGAATAGAAAAGAACCTTACATCCTGTTAAATGAACATAGTGTCTGCATGATGAAAAAAAACAACAAAAAAAAAAGCTTGGATTGTTTGACTTTTTCTTCTGCTGTTCTGCTTCTGCTTATAAGAGTTAATACATTTTTAATACCATTTTAAAGAAGAAATTCGAGACAATCTTAAAGATCTGATGTAACTTGGGATAGATTTCACCTTAACTGTTATTTTAGAACTACTTTATTCATATGTTCACTAGACTAAATGTCGTAAACTTTCTCCTCATAGTTGGAGGCTATTGAGAATAGTCTGGTTACGTTTTACAGTGAAAATGTGAGCTATTTATTTTTGGTTAAATTCTACCAGAGAATGATGTGGTATGTACAACTAAGCATCATAAAATCCCTTTAAATCCAAAAATATGCTCTAATAAAAAAAATAAAATAAAAAATCTTGAGTCTTAAAGATACTGTATCATAGGTTGGTGCTTAAATCCTTACTTCTGGGTTGTATATGTTGTCATGTTTTAATTCTCTTTTTTTTCTGTCTTTGGTTTATTTCCAATAACATGTTTGTAATATAGATGAAATGGTATGATTGTGCATGTGCTGATTACATTTCCTGTCAGCTTAGCTATTATTTGTATATAATGCTTTATTGTTGATTTATTTTGACAGACAGTTAAATAGATTAATAAAAAAAATAAATTAATTGCATTGTGGGGAAAAATGACTTTGGCTCTTCATTTTTTAACTTAACCACAAGGAAAAAAAATTTCATTAAAAGGCAACAAGCAGTTTTGAGATACACATTTTTATTTTTATTTATTTTTTAGGTAAGATCTCCCTCTTCAGGGTAGAAAAATAACTGCAATAACAAATCAAATCAAACGCGTGCTTTCATGTTATACAAAGCAAAAAGGTACTGGAACTCTTGTTTAGTATTTATGCTTTCATTTTGAAGATTTAAAAGATCGTGTCAATGCATCTGACACATAAATATTAAAATAAATATTAAAATAAATACAGACTATTCACATTCACATGTACCATGGATACTTTCACTCTACATGATGTCTATGTTCTGCAGAGGTGGCGAAATTACTCATATTCTGTAGTTAAGTAGAATTTCAGCAAAAAAGGATTTATAAAAGTAGAAGTATTGATTCAACTCCTTTACTGAAATCAAAACTTAATTAAGACTACACCTTCTCAATTGTAATAAAGAACAAAAGTAAAACTGCATTTTTGCCAAGAATGAAAATAACCAGGCAAAAATCATAAAAGTTCCCATTTTATAAACCTACAGTGAATGGCACAGACCAGAGTCCAGCACCAGGTCCTGACAGGTAACTAACAAAAACATGCAGGGACAGGTAAAAAAAAAAAAAACCTACATATGTTACATAATGCCACATTAAGGGAGTAAAAGTAAAAAGTTGCTAGAAAACTAAATACACAAGTAAAGTAAAAAAAAATACCTAAAAAAAATCTATTTGAGTAGAGTAAGAAAGTACTTATACTTTTTTACTTCCCACCACTGATGTTTTGACATCAATATATAAAACAGAAACTGGCATCAGTCGCCAAAATACAATAGCATATGGTCTAAGCTTTTTTGACAGTGACCATTTTGAAGCCTCTGATGGTGGACCTGATATCTGTGAGTGACAGGTTGGCCTGCAGCATCTTGGTTCCCACCATGATGGGTGAAAATGTGACGGACCGCTCGGCTCTTCCTCCAGGCCGTAGGGAAGGCACCCTGCACAAACATATTTAACTTGTCAAACAGATGACGTGAGATAACGATGATTAAAAATAAGAAAAAAGATGTTTAGATTCACTTTATTACAGCTACACTAAAATCATATACTGTGAATGCGTGTGAACGTAAATGAACTTATTTAAAATGTTCATTCAACATTATCTGCTCCCTCTGCCCCCCATCCCAGACTGTAACAAATCCCCACATGAAGATTCTACCTCAACTGTTTTTTCAACACATCTGAAACTTCAACCTTCGCTGTTAATCATTTTCTGCACTTTATCATAAACATTGCACTGTTGTCATATCTGCTGCTGTTTGGTCAAATTATACACTTCCTCACCTTATAACATTACTGTATTGGACTACTACTATTACTACTACTACTACTAATAATAATACTACTATTACTACTACTACTACTACTACTACTACTACTACTGCTGCTGCTGCTGCTGCTACTGCGGCTACTATGAATAGATTAATATGTACACTTTATATTCTATTATAGTTTATTACTTATACCACTTATTTATTCTTATTATGTTTTTAGCTCTTTTTAACCCTTTGTTGGTCGGCTCAACCGTTTGGTAGAGGTAACTATGAACCCTGATATCTAATATAAATTTAAGTCCTTTGACACCAAACTTCTTGGGCAGTTTCCCCCTTTTATAAGAAGCATGTAATGCACAAAAATACCACTGTGTGGCACTGTCAATGATATATTCAGGTCATGCTAGTTATATATACCAGCAAGGAAGAAGATCATAACCGTGACAACACCTCTACTATGATCCTTTCTTTTGGACACAAAATTGCAAGCAAGTTCGATTTTTGCCTTTTATTAACTTTTACAGAGTCTATTTTAAATAAATAATCCTCATCATGTTTCAAAAATATTTTAGTATTCATGTATATTAAAAAAAAAACAAAAAAAAAACATGCTCAATCAAATGAGAGAGATGATAGTAAAGGATCATAAAATGCTAATGCTAATCGCTAATGATACAAACAGTTAATACATCTAATTTGAACCAAGTCACAAATTATGTTGGTAAGATTGGTGGAGTAATGTTTGAGTTTTAATACTTTAGTTAAATGTAGGGTCAGTTTAAAAAAAAAAATCTATGTTTTACGTTATAATAATCCCTGTGAGGTGGAAAAAGCAAAATATATATTTTTTTATATTGTGATTTTTGTAGTGTGAGGTGTGTAAGGTTTTTAAATCTCTATTCTCTTTGTCTAATGGACTTACAATAAAAACAATTCTTAAATGTCAAAATATCAGATTAAAACACCTTACATATCACTACCAAGTCCAAACAAATTCTACCAACACTCATGAATGAAAACTTGCCACACCTTGAACACGAAGAAATGCAGAATGTGTGTAATAAGTAGGTTCTCTACATTCCTTCAGCAAAGACACACTGTACTGTAAACACAACTATGTGACACTCCTGTATTTGAACATTCCCATGACTTTTACATTCATTCCTACAGTGGTCATTATAAAGATAGAACAACAAGAATAAATGAGTCATACCTGAACTGAACTTTGTGCTGGATGAGCCCAGCTCCACAAACAGTTAGTGTTCCACTCACTGGGTGGGAAAACGGGTTGGTGAAGGTCACCGTGGCCATCTGTTGTTTGTTAACCACAATGGAATCTGCATCTGAAACCTGCAGGACAAATGTGAGTTAGTGAACAGTCCCTGAACACACACTGATAATTAAGTCCATTTCACATCGTACTAATGCTGTGCTTAACAGTTTTTGGGGGTAGATGAGCTCAAGTATTTTTGCACCACTGCATTTTTTTTTTTTGACAAATACAACATTTATATATTTAAGAAAAGTAGTGAGCAACCAAGCTGACATTTCAGATGTTTATGAGTTGTTGACAGCTAGAACAGATGCCACACGGTTTCAGGTGAATAATGTCATTAAATAAAAAATGAAAGAAAAGACAACCACAAACATTTGTTTATCAGACATTTGTCCTTGTTCTCCTTATAATTGAGTTAATGACAATAAGAAAAACTAGTTATGGAGTTGGCTTCAAGAAATCTTAGTTTGAACTTGAAAGCTCTCATTAATTCCTTTATTATTAATCAGTTTGTAAATGTTATTTTTACTGTTTATTGTCCAACGTGTCTGTGTGTTATATTTGCTACTAACTATCTTGACCAGGACTCTCTTGTAAAACAGGTTCTTAATCTCAATGGGATTATTTCCTGGTTAAATGAAAGTTAAAACAAAAAGTTATTATATTCATCATGGTATGAGGTGTCTGATCTATCTAATCTAATGTAATCCTAACTAGCTCTAATTTTGATTTTTATCACTCAGCATACCATTTGCTTGCTGTGTGTTACTGCTAGTAAGTGTGAAATTAAAAAATAAAGTTTTATTACCTTATCTTATTTTTTCTTAACAGTACTCTTACTTCAATACATCCATTACATTTGGCCAATAATGTGCATTAACTGAAGTAGCAATCTTTTTGCAGCACTTACTTTCTACTGAAAATACTATATTTTTATGGCTCTTCTTTGTTACATATGATGTATACAATCTTATAGTGTGTTTAATAGGTGTACATATTCTTTAGTGGGTTTTTTTAATCCAGCTGAAAACTACCTGTAACTAAATTATGTGCACATAATGACAATACACCTTCTTGCATCTTATATCTGAGTACTTTCATTTTGCTGTGTTGTGTTATTTACATTTTCCACTAGTGTCTATTGCAGCATCTAAACCAGTTTTGAGTTCAGATCACGTCAACTTACCTCTATGATGAGCTCTGGGGTAGTGATGTTGAACTCTTCTGAGGCCAGAGCCTGGTCCTGAGTGTCCCTGTCCTCCAGCACCACTGCCAGGTTGATCAGGTCGTCTCCCACTACATCTTCATACTGAGCTGGTAGGATCTGATGGTGAATCATTTTAGCTGGAACGAGAGAATGAAAAGAGAATGCAAAATTAATCCTCTAAATAAATTAAAGGTGAAGAGTCTATGGCTGCAGACAGTTTAAAGGTACGTTACCTTCCATAGGTGCCAGTTCCATAACTCCATGGCTCTCCCAGAAAGTGTCTGAGGGGCTGTGGTCGTATTCTTTGGCTTGGGCATTGAAGTGCACCTCCATCATTTTGGTGACGCTCTGCTTGTTGATGACTTTTACTGTGAAGTGGATTGGTTGCCCTGCAACAGGAGTTTTGTCCAGGGTCAGGAAGACTTCCACTCCCTCAGATGAATCTGCTTTAAAAATATAAAGGAAGAAAATATAATAAAAAATAAATAATTGAACTGAACATTTAAAGAAATTTGGAGAATGGGAAATGGAGGGTGATTCATGTAAATGAAAAACAATAAAATGTCATTGATTCATAATTACCTCTCCTCAGAGTTGAATCTGGTGTTGTGGAACTTCTTAATGAAAGTGTTGGACCTATATTGAAAAGACAGTGGAGTGTAAACATAGTTGACAGTAGAACCTTTGGATGAGTTGGTAAGTTACTAAATGTTTCAAGATCATACTTCTGATGTTTTTGTAGTCTCCTGTGATGTTCTGGACTCTGGGGAAACCCACAGCTTTAGTGCAGATCAGGGATCCCACTTTCTCTGTGTCTTTGTTGACACCAATCACCCTGCCACGGTTCACTATTATTATGTGAACGTCAGCGTTGACCTCAGCGTAGACAAAAGGAACATCAAAAATCATGTCAATACGACGTTCCTTGATGGCTCTGACTGGAGCAGGGCCGCAGCAGAAGACTCCTGGGGAAGAGAAGAGGTCAATTTGATTTGATTTGATTAGACTCAACTCAATTTGATTTTATTGTAATTGATTTGATTCAATTAAATTCAATAATTTACTGTAACTATAAAAAACACAATGGGATAGTGGTTCCAGCATCTGTCAGGTAGACATAGAAAGACAAATACAAAAGCAAAACTAACATGCGATTAATTTTTTTCAAACATAGGACAATGAATAACAGTGCAGCACAACAGTGAAAATATGTTTGGGGGTGGGGGTGGGGGGGTGGCTGAGGAGGACAAAGGGTGTTCATTCAACAGCCTCACTGCATGGGAGTACAGGCTACTGGTTCTGGCCCAGATGGACCTGTAACTTTCACCTGAGTGCAGCATATGATGTTTTATATGAGACAAGTTAAGAGATGATAAAAAGCCTGACACTTCTCCAAACAGGACCAGAAATGGTCTGCACTGACCTCCACTCCGTTCCTGAGGTGTTGGGTCCAGAACCTGCCAGCCAACCATTTCAGATCCTAGATCCGGTCGAGTCATCCAGCACTCAACCCAGACATGAAAGTTCCTGTTGAAGTTGAAGTAAAAGTCTGTTAGGGAGCATTTATAACAAACTGATTTCACTGTGTGACACCAAACATGGACTGACCATATACTGTCTCTACTACGATTCAGCTTCTGTCCTGTGTTGCTGTAATATTCCTCAATCACCAGGTTGTCGTTGGTGTCATGAGCAGAGTTGAAGTTTGTGACCACACGACAGGGGATGCCAAGAACTCTCATCACTGTGTGACATAATCAAAAGAAACAACTAGATAAACATTCCAAGGCAGAACACACACACACACACCCCCCCACGACCTAAATGAAGAATAGTTTTCACTTTCACAACTGAATGAAACACACACATGTGCCCACCAATCATTTGTTCCTTGTGCCAGTATCAATATTTTCGGAACATTTCTGCCAAATCATAACTCTGTTGTTCCTTGGTGGAGTAATAAATAAAACATAATATTGCATCAGAGACAAAAGTGACACATTATACAAACATGGCCCTGACTGTATTTAGGCTGATTAGTCATAGATAAATTATCCTTTTATTTAACCCTTTGATGCATACTGATCATGACAGTGGATAGTTATCAGGGTTCATACACACTTTAACCAAAACTTTTTGGCAAATTTCCTACAAATGCAAGTCGACTTTGAACAATAAGAATAAAACGTAAAAGTGTTGTGTTCAAATTTAGGTTTAACAATAAAATTAATGACAATGTGTGGTTCAAGATTAAATTAACATTTATGTACATGTCCCAGTGAAGCCAGAAATTATTAAATCCACACTTTTCTGGCATTTCAATTTAATTTTCTGCTAGATTTGAGTCAATACCCACTTGACCACATGAGGCATGCGACATCCTAAGAAGTGAGTGAACTGGAAATGAACTGGAAAATCATTTCCTGTTCACTGAATAGAAATGAGTGAACAAACTTTTTATTCACTCATTCAAACTATTATTTTTGTAATTATTATTATTAATCGCACATTATTATGCTGTGTAAAAAATAAATAAATAAATCCATGACTTTTCCCAAACTTTCTGTGTCTTTTATTCTAAAACTTTTCCAGGTTTTTTCAAAACGTATAAACCCTGAGTTATTCTACAGATGTTATCTTGTATCAGAATCTTTATTTGTCATTTTGCATACCCAAGGACAAGAAAACGAAAAGCAGTTTGACCAACCCCTCCCAGGCTGATCGTGTCATGCACTCATATACGGCAGTTTTATTGTTTTAGTTCCATATCAGTTCATGATCTGCACTAACATATTTATGTGTAAATCAAGTTATTGTTGTTATTAGACTGTAATTAACAGTCTCTTCTTAAACAAAATTATTTATTTCATAGTGTTCTGATATTGCGTTTTAAATACATATTTATTTTCTTCAAAGCTTAAACACATGTTGTCCAACTGAGTGGACATTATTTGTAACTCCATAAAAAATAGGTTCAATCATATTGCTTTTTTCATGCCTAATAAAAGGAGGAATAAAAACACTCAGGAAAAGAATCTTGACTAAGGTTTTCATCAAAGGGTTACATTTAAGTAAAATTAAAATTAAATACATTTCAATCATTTATTGATTACATGTAAGTATAAAAATTTCAGAGGAAAAATATTTTATAATAGAGAGTTATTTGATATAAAAAAAGAAAGACTAATAACACTCATTTGTTTTCCTGAAAGTGGCTTTAGATAATGAATGACCTAAAGTTACTTATTTCAATCAGTTTTGAATTTACACCTAATTTTGTTGTTTTTAAAATAATATTTGACAAATTAATAAATGTTAACAATACAGCAATGATTTAAAAATTGTTCTTTTCTTTGTCTAAATGTCTTGCAGGATTTCAATGCTTTACAATGTTATTTTTAATAAAATCTTTATAATATTTATGTAGATATTGTGAATGATAAGAGGTTAAGATAATGTGGCAGCAAAGAAATATTGTCAGATGCATTACAGTTTCTTACAAAATCATCACATCAAAATCAATTCAAATTGTATTCATATAGTAATAACATTTTACATTAAGAGCTGCTCAACACCAAACTGTTGGTCATAGAAATCATAAACTTTGAGAAAATAATTTCAGTAAATGTATTTACATTTTACTCAGAGTTTATCTGAAATATTGGATTAATGTATATGTCATATTTAGTAAATCTAATTTTTTGACAAATAAATTTGCATATATCTGATTAACCTTTTAACATACATTTTAATTTAATATCTGTCTGTTCATCTTCAAAAAATATGACTGTAACATTGTTGCCATAATTGTTAATTAAAGTAATCACTGGTAATAAAACGTGTAGTTTACCAACAGTAAAACTTAAATAATGCGTTGACTCATGAATCATCACCTGTGCACATGACAGCTGCAAACACCCAGCACTGCCCATACTTGACTGGACTGAAACCAGACTGGACCCACTGCGTCAGGATGTCCCTGCTCCCTGTCCATGAAGACGGATTCACACCGTCTTTGAAGTTGCCGGACCATTTCCCTTTCAGCACTCCACGGTCATCTTCACAGTTGATCTACAATTAAAACAAACAAATGAATGACTTTCCACTTTGTGTTCCAATTCCTACTGTATAGATCTTACTGAAGTGTGACAAAAGTCTACATACATCTGTCATGATTGATAATTTAACTTAACATAACTTTTAAAAAGAAAAAAACTGTCGATTAGCTAAATGTGTTCTTATGTACAGTAGCAATGGGAGCTCAGCAGTTCATAGGAAATCCATACAGAGAGTCATAAAAGCAGCACAAACATTAATTGGTCGTCCTTTGCCTTCTCTGGAGGAGATAGCAAGGAGTCGACTTTTAAACAAAGCCAGAAACATTGTTAAAGACTGCTACTGTATCACCCTGTCCATTCACTGTTTGAACTCTTGCCCTCAGGAAAGTGCTACCAGTGTCTGTAAACCAGAACAAGCACATTTAGGAAGAGCTTTTTTCCAAAATCTGTAGCATCAACATACACAAATAATTGGATAATTCATTAATTTTAATCAAGTCACTGCATTTTGTATTTTAGTATTTTTAGTTTAATTATTATTGTGTTTATTATATTTACTACATTACTATGTGTGTATGTGATGCATGTGTGACCTAAACACTTTACTGGCGCAGCTTTCAATTTCGTTGGATTTTATATGCAATGACAATAAAGACATTCAGTTCAATAACGACTTGGAGTGGCAGCTGTTCTGAAATAATTATAGTGTGATGTTCCATCTTCAGCATGTCTGTGTTTGTCATCACATAATGTATTTTGCAACAATGACGCTAATGTTGGCAAGTAATGAAAGCATTGGTGATACAAATTATTACACTTGTTCTGGCAGCTCTGAGGGTTTAGACTGATTGACACTCACCATGGCAGACACCACCCGGCTGATGTAAACAGGGTCATTTCGGTTCAGATGGTCTATTCTTCTGCACTGCTGGTGCTGAGGGCTGGTTTGGAGCAGATTCAGGCATGCCTCCAGAATTCCAGGCTCAAACTGTACAGACAGGAAGACAAGAATTCACTTTTAATCATGTTTGAGGTTTAACTTAAAGTATGATATCAGCTAAAGTTGGTCTCATGAGATTGGTCAATTGATCAATTAGTCGAGTATTTTAAAACACAGCAAGAAGAAGCAATATCATGTCAACACTGTAAATGATATTACATTTAAAAATGACAAGAAAAATTGTGTAAAACAGAAAAGCCAAACCATCTATTTTTTTTACAGCAAGTCAGTCTCACTCACTGCTCTCTTTTGTTTTTCTTAATGAGCAAACAGTTGAATATTTATGAATATTTAAAATAAATCATACATTCAGGGGGTTAAAGGGTTAAAAAGACAACTATGGAAACTCACAGATTGAACTATACTATTATAATAAACAATGCGTCTGCCATTTTTTGGTTGGTAGGTTTGTTTGTTTCAGTCTTACTCTTGGATGAAAGCATAGTTCTGTTGCTCAAATAATTTTTTGTGTGTTCAGTCTCAGTCAGTTTTAATATTTCATACCTGATCAAAGGACCAAGGTCTGGACACGAGGTTCATCGCTGTCCCCATAAACAGTAACCCGGAGTCGTTCAGGATGTACTCCTCTCTTTGGTCTTCAAAGGGAATATACACAGCATCCTCTGCAACAAATACATGTTTGACATTTAATATTTAACATATATATATATATATATATATATATATCCACATACAGAATTCCTTTTTTCCATTATATTCCTGCTTCTCATCCAACAGGGATGGAGACTTTTATTGTCATGTTCATTTTTGATTTGATTGATTTGATTTGAATGATTTATTTCAAACATGTGCAAAGTGCAACAATAATAAATACAACAATAATAATAACAAGGAGTAGGGTGAAGCATAAGCTTATTTAATCCTACCCCTTCTTCACTTCCCCAATAACCTAAATTCATCTTATAGCAATATAGTGCATAGTACAAAAAATTATAGTAATAATAATAAAAATAATAACAATAAGAATAATAACAATACCAATAATAAATATCTGAAGTACTAAACATATACATATATACGAAAAACAAAAAACAAAAAACAAATGAGCAGATAGGAAAGTAGGTCACAAATAGAGTTTTTTTGTTGTTTGTTGTTTTCTTTTCTTTCCTCCCTTCCTTCTTCTTTTTTTCCCTTTCTTTTTTCTTCCTTTTTTTCCTTTTTCTAAGTTGTCTGCATTTTGTTCTTTTTTTTTATTATTTTATTTTTCTATTCATTCACTTATTTTATTCATTGTATTTTTCAACTGCACTTCAAGATTAAAGAGTCACTTTATTTATCCCTGAGGTACAATTCACTTTACAGATCTGTGTCACAGAATAGAAACAGACAAACATAGAATAGGACAATACACACATAACTGTCATACAGTAGCTGACAACAGCAGGACAGTTGAAGGGTCCAGACATGAAGGTCAAATAATGCAAGAGTGATAAGTACCAAGACAATAAATTACATTAAAAAGGATTATAGGATTATTATAAAACAACAACAAAAATATCCTAAAAACGCATGTGGTGGACAGTACCCTATTTGCTGTCAGCTTAATAAGGGAAATACGGGTTATTACAGTTTATTACTGCTACTACTCTACAGATTGGAGAAAAAAGCCATTACAACGTAGCGGATATTTATGCTCAAAGTGGCCGAACTACCTGCGGAGTGATATGGTACCGTGAATCTGAAGTGACAAAACGTGTTGTCATTGGCAGCGGGCGTTAATAGTGTAGCAGGCGGTTATCGAAAAAATCCGCCCGCAAAACACTGGGAACGTCTATTCAAAGTGAATGGGACCTGTCTCAACATTCTAGAGGGCTGTAGAATAAGCAAATGATAATGAATACATTAAAACGTAGCGAATGTTTACTTTAAACGTGGCCGAACTACCTGCGGAGTGATATGGTACTTTAAATCTGAAGTAACAAAACTCGTTGCCATGGGCAGCGGGGGTTAATGGCGCATCGGGCGGTTATCTAAATAAATCCGCCCGCAAAATGCCGGGAACGTCTATTCAAAGTGAATATGAGCTGTCGCAACGTTCTAGAAGACTGTAGAATAAAAAGTCTAATGGCAGCAGGAATAAAAGTTTTAGAATATTGATTGGTTTTCCTGCTGAGAGCCTGATACTAGCAAGAGAGTAAAGTCTGACATATTTGTGCATTTTTTCATGATGCTGGACAAACATTTTTGTCTTTTACTAGTGACAACCCATAAAACCAAGATATAAAAGAAAAGAATGATTTAAAACACACAGACAGTAGGTTTAGAAACATTCAAAGTGTTCATTTTGCACAAGTAAATTCTTTGTTGATGTTTTTTAATGACAGATTTTGTGTTCTTATTGAATTTAAGGTCAGAATCAAATATTGTTTCCAGGTATGTACTGTATATGAGTGCCACTTTGACTGTAATGCATCTGTGTTTCATTAAAGATGAATGAATGAATAAATGCAATGGTCAGCTAACACACATAGGTCCATTTCATGTAAACTTGAAAAGCCTCTGTTTTAGTCCTATGTTCGAACTGAAACTGGATTTCCACACTTACCATGACACCAGGGGTTAAAGAGCAGGATGAACTTTCCACCGGTGCAGCTCTTCTGGCTCTTCTTACTGAACACACACAGTTTGAATCTGTAACATCCCACAGAGGCGGATGCAGGAGATGTGATGTAAATGGAAGGTTCCTGCAGGTTCAAATGGTCTCTGTCCATGTAGGCCTTCCAACGGGTAGAGGAAGCCTTCTTCGAAAAGGTTACAGGCATCATTGCATATAAGCGGCCTGAGGAGGACAAACAAGAACAAGGACTTTGTGTTACTGGAGGTTCACTATGATGTCTGATGTTCTAATAGAGATTCCTACTCCTTTTCAAATATAAAATTTATTATAAAAGTAATATATAGTTATATATAACTATATATTATAGTTTAAAATATATAGTTTATTATTAAAGATATTAAACTACCACAATGAAATTATTATACATTTTTCATTTTTGGTTTATTTCATTCCATCTAGTGGACTATTATTTTACATCTGGTATATTTCTTTTACCCATTTAAGATAACAAATAATGTCTATCTATATATAACTTTATTTATATCTATTTCTATTGCTACATCTATATCTACATATACAATTATATCTGCATTTGTATTGTTATCTACATCTATTTCTGTATGTGTACCTGAATCTATATCTACACTTATACATCTCTCTCTCTCTCTCTCTCTCTATATATATATATATATATATATATATATATATATATATACACAATTATATTCATATTCATGTTAGGGCTGTAATAATATACCAAGTCATTATGCAATAAAAAAGTTTCGAGCATTTTATTTAAAGGTTCCTTTTGGAATGTAATGGATCACCCCAAGTTACCAACACATGCTGCGTTTGCTGCCTGGTGTGTCACCTCTACTGGCTGTATTTCCCATTCATAGAAAACAATAAAGAGAAACGAGACACACTTAAAAAGTCTGTCCGCTACACGTCCGAAGGACATTGGCGTCACCCATGTGGGGTTAAGCCCACCCCCCATTCCAGCAAATCTGAAGTAGCATTAGCATTAGCATCTACAAGAGAAGACGGCGCCACAGTAAAAAATGGTGGAGCAGACTAGTTCATGTGCTCTCTCTGGAAATAAAGCGTTTTTTTCTGCACGCTTTCAAAACAAGCTACTGCATGAAACCTAGCTGAATGATACTCATTACAGCATCATGGACATGTTTGTGGAAATACCAATAAACAGTTGTTTGACCTCAAGTCATTTTTCTACCCTCCAAAAACAGATGGAAACAAAGAAATCTAGATGTTGTTTTTCTAAATAGAACCAACACACAAAGCATTCAATAATAACGGAGAACACAACAATATTAATGAAATAACCATGGAATGAGTCGTTTAAACACAATTGTATAACAATAACTCTTAATAGCAAGTAATTTGTAACATTTATATCTACATTTATATTTATATCTATAAGTGGAGTTTCCTTATTGTTTCAGATTACCCATCATAATTTTAATCTTCACAGAGTCAGTCCTGGGATTGAAAGGTCGACCCTGTAGCTGCAGTGTGATCCTAAACGGGGTTCCTCGTCGCACCACCAGGGCATCAGAGCTGTCAAAGCCCTCTGTCTTGTGGTTCTCCAGGTTTTCAGATATTTCCAGGTCAACATTTTGTATCGTCAGAGCTGAGAACAAACACATATTAAAATGTACTCACTTATGTGCAATACATAAAAGCAGCATCAAAAAGTCAAACTTTAGAGTAAAACCATTACACACTTTAAGACTAATCTCACCTTCCATTTGTTACTGTGTCTTTTCAAGGAATGCAATCATTCCCCACTGTGAATGAGAACACCTTTATACATCTCTGCCCCTCCCACCTAAAGCATCACAGGTTTGGCAGTGACAGAGTTGCGTAAATAAAACATCAACATATCATAACACATCCCAGTCGTGTTCTCTTTCATACGTAAAGGTCTTGGCAATGCAGGTTTTACGTGATTAATCTGAATAAATGATGACTAAACCATTAATGTATACGTAAGTGTGTTCAGTAGAAACCCAGTAACCAAGCCTGGAGCAGGATTACTTTCCCCAAAGGTGAACTAATTCATCTAATCAGATAAACACCTGTGAAAAAATGCTGGAAAATTATATTTTATGATTAGTTAAGGGACAGATACAAACCCCTTGAATCTTACATGAGCTACATTGTAAAATAAATAAATAATAAAAAAAAGAAAAAGAAATCCTTTGTCTTTTATGGACAATAAAATTTGGCAGCTGCAGTTGCCAGAATAATCCTGTAAAAAAACAAACAAACCATCAAACCATAAAAAAGATTTACAAGACTTTTTGGGTGAATTGTATGATTTCTCCTATGAAAAAATGTCCTTCCTGAGAAATTATTTTAAAATGATCAAAATGTATGACCGTTATTAGCATATAAATGTTTACAGATCTTCATAGTTAAACCTCAATAAACACCTGCTGATCAGAAAACTAAATTTCTATTGCAACTTATGTAATTATTTGAGTATCAATACTGTAATGGGGTCATTAGTTGCTGTTGATCACATACTACTCAATACCAGACAGACAACAATGCTGGAAAATGTCTCAAAATTATTTACAGTTGATGTAAAAAGTTTTGTTACCAGGGGTGTGATGACATCTTGCGAGATGTAATTTCTGTCTCGCGAGATTTGTTATCCAGCAAGTGGTCGTCCACTAGAGCAACGGGCCTGCAGGGCGGCCATCTTGGATCGGGGCCATTCCCGATGAATCTTGTTGACTGTGCCAGGTGGGGTGGTTTTCTGGCTAAGCAGTCGCTGTAAAGAAATGGTCCATAGTCACATTTCTGCCCTTGTCCAGGAATGGTTCCATCAGACTCATCACTACATTCTCAGATACCCTCTCCCCATTGGGATGGCTGGGGTCCTTTCTAAGATGTGGGATGACATTGAAAATGTATTTGGACTTCAAGTCGCAGGCCACCCAAAACTTGATCCCACACTTGTCAGGTTTGGTTGTAATGTACTGCAGGAAACGGCAGCGAGTCTTTGTCGGGAAAAGCTGTTTGTTAGTGGCCAGTTGAGTAAGTTGAATGAACCATTCATGTTCTGGGGTGATCCACAAGCTGAGTACCTGTGCTGATTGCCACACCTGTGTTGGTTTGCCATACTTACTTGGGTGATCACACAGAGAGGAGGTTATGTGGAGCAGAGCAGAGAAGCAGAGTAAGTCTAAATGTTTGACATTTTATTTTGGTCCATTTATATGCATATAAGCATGACATTGATGTGAAATGTTTTTTGTTATTCAAATGCAGTTTGGGCCAGGCGCTTGTGGCCTTTTTGTGTGGCCTGTTTTTGAAGAGTTTGCACCCTTGGTAGGTGGAGCGAGGTTGGTTCATTCTCTTGATATTTGTGTGTTGTTTTAACTGTTGTTTAATCATGTACAAAAATGGATGATGATATTGGGAGTTTTATGGTTGGATGTATAATGAAGTGTGTGTTTTTGGAGAAAACTGAACTTTGTACCTATTAATTGTTATGTGTTTTTTTTTTTTTTAAGTTTCACGGTGCTTGAAAATGCAATAAAGTTTGTACCGGTTGAACTCTACGCTGTCTCATTGATGCCAAGGGCTGCTACACTGTTCATCAATGGTAATATGTTGACCAGGGTTGTAGCATGTGATGCAGTTAGTGACAAACGATCCCCACACATCAGAAATTGCAGCAAAGGTTTTTTTTGCCAATCATCAAAGCATGACATGCATGATATCTTGAAAGCAGTTTCGGGACATAGTTCCAATGATCCGTGGGTTTCCAATGTTTGGGATGAATGATATTCTGCCAATGACATCTCTTTTTGCACATCTCTTTTTTTGCTAAAGTCAACCAATTGAGCCACAAACAAGTGAAATCTGCATTAGTTTATCACAGATACAAATTTTGCACAGTTCCAGTTAGTAAAAAAATATAAATAATAAATCCAAATCCATGCATATTTACAATTATAAACTAAACATTACTAGGCAAAAGTGTGTGTGTGTGTGTGTGTGTCTTTTATAGCAATAATATTTCCAGCTAAGTTGTCCTTACACAATTATCCATCGGCTATAGCCTTTTAGAAAAATGTACCAATGGCCAAACTACATAAAGGCAAATTTACTGATAATGACATTATTTCTAGATATTTTTAGGTTGTGCACAACTACACTCTGCTTTTTACTAGTGTATAGATAAGTTGTGTAAAAGTGTTTGGTTCAGAGCCCTAAACTGTGCCTCCCTCCCCCACACACTCTAGCCGGTTTCAGGTAATAGTTACATTTGCATAGTACATGATGCTCATAGAGTTCTCAGCTAGCTGCCTCTTGCCTTTTGAGTTGTTAATTTTTGTCCAAAGGGCGAACCGACACTCTTGTAGTAATATAGCTACAAAAAGGTAAATCGACCCCTCTGTAGTAATACATGTTGCTTATGGAGATGTGAATCATAGAAATGTATGAATTATTCATTTTTGCATCCCCCCTCCTTATTTGTTTTATTTGATATTGTTTTGTATTATTTTTGTTATATTGTTTTCATTATTATTCACATGAAAGGAGAGACTCTACACTTTATTTTGATGGGTGCCATGTTTATGTAGTCCTAGAACTCAATATTCTGTGAGTCTTGTAAATCAGTCAAAAATGCTCTATAACACCTGGCAGTGAATGAGTTAAAGAACTATATTTTCACCACTATTCTGTTCCAATGGTACACAGCATTTCATAAATTCACATTTAAAAAAACAGCGTTAACTGTTAAATACTACAGGAACGGTTTTAATTGGTGAAACAAACTAAATATCAGAATAATCTATTTTGTCACCTTCAGCATTTTCATTAAACGTGGGAAGTACTATTGAAATAATAATATTTTGGCATGTTTGCCACATTGCATTATGGGTATTGGGTATTTTTGTTGGAAAGATATACTCAGTTTGACTGTCGTAACAAAAGTAAAGCATTTTCTGGTTCATTCCACAGGGTTAACTTCCTGCTCATCCACACCATAATATACTAAATAGGTAACTGTAAGTTTACTTGAAAGTTCCCTCATAAACTAAAAAGAGGGTTAGAAGTTTACTACCAGTAAACTAATAGGATACCTAAAGTGCAATAGAAGTTTACTTTTAAGTGTGTTTCAAGCAGATGTAGTCAGAGTACTCACATTCTGTACTTCTGTGCAATCAAATCTTAATGTATTTCTTATTTCACCCTTGTCTTAAAATTGTATTTTAATTTTTAATCAATGTGAAGCACTTTGGGCTACAGTTTTTGTATGAAAGGTGCTATATAAATAAAGTGTATTATTATTATTATTATTATTATTATTATTATTATTATTATTATTATTATTATTATTATTATTATTATTACTTAAGTAGAAGTACAAATACTTGTGTGAAAAAATACTCTGGGAAAAGTAGAAGTACTGATTCAACTCCTCTACTGAAGTAAAAGTAAAAAAAAAAAGGTACAATTTCTGAATTGTAATAAAGTACAAAAGTAAAAAGTAATAATAAATAATAAATAAATATTTAACCAAGAAAAATCTGAAAAGTTTCAAAAATATCCAAAATAATGGGTTTAAATGTGAGTTACTGTGTACAGTAGATAATGTGTTTGATCAGGTCACAGTACTGAGTTTTGTGGGTATGGGCAGAAAATTTAGGAAAACACACAAAAAAGTCATAAGTGAGATAAAAAGTCATCATGAGATTTAAAAAAACAACATAATTTTAAGTGAAAAGTCAAAATTGTGAGATAACTATAATATATAAAGTCACAGTTTCTCTCCTCTGCTGTTTTTCTCTCTGAAGTGACGTAGTTTTCATTCTGTCACATCTGTTTAGTTTGAAAAAGTAATGAGTCGATTCTGAGAATGTAAAGAGTATAAAGTACAGATATTCATGCAGAAATGTAGGGAGTAAAAGTAAAAAGTTGCCAGAAAAACTAGACACTCAAGTAAAGTACAGATACCTAAAAAAATCTACTTAAGTACAGTAATAAAGTACTTTTACTTAGTTACTTTCCACCTCTGGCTTCATAAATTTAGTATAGTATATAGTTAGTATACTTGGGGAAATGTACTTAAATAAACTTAAGTATACTTTATATACTGTACCTGAATATACTTCTTTTTGATAGAGAGCTGTATGTGTTCATCCTTAGGGTTTGTACCTTATCACTGCATGAGAATTTTATTGTGTGGGTGTGTTTGTGCATGTATGTTTTGCTTCACTGTTTAACACAATAACCTTTTGCTGAAGAGTTCATTTCTGTTGAGTCTTGTCTTCAAGAGAAAATGGAGATATTGCGCAAATCACATTGACGATGTAAGGCACTCACGTACTTAATGACAGTAATGTAGAATTTTGGATGGGATGAGACACAGCAAAGCTTTTTGTCCTCTGTAGGGGACAAACATTACACCATTTTATTTGAAAAATGCTTTCTGTTGCAGAGGATATCCCATTAAAAAATAAGAAAATAAATGATCCCTTATGTCTCCCCCAAAACTAGAAAAGATTCAAGATTTTAACCCCTTAAATGGCAGTTTAATCATTTGGAGTCTGGAGAAAAAAAACAATATTTTCCATAAAATAAATTGTAGGTGGATGAAATTGTAAATGATGAATGTTGAATGATGAACACACAAACTCTAATGTTAAAGTATTTCTCAAATGCTAAAACACATTTCACTAAACTTTCCTCTATGTTCCCTAGTGTCTAAAACACAACACCCTTTTCTAAAGCTACATTAACACAACCACACCACCTCACTCCAAAATTCAAACTTTTACACCAAAAGAGCAGCTCGAAACTTTCAAAAATATTAATAATATACCTATCATTACACACTACAGCAAAACAATTGAAAACACAATGCTCAGTTTGTGACAAGGTTCTTTGTTTCATAACTGCCAATGTATATTTTTAGTAGAGTACAGAGTACTCATATTCTGTACTTAAGTAGAAGTACAGCTATTGGTGTGAAAAAATACTCTGCTAAAAGTAGAAGTACTGATTCAACTACTTTACTTAAGTAAAAGTAAAGAAGTAAAATTTAAAAATTGTAATATAAAGTTTTGTTTTTTTTAAAAAAGGAAAAAGTAAAACTGCATTTTTTTTTGCCATGAATCCAATAATACTAATTAACCAGGAAAAATCTGAAAAGTTTCAAAAGTATCTCAAATAAAGCATTTTGTCATTGGGGGCAGATGCATGGAATTATGGGATTTCTTTCCTGTTCTATTATGAGACCATTTGACACCCCCACCCCATTTTGTTTGTGTGTACATGTAAAATAAATGTTACAATCAACATCTGATTCATTAGTATGAACATTTATTGTATAAAATGAGTGAGTGTGTGTGTGTGTGTGTGTGTGTGTGTGTGTGTGTGTGTATAGTATCATGTGCACAAGTGTACATAGTTTCACACATTGTACTGTTTACAAATGCTTAACAGTTGTAATAATCTTTTTTGCTGCACTTTGCACATCCATGCAGTCAGATCAGTGCTATAGCAGAAGTCGTGTGCAGACACTATGATTTACTGTTGCAGCTGTGCTCGTTTTGTTGAATGTGATTGCGAAAGTGATGATTCAGCCCTTTGACAAAAGTAACAAGAAACAGGTTTGACCTACAGAAACAGCACTACAAATCATATATGATTATAATACATTATTGAATTCTTATGTAAGAGAACAAAATGATCCACCACACCTGCACTTTTTCCATGATCATAAAAGTAAATTTAACTACAGTGATTTTATCATTTTGAAACAGGAGACTGACCTAACATCTTACAGGTTTCCAAAGCACCATGTAATCTTTGAAAACAAAAGCAAATTATAACTGCAAGCAGTCTCAAAGGTCTTCAGGACCGCCTCCCGATGCAACTTCCTGTTGCTTTATGGGCGTGGCCATCATCAGGTTTTTTTGTTCATCATCATATGACGAACACGTGTACCAATCTTCATAGCTCTAACTGCACAAGGGCGTGATCTGGCCTAATACAAACTATTTCACCTTTTCTAGGTGGCGCTGTAGACACATTTATAGACCAACTTTTACGAAACCTATTAATACTTGCAATTTTTCACACTTCTGAGGTGTGTGCAAAATTTGGTGAGTTTTCGTGCATGTTCAGGGGGTCAAATTAGTTGTTGTACAGCCATTTTAGTAAGGGCGATTTTGTAGGGGGCACTATAAAACAAAATTGCAATTTCTATTTGTTAACTGGTATAAGACTGAGAGATGGACGTCCGAGTCCAATTTCAGCCAAATCGGTGTTCGTATGTCCGATCTACTGCCATTTTACTAGCAGTATATTTGGCGAATCTGTAGGGGGCGCTACAGTGTGAAAAAACCTGAACTAAGGTAGGACTTGAACCCACATTCTCCCATTACCTACTAAGCCTTCTATCATACTGCACCTCAGAGGCTTGAGCCACAGTTTTGGTGGTGGCCAGGACAACTGTGATACACCCTGGTCTTGAACCCACACTCTTGTGTTATCTTCACAGCACTCAACCAGCCTGCGCCACAGAGGCTGGTGAGAGAGCTGCTTATTTTTATAGACTTTAAATCTACTGTTTGGGCGGTGGCCCTCAAAAAAAACTATGATTGACTGGAGACTTGAAGTCACATTCTTGTGTTAACTATTGCGCCTTTCATCACCTTGCACCAGAGAGGAGAATAACTGCAGTTTTGATTTTGAGTGGTGGCCTTCAAAAAGCTTTCCCTCATAAAGAACTTGAACCAACATGCTTTTGTCGTCTATGTAGCATTCTACCATCCTGAACCACAGTGGCTGGTGGAGGATATAATTTTATTTCTATGACCTGGTTTGTGTGTCAGTTTAGTATTATATATCAAGTGGTTGCAAAAACATTCCCTCTAAAACAAAAAAACATTTACACACCAGGGCCCCCCACTCTGCCCTGTGTGGGAGACCCTGGTGTGGGACCCAAGCACGAGTGACCAAACCTGGAAGATGGTTGGTTATTTTGCTCTGGAGAGTCCTGACAGATCGTCACACAATTAAATATTTACACTTTTCTAGGGGGCACTGTAGACACATTTCTTTACTGACATTTACGAAACCTATAAATACTCGCAATTTTTAACACTTCTGAAGTATGTGCAACATTTGGTGAATTTTCATGCATGTTCAGGGGGTCAAATTAGAGCTCAAAGGGCTGAATCAGATCAAACTGCAAGAGGTATCAATAGGCCTTGCGCCTGCCGTGGTACGCGGCGAAGGCCTTAAAAATAATGTTATTCTCACCAATGAAGACGTTTTTATGAAAACTGAATGACATCTCATCTGCAGAAAAGGTTCAGAAGTTTTATAAGTTTTGAAAGATTGCAAGAAAGTAAAAAAAGCAAATAAACAGTGGTGCCAGGCACAAAAAACCCTGCTCGGTGCAAGCATTTTAGCTCTTAATGGACATCTCCCTCTCAAAATGTGAGGCTATGGGTTTCTCCTTTTAAGGTCAAAGGTCATGATGCCATTTTGGACCCTATGCCAGGTTTCCTATCTGAAAACAGTCTGCACCTACTATGTCTAATGGTAAAAAACAAACCTAGATTTTTGTTTTAAATAACAGAACTATGTTATCTAAGTATGTTATGCTAAAACTCTCCTACTGACTGAATGCACAAGGAAAAGAAACTCTGTGGGTGGACCCACAGAGGAACTCAGGATTTTATGGATTAAACCTGCTCCTGAACAGGTTAGATTTAATTACTATGGTAACTGGCCCATTTTACAAGTTACCTCTCTGTCTCTGCATTATCGTCCTTAATGAGACCAAATACTCAGGGTTTTCCTTATTTGAGTGAAGGAAGATTGACAAGACTCAGAATTGTCATAAAACCTGCTCATTGAAATGGACCCCTGGTCTCCCCTCCAGGGTAGGATGAAGCTTTTGTTTACTTTTAATGTGTATCATCCAAGAGAACAGGGGAGTTTTAAAACTGGGAAAAATGGTAAAAAATGTCCTAATCAAATAAATAATAGTCTTTCAGTCAATTGTGAAATAAAGTGTTTATTCACTAAAAATAAAAGCAATTCTGTTTAGAGAGCAAATTGTTTTACACTTTATTTTGTAGCACTTTTCAATCAATCAAAGTATCAGGAGGAAAAACCATACAGATGCACAAAGGTTGATAATGAAAGCTTATTTTAGTTAATAAAGTACATTTACAAGTATTACTCAAGAAAATAACCATGTACAGGATTCAAATATTCAAAAACAAAAACTTATAAACTACACTCTGGAATCAATTTGAAAAAAGGCAACATTCAGTAAGTATCTGGAAATCATTATTAAAATTACTATTGCAATTATTGGATAGCAGATGAATGGTCTACTCTTTTCCTAAGCAGAAGTCCGTGGCTTATTATAAATAAGAAAATCAGAGATGTCGTGCCACACATTGCTGTCATGGTAGAGGTAGTTCATAGACGACTGCAGTGACGGCTGAAGGGTGTGTGGGTAATACTCAAACAACCACAGCACAATGCCCCACACCAGAGTGGCAAATAGAGGGAAAGGGTCACGTTTAGGCTGCGGTATAAATCCTTTCTCTACACCCAAACGAGACAGTGCAAACAGGATCCTGGACAGCAGGTACATGTTGATCTGCAGGAAAGAAAACAATAGTGATGCAAAGTACCTGATCCACATCTGAACCAATCTGAAAACAATAGGCGTGTCATACCTGGCTGTTGATGTTGTTGTTGTCTCCGAACACCAGCCATCCCCCGATACAGGCAGCCAGAAATGAATGAGACTGTAAACTCTTTCCCTGGATCTTCTGCTGCAGGGCTTGAAGTCCTTTGTATGTGAATACAAAATAGGCTAGGTTGCGGGAATGGGTGTACGTCGCCTTCAGAATGGCAGTGAGCTTGTCTTTTAAACTGTAAGCGAAAGGAATAAATGGTTTAATACAAGAACAATGAAAATACTGCCTCCTCCATTGAGGACATTTACATCAGCAGGTGCAGGAGCAGAACCTCCAGCATTATGAGGACCCCACCCAACCCACAAGTGGAATGTTGACCCTACTCCCCCTCTGGCAGGAGGCTGAGGAACCTTAAATCCAGGACTATAAAGTGAATTGCAGCTTCTCTCCAGAGGCTGTGATACTGACTCGACCTTCCCTCCCTCAAACCAGTCACTGAGCAGCACCTTGTCAAACATGCACGCACTTTATTTTACTCTACTGCTAGAGACTGTCTTTTAAAAGGTGATTAGATGTGTTTTACTTATGTATGTGCTTTGTTTTGGTTTTCCTTTCTTTCTTTTTGATATTTTTACAATATATTTTAATCCTATTTCTTATTCATATGACTGTGACCCCTGAGAACACATTTCATTCTTGATGTGCTACATTGATTAAATGGCAATAAACGAACCTTATAACACTTACTAATAACATAACTGTATCTTACCTTCCACTTCTGAATAAAAATGTCATTACCAGGGCGTGGGGTGCTCTGATTTTGGCCCCATATCTAAAAACGAAAAACAAATTAACTCATCATTGACTCATCATCACTAGAACAGATGGACAACATTTTTATAAAATAATATTGTTAAATTATGGGGCTCCATTAGAGTGACGTCAATTACACGTTTAACTAGTTTACACTATTTCGTCACCGGGGCTTGAATTGAATAAACCAATGTAATGTTTCCTTAGTTTTATTTAAAAAAAAAAACTCACACGGCGCCGTTTCTGAATCCTTTGACCACAGCTAATGCTGCTCTGTACTGCTCCTGCTTCAACAAATTATTAACAGTATAAAGAAGAGTTTTTATTAGATCAGGACCCGCCATGACTTTTACCAGACCTGAGGACGGACACAAATAAACGTTACACTCTTTGGACTTTGCAACGGTGAAAACTCCTCCGTGGTGAAACACAAAGGTTCCTACCAGAGGCAGCTGTAAAGTTATAATAGATATTTAGATTTTACTGTATATCTGATATTATTATGTAACTATGATATGTAAATTAATTGTTTTTTTGTTTGTTTGTTTTTACACAAAAGGCCGTTCGCTTTACTGTTGTCTGTGCTTTTTTCATGTGCACGTGAGTGTTCTGTGTAGTTTAAAGGTTAGACAACTTTTTTTTTTAATTGTTGAAACAAATAACATGACAAGAACAATGGCATTTCTTTTTTTTTTTTTACAAATAAGATGCATTCACACCCGTGTAAGATACTTATATTAAATAATAAAATAACGCGAATGAGGAAATAGAAGAAGCATATATATATATATATATATATATATATATATATATATATATATATATATATATATATATATATATATATATATATATATATATATATATATATATATATATATATATATATATATATATATATAATAATAATAAAATAAACAATGTGTTTAGGAAAGGTTACGGTTTGCTATGAATATGTACAGTTTATTTACTTCGAGATGATTTGTTTCAGACATTTTTGTAAGAAGGAGATTTCTATGACGGATAAAAGTTATGCAACTGAATTAAAGTAACTCCAAAATTGTGACGTTACCTCAAATGTATATACATACTAAATGCATATAATGGTTTTCAAATAACATGAACCCAAATATTTAGCTAAACTTAGATAAATCTCTTAAAGAAAAAAAAAGTTAAATTTGATGGCAGCAACATGTCTCCAAAAATGTACATTTATACAGCTTCATGAACTTGTAAGTGTATTATTACATAAATATTTTTATAGTCCTATTACTTTCATTTAGTTATGCTTTTAATAAATGCATATTTTTGGTCATTACACAAGATAACCTAGATCTTTCTTGCAATTAAAGGAGAAGATCGTTTGAAGTTACCACAGATAGTTTTGTAGTTATTCCATTATTATCTGTAATTTAATGTTTTACACCTGCTTCAGAATTATAAATGCCACATGAATTGTGTTGTATTTTCATGTTCATACCGGTCATCTTTACAATGATACTATTCCAGAGAAATTAAGATTAAAGTCTAGTAAAAAAAAAAAAAAAAGTTTCTGATGATTCCAAACTTTGCACTGAAAAGGAGTCAAACCTTTCTTTTTCTTTTTACATATTGTTATAAGTATAATGGTTTATACATACTTACAACATACATACAAATACTACTCTTGGAGACTTAATGTGATCTGCACAAGCCCAGTGTTTGAATCATTTTATTATGGTTTTCACAATCACTCCAACTCATTGATACATGAAACTCATCCTCCTAATAAATAGTCTTCCACCATTGACTGCAGCTTATCAAAAAGGATTACACTGTTGACATGATTTACATTGCAATCAGTACACCTAAAACACTAGTTTGCATATTTTTATACATTAAATTGCTCTGTGGTGTGTAACACAGCGTTGATTAAACAGTGAAAAGGTTAAGTCAACCGTTTTAAGTGTCAAGGTGCAATCATTAGTTCTGTTAGTTCTGTAATCTCTTACAATATTCAACAGTCGACTGTTTAATTACAAAAGCTTCATAGTTTGATTTAGTTGTATTTTATTTTAAGTAATCTTTTCACGAGGAGCTACACAGAGACACAAATCTCAAAGGTGTGCACGTTTATAAAACCCACTGCCAGTGAGGAGGGAAATGTGAATGTCCAAACATTGCACATATTTAATGAACAAGTGATCAAACGCCATCAACTGAGGGTCAATACATCTGTCCTTTCTGCGAGGAGAGTTTAGAACTGCAACTTAAACCAGTAGATTGTATTACATGCAGTACCAGTATTACATTCAAATATGTTTAACGGACTAAGTCATAAACAAAGTATAGATAATAGATTGTTTTTACTGGGGAACTATAAAAGTCATGAAATGTTTGAAGTAAAAAAAAAAGAAAAAAAAAAGGCAGAATTCAACATTTAAGTTGACTAAATTTAACAATACACTTGATATCAAATAATGTAAATTACACTGTTGCCACATACTAAAGCTTAATGCTTTAACAATACGCAGTCAGTATGATAACAGTAAATTATGAATTGTGAGTTAATATCATCCATCTAAATAATAATAACACTAATAGTATGATAGTCAGATTTTTCCAATTGAACCCAACTTCAATCTTCAATCAAAAGACTGAAATACAGCTCAGTGATGCTGCCGCAAACCTAAATCTAGACTTTTTTTTCATTATATATTGGACAATTTACCATTTTAGCCGATTAATTTCTGGCAACATAAGCTGAAGACAAAACATGATCCAAAAATGCCATTTCTTCACAAATAAACCTTTTATGTTTACAAAAAAAAACACAAATGGGTTACATTTTGAATTATTATTGATATGATTAACTGAATAAAGTAGATTACTGCCCATCTCCAATTTGAGGACAAGACAGTGCATTTTAAGACTATCAACCACATTTTTCTTTATTCATTTTTACTATATTTGAGAGGTACTGCAGATACAAACAAGTTTTACACAAAGACAACCTAATCAAAATTATAGGACAGTAACTTTCAACAGAATCTTACATTATATTTTGCTGAGGACAATTAAAAATGTGCAGCGTGTTATTCCTTTTTCTTTGTACATCAGTGATTTTACTTTAAACTGAGCTATTAACAATAGCAGCCAATGTGATCACTTGCTATATTCACAATCATTTAAGGTGCGACCCTTAAAATGCCCCCTCCTCACAGGCTGAACATGCCACATTAGCCATGGATGCCAGGAAAAACAACTTGATAACTTTGGGCTTGAGTCAAATGGTTTTATACACACAAAATATCCAGGAGTCCTTTGGTAGATGTCATGTATTCTGCCTGATAAGAAAAGAACCATAAGACTTTTGTAAAAACATGAAATACACTATAATAGTACAAATCTTCATCTCCCACCCTATAAAACTAGGGCCACTTCCTCTTTTCCCTATTAGTTCAAATCTTAATCTTTTATTTAGGCCTGTAAGTCAACGGGTCCACTGTGCGATTAAATTATTTCTAAGAAGATATGAAACACATTTCCCTACTTTGTCAGTCTATTTACATAAAGTTCATTAGGCTCTCACACATTTACCCATAAAGATTCACTTTTCCATTATTGTTCCAGTTTGTGTAATACTTATTTCGGGATCCGAGCTACCTTTCAGCGGGCGATAGATCCCACTTCATTAGTAACTGCACTCAAAAGAGATAAAGACTTCGTACTTTAAATCTCTGTCACTTACAAAGACACGATGTCCATGAATGGTCAAATATGCTGATGTAACAAACAGCAGACCATTTTAAGAAGGCAAGGTTTGTTGATTCTTATCGCAGCCAAACTAGTTCACCACATACATTTGCACAAATCTATATGTTTTCTTCACAGGAGGAATCGAAATCAATGAGAAATTCGGAAACCCTACCAAAGTCTTACAAAAAAGATTAAAGAAAACTATTGGTTTTGGCTCCATTATTGGCAAAGATGTTTTCTACAAAACTATTGCACAAAAATACAACCTCTCTTAAGAACAATCACAAACTGTCTCGCTGCTCACATTACCATGTGCAAACTAGTTAAAAAAAAAAAAAAGAAACTAATTAGAAAGTTAGGAAATCAACCTGTCAAAGTAAGAGAAATTATCATTACAATTAGCATATAATCATATTTCCCAAAAGGTATTAAAGAAATCGTGTATGTGCTACAGGACTCCAGTCAGTTTGCTACTGAGATTACCCACCCATTCATTCAAACAAAGAAAAAGCAGAGTTTGAAACACTCAAAACTATACACAGGATGTGCCTTTTCTGTTGCTCGTAGATATTCATGTTAAAGTCAAAATGCACACATCTATGGCTGTGTAATGGAGCCACTTTAGGTAAAGAAAGACTTTTTAGTGGGAGGAAGGACAATTTGAAGATAAAAAAAAAAAATGGTGCGTATAGTCTAGAAATGTACATGAATATTGTCTCGTCATCTGAACCTGCTTTATCCTCACTAGGGTCGCGGGGGTCACTGGGGGCCTGATCCGGCTACAGTGGGCGAAGGCGGGGTACACCCTGTATGAGTCGGCAGTTGTACATGAATATTATTTCGTGAAATATATTTTGAGAATGAAAAGGTAAAATTAGGTAAATTGAAATTCTGGGAAAAAAAACAACTTTGAACCTTTTAAGTTGAGCCTTTTAACTCTCACAGTCTTCACACATTTAGAAAAGACGAGGAGTGCACACTATCAGACTGCAGGTAAATGTGGCTGAAATCAAACTTTTTTTCCCTCATATGTGACCTGCATTTCATCTGTTAAAGACAGTTTGAACAGCACAAATCCAATTTTATTTAAAAATCCAACTGAGGCCACTTTCATATATGGTGCTGAATCCAATATGTATCTGACATTTTGTAAAAATCAAGTCGCATCCATCTGACTTACGTCATGGAAATACAATAAAGGTGCCTGCATGGTTACACATTACGTCAGGACCTCTTTTACGCATGCGGGTCACTCCAGGTTCATATTCAAGTGCATAGTAAAAACGTATAGGAGTCGCATTTATTGTTCAATACACACAAGCAAACCCCCCAAAAAAAGTCAGATTTCACCAAAAAAACTGAATTGTGCATTAAGACCTGCTGTCTGAACGTAGTGTAAAAGACTGAGGATCACACACTCAACTGCACCTGATGAGAGATTCCAGACTGCATCACCTATCAAACCAACTGAAGCAAATTGAATGAATCAAACTCTCATGAAGATGACATTTTAAAAGAAAAAAAAAAATCACATACCAGTTGGTACTGGTACTTCCTGTCCTCATTTGACACCGTCTCCTGTGACCTACACTCTCTTTTTCATTGGTTATTGGTAACATGTGTTTCCAGTTGGGTCGGTCGGCCGTTCATATTACCTGAATGCATCCAAATTCCACTCAAAAATATTCAATGTTGAATTTGTTGCACACTCAGATGTCCTGCTCTAGCGCCAGAAGGATAAGCCATTGGTCCATGACTTTATATATAACGCAATACTTGACGTCTACATTTGTACATTAATTGACCAGAGAAATTCTGATATTTATTTTCTCTGTAGAAGTTGCTTTTTGTTCTATACGTCTGAACAGAACTGGGCCAGAGGGCATTTGTTTACTCTGCACCATATGGATGGAATGAGCTGCACAAAGACTGGAAACTGAGTCCAATTCTTTGAGCGTTTTTAAGTCCAAACAGTTGAGGCTGACTCCATAACTTGCACTTGAATTTTTTTTTTTTTTAAATCTCCCTGTAAATATTATTACTAATTCTTTATTGTTAAAAGTGTCTGTTATATGCGTTTTAACTTGCAACTGTGCATTATATTTGCTGTTGCCTATCTTGGCCAGGACTCCATTGTAAAAAAAAAAAAAAAAAATTAAAAAAAAGTTTTTAATCTCAGTGGGATTTTCCCTGATTAAATAAAGGTTAAAAAAATACATTGATTCTGCCTGAGGTTCGGTTAGGTCTGTTTCCTTCATACACATGGACAGATTTCTGTACCCACTATCCATACCAACTGTCCCCAACTACTGCAGACTGGTCAGACTTTGCCAAACTGGGGATCATGGGTAAAATCTGGCAAAGAATCTTGTGATATGTTTTAAGGTTGGGATTCAAACCCCGGTCTCTGTTTTTTTTTTTTTTCATTTCTGACAATCTCTGTTCTTCCACACATTTGACTTCCTATTAAAAAACGTTTGGATCATAGTCCCAAAATGTGTGTCTTCTCAAAAATTAGAATTGAAATGTGGCAATTTATATTTTTTCTACACATATTATCCTCTCTTCCACGTCAGTAAAAATCATTTCTCTAGCTGAAGTGGGCCTGATACGCTTTTGTACAAACAGGGTTCTTTCATATTCTCCACTAAAATTATTCTTTCTAGTGCATAGGCCTCACAAAGAGCCTCTTAAAGGGGACATATCATGTAAAATGCACTTTTTAATGTTTTTACAACACAAATCTGTGTTGTCTGTGTGTGAGGAGACCCTTAAATTATGAAAAAAAAACACCCACTCTCCTTTTTTGTCCTGATCCACCTCTTGTTAGAGGGGGTGAAAATGCTCCATTTTGGATTTTCTATGCTTTGTACATCACATGCATAGATTCGTTTGAATACCCCACACCATCCCACCCCACCAGCTCAGCTAACCCCACCTACTGGTCACAGCGACCTGTGCTCGGACTCCGAGATCCGCCATTATTCTTTATCGGTAGTCCAGGTGTGCGTCCGGTGTGTTGGGGTCTGAGCCCTGGTCACTGTGCATCCGTCTGGGTTCACGGTTGGTCTGACCTGGGTTGGTTGGACGGGCTGGTCCGTGGGTAGCACCGACGCCGTGGTGTCGTGGCTCGTCAGACAACCGAGGCTGTAAACGGACCAGGACCCGAAGGCACCAGGGCTGTAAAACTCAGCACTCGGTCCACTTTGATTCTCTCCAGCTGATTTTATTTCATCGATGTCTTTGTCTCTTTTTCTCTGCCTCAGCTTTTTCAGGTTCCATTTCTTTCTCCTACTTCTAACTCTTTCTCCTCTTCCTTTTGGTAGCATGTGGAAGAGAGGGGCGGAGTCAGCCGTGTACCTCATAAAAGCATGAGGCACTACACCCAAAAGTTTCAAAAAGGCTGTTCCTCCAGGTTGAAGAAGCTGCTGTATCTCTGCATCAATCTGTTATTTTGACCAAAACATGTCACAGACAGGTCACTGAGACACCAGGAAACTGTGTGAACTTGTGGAAAAACGGGCATGATATGTCCCCTTTAAGGAGTCACTACCGCACACAAACACAGGACAACATCTAGAAACTGCACTTGCGCAATGCAGATCAAGTGCTGACATGACACACGATGAGAAAGGAGTCTCCTCTGCCTCAGTCGTAGACTAAAGCACGAGCTGAGTTTGGGCTCTTATGGTGAAGTTGGGGCACCAAGAGGGCATACGGGGAAGTTCACAGCTCTCTTGTGAAAAAAATGAAGAGATTTTTGACAAAATGGCTTTAGAACAGTCACTACTGTATAGAAAATAAAGAAAATAAAGATTTGTACACCTATCTAGGAGTAAATAAGCAGCTCCTGGCTGCAAGAACAATCTGTTGAAAAGTGCTCTGTGAAATGGATATCGCTCCCCCAAACCCTCACAGTCCTCCATCCCGTTGTGTCGCTTCTGTTTTGTGTGGTTTCACTCCTGCCCGAAGCCTTCTGTCTCTTCTATAGCAAACATGAGCTTCTCCTTCAGCTGCTCATAGCTCTTGTACGGAGGGAGGTCCAGACGATTAAAACTGCACGTAAAAATAAGACAAGATGCATCATATGGAGTAATAACTCATACCGAGGATGAATCTGTTCACACACACAAGTTAAACAGTGTTGACCTGTTCTGAACATGATTAGAAACATTATTATAGGTTAAAACATCTTATATTAATAAATAGGGCTGTGAAAATCAATGCATCAATGCATATTAATCTGATTAAATGGAACAGTTGTTGACAGTTCCTTTGTTTCAAGTTGTTTTGTTGAAACTGTCAAAGGTGTTCAATATACATGTTAATTGCATATATATTCATATTTTTGCATATTTTATCACATTTCTTGGTGGGTTTCTTTCTGTATTTTAGAAGAGTTTTGAATATGTTTTGAATTTTTCCAGCAATTTTTTTGGTAGTTTTTTTAATAGTAAATTTGACACATTGACACCTGCACATTTTTTGTTTCTAAGTGTATTTTTGTGTATATTGTGGGGAATTTGAGTCCAAAAAAAGGGAAAAACTAAGGCAGAACAGTCAACCGGCCTAAAGTGGTTTGATCATGATTAATCGAAATTAATCCATAGCAACACTGTGATTAATCTGATTAAAGATGTTAATCATTTGACAGCCATATTAATAATGCAATTAATATCACTGGGTTCCTACAAGTTTAAGACATTTTAAAGACTAGTTAGAACAGAATTTAATACCCATTTCACAACCTATTTCACAGCCATACTGACAAAAATGTGTGACTAGAATTTGGGAAAATATATTATTTACTCAAAGGTCTTGATTCACACTGTTCCAAGTCACTTCTCACTGAGGGCTACAAAGTTAGCAATAGCAACAACTGGTTCCTAATTTTAATTAAAAAAAATGTCAGGTTGGAACAGGTGGAATAAAGCGTTGTTATGTTTATAGCTTAGACATTTAAAAGACAAATTTCATAACGCATTTAATGCAGCAAAGTCCCAACATATCAAATTTAATATATTTTAAAGATTTTTAAAAATGTATTAAATGCATACTTGTAAGTTCAACATTGTTAAGACCCTGTGGAACCCTGTATATATTTTAAATACTTTTGGTTGTTTCTTGGAATGCATGTAATCATAAAAACCAAACCTCTATAATGTAACGCCTAAAACAATGTGATACAAAATCATATTACATCTTGTTTATTGGGTTTTATATGAGGATGCCATGGTAATATAATGTGATGCTGAAATATAACCTATAAATGTATCAGGAATGTTCAGTTATAATGCAGTAATTAAACACCCCTTGGCATAATTAGAGTAGAGGAGGTGGTATTAGTCAAACAGCTGTTGCTTTCTCTCAGGCACACCCTACAAATACCAAAAAACGAGATAAACAATAAAGGAATACTTATAGGTGGCTGAATCATAAATGACTAAGAGGGTTTGGTTGTGAAAGTTTAATCCTTCATCAGAAATATCTGAAATGGAAGGAATTGTCAGAGTAAAAGGGGTGGAATAACTGGTCTTACCACGTGTGGCTTCGTGGAAGCCAGTTCTCTTTGCCCACTTTCTCAATGCAGAACTTTTGGGGTCCGTTGCTTCCTATTAACAATAAACAAAGGAAATTAAATGAAAGAATGTGATATACAGCACTGTCCAAAAGTCTAAAGTCAACAGATTTATTATTTCATTTTATATAAACACAGAACCAGGATACAGAGGAAAATATGTACAGCATTAAAAACAAAGGTATCAGGAAAAAATAAATCTACTGACCAACAGACCTCCCTTTACAATTAATTGCAATCAACTTGTTTTTTTTGTCATAAATACTTATTGCATTCATTTCCAGTGATTCACAGCAGGTTTCATCCAATAGGTGTTTTCTACTTTTTGTTCTGGGAAGGCTGGTGACATTCAACCTGATGTTAGCCTACAGTTTTTGTGTTTTAATAATGTGCATATATTTCTTGTATTTACTGACAGGATCTGAAGAAGAGATGAATAAAAAAATAAATCCACATGCTCCTTAAGACCATGCAAAAAAGCTGAAGGTGGTTTATGACTGTTCATCATGTTGATCACTTCACTCACCCATCAAATCAGCGAAGCCCCCGACGGGGAGACGGCAGGTCCCTGTGACGAACTGCAGCAGCCTCATCCTCTTCTCATTATCCATCTCCTTCACAAACTGTCAATAAATTATATTTTAATACCAGCAAACTAATTCAGAATGACAGACTTTGTTATAACTACTCTACAAGTTTTCTCACTTTTAATACCACTGAGGAATACCTTTTTGTTGAGTTAGGTCTGACAGATGTTTTTAACAATTATTTGGATGCAGAATCCAAAAACGTTTATCAGGTTAAGTTTTTGAACTATAGGATCCCTCGTCTCATCATCTGAACCTGCTTTATCCTCACTAGGGTCACAGGGGTCACTGGGGGCCTAACCCAGCTACAATGGGCGAAGGCGAGGTACACCCTGTATGAGTCTCCAGTTCATCTCAGGGCTGAACATATATAGACAAACAATCACTCTCACCCCTATGGGTAATGTAGATTAACCAATTAACCTATCAGTGCATGTCTTTGGATGGTGGGAGGAAACCAGAGTACCTGGAGAAAACCCATGCAGACACGGGGAGAACATGCAAACTCCACACAGAAAGGTCTGGTGTGGGATTCAAACCAGGGTCCTTGTTGCTGTGAGACACGAGTGCTAACCACTGCACCACCGTGCTGCCCCTATAGAATCCCTGTTTTCTTAAAAAAATAAAAATAAAAACTGCACTTAACAGCTATGTGCTTGTTTTATAAAAGAATTCAAACATTGACATAAAATTAAATATGAAAGAAACAGGCATGAATGTAATGTTTATTTAACACTTATGATTTTACAAAGGATGTGGCTACTGTACTTGTATACTATAAATGTACTGACCTATTGGGAGCTGCAAAATAGCATAATAGAAGTGGGGAAAGTGGCATTTTAATTTTCTATGGTTCTTTTGCCCCAGGAAGACATTAATTTGTACATAATGTTCCTGTAGATGAGTCAAGCTTAAAGCAGCTGGTAAGTCTTACTACAGCTAGTCAATGGAATATTGCTTATCTGTGGAGAAAAAAACTTGACATGGTAGAGAAAAAAATGACTGCAATTTTGGAATCAGCATGACAATTTTTGTTTTAATAATAAAAAAAAAAAAAGGAACTCAACAGAAATGTTCTTTTCAAATTGTTCCCCAGTGATATCCATGTCATGATAACTCACAAAAGACCAGAACAAACTCAAGAATAATGGTTACAGTTTGTACTGACCTGCCAAAACCAGAGGATCTGTTTACTGCTTCGGGCGTAATGTCTGTAGATCGTATTTCTCTGCCAGTCCACGAGGTCTATCTCCTGCATCCCACAAAGCATCACCTGCAGATGAGCAACGGTAAAAATGGTTTGTTAACTAGAACAACATTCTTGCATAACTATTTAAACATTCATACACTCAACATCTAACTTTATAGAATAAATAAAAATAATTCCATGAAGTGAGTACCTCTAGCTCCTTTGCATCAAAGTACTGAAGGTATTGCTGGGGAAGAACTTCATTGAAGCCTTCGAAGAACGCCTGCGTTTGTTCTTCTACACCTCTTGACAATCTCCACTCTGCCACTAACCTGGACACGGAGATGAAGTTACGAATTTAATGGAAAAAAAGCTAGAGCTATAAAAAAAAAAAAGTGTCTGCTTAATATGTGAAAGGCAATGTTTAATATACTTTATAGTAAAGTTATAATCAGCAAACTTAAATTCCATCATCCTAAAATTGTTTATGCACCATACAGAGACTAGTAATTCTTCAGAACCCATTAAAATCAATCATAAATCTAGTGTTTTCTCAAAGTTTAACTGCAGACATTTTACCGCTCACATTGCCAGAGTTCCCACTTAATGTATTAATTATTAAACTGAGTGTTTCTGAAATTAATTGAAACCAGTGAAAGTGAAATTTGAAACTGGTATCGGACTGTCACTTTTCTGTACTGGGCTGGACCCAGTGTGACTTTATATTCAAAGTTTATGAAAGAAAAAAAGAAAGAAAGAAAGAAAGAGAGAGAGAGAGAAAGAAAGAGAGAAAGAAAGAAAAAAAGAGATAAAGAAAGAAAGAAAAAAGAGAGAAAGAGAAAGAAAGAGAGAGAAAGAAAGAAAGTAAGAAGAGAGAAAGAAAGAAAGATTGATCGACTTTTGAAAAAAAAAAAAAAAAGAAAGAAAGCATTAATACCTGATATATTCCTCTTTATTTTCCTCTGTGACTTGAATGTTCCCTCCATCTGGCTTCAGCTCATGGGTGGTGACTTCCCCAAGGATCTCCTTGTCAACTGAGAAGAACATCTCCAGACCACACTCCTCTATGTTATTGTCCCTAAAGGATAAAGAGCCACCATCATCATTAAATAACAGAAACAGCAGAAGGTATAAACAGATACAAACACTAGGCTCCAGTCTCACTCACTGCCTATCAACAATTGATGCATTCATGAAAGAATACATTTTTTCTACCTTTAGATCAGGATTAAATGAATTTACAGTTTAAATAGATTAGATTCAAGGCACTGATTTTAAAGAATGACAAAAAAAAGTGAGTGCAGAAATATCACCAGATTAAGAAAACACATTTTAAAGTAGAAAGTTTCAAGATACTGCTGCAACTTTTACAGTCGCTGGTCTTTATGTGGACTTCAGCTTTCTGGCTTTTTCAACCCACATACAGAATAATAAATTCAGTCTAATGTTATATGATATGTCGTCTGTTTTTCAAATCAAACCATCAGCTGCCCACCCACCAAATCCCACTAAATTATTTGTCTCCCCCAGAGACCTACTTGATCCAGATGAGTGAGTTGTAAAACTCAGGATCTATGGACTCTAGGTCTTTGAGAGCCAGAGGTTTGTTCAGGATACGTTTGTAGAAGGGCAGGGAGAAGCCTGTGTCGATGAACTTGCTATGGAATAAGGCCTTGACAGGAAAACAATAAGAAAAACAGAAGAATATTGAGCATTCCTTTGCACATAAAAAAAGAAAGAAAAATCAAACCATTTGCAGTTCATTTCTCTCAGAGCCAACGGGCTTATCCATGATCTCACAGTACTGTGCAAAAGTCTTACGCCATATTTAAATGCATTAGTTTTGCTGGAATATGAGCAAATATATCACTGCATTTATGTGAAAACACAAACAAATCAGAACTAAACTGTTTTAACAGGCAAACCTCTGCAAATTGGTGTAAAAGTGCAGCAGATTTTTGCAGTAAATCTCATACTATCTGCACAAGAGTTCAAATCATGACAACATATTAGGTGCAAAGGCATCTCACACTAAATATTTGTAACTTTGGTCTTAAATAGGCTTCTCTGAGATCCTTGGTCTTCAGTGTTGTTTACATATTGCTGGTATATTCTAGCTGCAACTTCATATACAGACTGAGAATTGTGTACAGGTTTTTCTATCTCAAATTACAAACGTCTTAATATCTTCTATTTGATGGCATGAATTAGATTTTAAAAAATACCTATTAAAGTCATGGGACCTTGTAAAGTCTTGCTCTAATGAAAATAAATTGTATTTTATTTAAGTTTGGCTGTACTGTACTGTACTCTAAGCCTCACAAATTGTTTATTTGTTGTTAAATTGAGATCAAATCTGTACTGAACATCCAAAAAAATACCAAGAATAATGTGCAACACACAGTATTTGGTGCAGGATGTTGACTGTAATCAAACGAACAATACTGTAGTGTTACTAAGTACGTCGGGTACTAAGTGTTACCCAAATTAAAGAATATTTCTCGGCAAGTGTCAAATGGTACATATTTTGTCTGGGAAAATAAATACCACAGCTAAATATAGTATCAAACCTGAAATTTTAGGAAGTATGTAATGTGGACAATAATTGTAATGAAGACCTAATACTTCTGCACAGTATACACTATTAAATACAACTTTATATATGAAATAAGATTATGAGAGTGACATTTCACACTCCATTAAGAACACAAATGCCACGTGGAGGCTCAATATGTCATGTCATCAGGTTTACATCTACACTAACGTCATAGTAACTGATATGGTGACAAAGGTTGCGGTACCATGGCAATGAAGCGCCCTATGAACTTGAAGTACTTGAGGTGATCTGGGTTGATGTAGGATGCCGGGTTGATCTGCAGACAGTAGTTGTCCTTTCCAGCATACTCAAACAAACAGTACATGGGATTCAAAACCTCATGAGAAAGCAAGAAGAACCATTCCCTAAAAAATAACAATAGAGGGACGACAACAAATGTGAGTAGTTTTCTTGTCCATTGGGCACAGTGATCATCATCATGATCAGAAAATGTTCTATATATGCTCCAAAGGTAGTGTCAGAAACACATCTAATGACTCAAACCATAAGATGCAACTGTAGAAATTTCAGTTGAAGTTACCTGGCTACGCCCCCATAGTCCAAACCTTCCTCTCCAGGGAAAATGATCCACAGCCTCCGCCTTAGATCTTGAGGATGGAAACTCATGATCTGTGAATAGAGATAGAACAAAAACAGGTCCACAGATTCAGTATTGAAAAATGATTGCTATTCAACAGAGGAATGTTAACAAAAAACACTCCTTATGTTTGTCATCACCTGCTGAAATGAATCTTCAAACAAAGTTTTGCGGGTAACAGTGATCTTGATGTGCTGCGGCATTGACAGTTGCTGAGAAAAAACACAAAATACAAATTTAGATTTTCATTTTATATGTATAGTAGAGTCTCTTAAAAATCAAGTATATATGTATATATATATATATATATATATATATATATATATATATATATATATATATGTATATGTAAAATGTTCCAAATAATAATAAAAAAATTGCTATACAATTTTATAGAAGTATTATTTGTTTATGTGGTGCTGCACAGTAAGCACAGTTTACATAATGCAAAATATATGGACCTTATTACATTTTACATTGTAGTCATTTCATATGTACAAATATTTTAATGAAATACCTTAATTAAGCTCACAATTATTTTTGTACAATATAATTAGTGTCATTGAATTTTTTTTTTTTCAAAATTGTTTCTATTTGAAATTTTCAACTGTTCTCATTTCTAGGTGGACAGTGCTGGGATACTGGGGCTTGTGGGTTGAAATCCTGGATTAGCTTTACAGCACACCATAAAAAGGGCTGCTCCAGGGTGGTGCTGGATCATTCCTGCTACTGTGTTATTTCGACAGATCTCCCACAGCCCATCACAGATCCCCACACCTTTTACAATGGTTAATACATTTATTTTGTACTCTTGTAGTAATGAAGGAATAAACAACATCCAGTGCATGCACAAGTATACACGTAACCAAATTAACATCCAACTGAAGGACCATTAAATATAGTGGAAATAGGCCTAAAATTTCATGTGGCAGGTTTTTTTTTATTCAAAAAGGGACATAATTACAGCCATTTAAAATAATAATTGTACATTTTTAGGGTGTTTTTAAGACACGCCCTTATGCACAGGTTAAGTACACATGACTCTTATCACTGGACATTAAAATGCTCATTATATGTATGATTATGTCATATGCCATCTTAAGACTTGATGTGCTTTAGTGTACAAAAGCCACGTACCTGACACCAAAATCTGAAATACTGCACTTTGGCTTTAAAATCCCTGACATAGGTTATCTGTGGCCCGTTCTCACTGTGGAAAAAAAACAAGAAGGCAGAGGTTTACAGTTAGACAATACTAGGTTACAAAATGTGTGACGACATAAATCTCTAAGAAGTCAGAGATAAAACAGGAAGCTCATCATGTACGTGAATGCCTGTGCAGTTCTACTGTAAAATTACTATGGTCCTGTGTGTCCTGTATTTTATTTAGATTCAGTGTTACTGAGCAGAGAGACGTGTCATAAATTAGAGGGGAAATTAATGTAATTCCATATTATATTGCTTTTTTTATACTAGGTGAAATTTGAATTGAAAAATACACTTGTCCAAAGGATCAGTGAGTGTATGGTACACAGCACTGTTCACAGTTACTGCAATTTAACTTTTCCGAACCCAAGCAGGCCTATTTTAGATCTTATTATATCTGCAACTCAGTGCAGACTGCTGTTCTTTCAATGAGGGGAAGCTCATTGTTGGCTTACATCACAAAATTTGTCAATTCTGCTCTGTTCCTTTGAAAGAAAATGGTCTGTGACACATCTTTTCCGGGGAACTGAACAAGAAAATGTTGAAATCATGTTAAACTGAAATAAGGAAATACTATGAGTATGTTTTATTTACGGTAAAATAAATGAACAAGTAATTTCACTGAGCAAATACCCAAAAATCTATTGCAGTTTGTCTTTTGATTTTGCTTGTAAAATCTGGAATGGGACTGAGCTGAGCTGTCAAGCAACAGTTTATGTCTCAAAATGCCTATAATCAAAACAGGATTCATTCAGCCTTTCAACTGATCCTCCAGTCAACGTGTGGAAGCTCAGCATTCAGGCCAGTTGAGGGTCACCTTCAGTCACAGCTGGTTTCGAGGCAATGAAAAAAACAGTTCCATGCAAAATGACTGAAGTGCATGGATGCTCAGCTTCTAAGGGCAAATGCATTGACTACAGACTGTATAAGAAAACTGTGCTATGGGAAGTTAACATCATCTATTTATGCCAAGTACATAGTTGATTCTGAATGAAGTCGTCTATGAGATCAATGTGTTCAACCATATTTATAGTCAATGAAAACTTAACACAACTGTACATATGTGACCATTTCATTTGAGTGGTATCTGAGCTTCCCTCTACTGTAACTACAGCTTAAGTCTTGCATTCACCTCTCTACAATTTCTGTCTAATTTATATATTAGGTTGTGTTAAATTCTTAATTGAAAATCAGATATAAATTGTTAAACATATCAGAATACAGTAAAAGTAAGTAACTGTCATTGTCATTTCACTGGAGTTCACTGGAGCTTTTACTTAAGATTCTCATTTGTTCTTAAATGTTTTTATCTCTCTATTTTAATTGTCTTTTAATGCATCTTAATTTTCTTATATGTTTTATGTAAATCACCTTGAACGAAATGTGCTATTCAAATAAATTTGCCTTGCCCTTGAATTTACAGGAAAAGTGAACATCATCTTGTCATCTTGACAGTATATGTGTGACATATACTGAAACATGTAGTAGTGCTTCTTGGTAGTTCTTGTAGGTTGAACTGGACTTGTTTTGTTCTTTTGAAAATGTTTCATCTCTCACCTAAGAGACTTCTTCAGTTCTAATAGCTGGCGGTGCATCTTATTCTATACGTTAATGAACTTAAGTGTTGGCAATAACATCCTCCAGGTGTCTCTTCTCAGGATTCTTGAGTAAAAGTGATGGAAACAGTCACAGACCATGTCCTTTTATGGCCAACTTACAGTGAGGATTTTCCTGTACGAGGGTCAATGTAGGTCGTCGTCCGCCTGTTGTGGTCCACAAAGTAGGGAATCCCATCCACAGTGAACCTCATCTCCCATCCCTCTGGCAGAGGCTTGTCATTCAGGAGCCTGAGCGACAACACAACAGCACCACTCAGAGGCAATAACAGTGAAGTACAGCCTAAGGAGAACTACATATCACACACTCACCCTTGCGTTCTTGGATCTTCCCACTGTGTCGCTCGAGTTGGGTGGTGAACAAAATACACTCGGCCATTGGTGTCTGTTCTCTTCTCTAACAAAAGAAAAAAAAAACACACTCAAATAAATAACTGTCATGCAACTGTATAATATTTATTTTTACATTTTGAGGAACTTGAAGGGAAATAAAGGTGTGATGGTCCCTGATATTTACCCCAACCATGTGGCAGTGGTCCCAGGGGGTCAAACTCTTTATTGGTTGTGGCTGCAAGCTGGTCTTGGAGCTGAATGGTGAAAAAAGATGGAACATGTGTTAATGAAAAAGTCTTACTTTTACCTTGGTCCCAATATTTTTTTATATACAGAAGTGTCATACACTTTACTGTGTCATAGGTCGCATTGTTTAGAGGTTGTTTAATCATTAAAGCCAAAGCAAGGTCACGATGTAGTGTCTACAACTCAACATTTTTATTAACTGCAATGACAAGGGCAGTGTTAGTTGGATTAGAGACTCTTATTTTATGTTGTTTTTTTTTTTTAAACACACACACACACACATATTACATACTTAAAATACTTACATGTGCATACACATGCAAACCCTGCAATTCCTGACTTATTATATATATTCATGTATTACAGGTTTATTGGTATTATGTACAGGGCTCCTACAGGCTTCTACATGTTCAATTTAAGACATTTTAAGACCGTTTTAAGAGTACTTAGAACAGAATTTTATGCCCATTTCTTAGCCAATCTCACATCCTGGTAAAAATTTGTGACTGCTAGAATTTTGAAGAATTTATTGATTTACCCAATGCCTTGATTCTAAATAACTTCTCACAGGGGAACACAAAGGTAGTGATGATTTGTTCTTAATTTCAACTTGTCAGGTTGGAACAGGAGGCACTGAGCAGACTGTTTTCTTTGCAGCTTGGACAGTTAGACACAATACAGCAAAGATGTGTATGGCAACATAACTTAAGACTTACTATATCATATTTAATACATTTTAAAGAATTTTAAGGTATTAAATGCTGATTTTTTTTAAGACCCAGTGGGAACCGTGTAAGTAACAGTCAGAGTGCCTACCCCATAGATGAACCTCTGGTTAAACTGCTGCATGGCGCCCTGCAGCTGGCTGCGTTGATGCTGCCACTCCTCATAGTTACGCACCGACTCCTGGGTGGGTCGTTGCCATGTAGTGGTCCGAGTGATGTGATCCACGTAGTATACCCTACCCATGGGGTCCACCCTGCGCTCCCACCTATCGAAGCAGGAGAGTAACAAGAAGGCAGCTTTTAGATGACCATGTAGGTTTAATGGTCGATTCTCCACTTCAAGGGTTTCTCAGCTTGTTTCAACATTTTATATTCCCTACAGTATTTAGATATGATGTGTAAAAGTGATTAAACCTTTCATCAAATGTAGATGACAAACATTTCCTGTCAAAATGATTATGTCATTTTGACAGGACAAATCATAAGGTTAAGTGTGAGTACAGTCTGTGCAAAACAAATGTGTTTGTGTACCCTGTAGGCAAAGGCTCAGGTCTGTCCCATGTTGTTCTTTTCTCAATATGATCCACATAGTAAACCCGTCCATTCTGGTCCACTCTTTGCTCCCACCTACACAGACAATGCAAATGACACTAGATTAGGTACAATTATGGTGAAAGTTTGTGATACAATACATCACATAAATGTTTTTGCAGGGGTGGGGGGCAGCAAGTTGCTTTTACCCTGGTGGTAAGGGGCCGCTGTTCATCATTCTGGGAGCAGCTGTGGCTGGAGCGGCTGAGGCAGAAGCCCCTGACTTGGGACCACTCGGTGTCTGCGAGGATGAGGAGGCTGCTGTAGCTGCTCCAGCACCTGCTTCATCCTGCTGATCTGAACCCCCGCTAGCAGATGCCTGAGAAGAGCCATCAGAGGCGGGGCCTTCACTCAGCTCACTGGGAGAGGAACTGCTGGAGGAGGCTGTACAGAAGAATTTATATTAGAAAATATCTGAAGTATAAGAGAAGGCCAAAGCTGGTAGATGTACGCAGGTGTGTGAACTGGTATCATATTGAAGGATGGATTTTGGCTGTATCTCCTACTTGGGGAGGCTGCAGGTCTGCATGGAGTGGGAGGAGGGGGTCGGGCTGGTCTCGGAGGTCGTGAGGCAGCAGAGCCTCCTGGAGACCGTGAAGGAGAGCTGGTGCCATTGACAGCATGACCATTTGGTACAATCACCCACTCATCTGAATCGCTGGAGGGAGACGTGTCTCTGCTTGACCTGAGGACAAATAGAGAATCATACAAGACTAAGTTACTCTCAATCTTTTTTCAAGAAGAATTTAAAATTGATGTGTACAAAACAAATGCATTGCAGTTTTCACTACACCTGTTGCCAGCATCTCCATTTTGTCTTGTATTTCCATTTGGGACAGTAGCTAGTGATGAAAGGACAAAGACAGCAAAAATAACAATTGATAGAGATACAGTAACTATTTTTAATGAGAAGAAGGAATTCTTCAAATATTTGGCATTTCACTGTTATATTAGGAGCTTTTGTAATAACTGCAAGGTAATTTGTTTTTTGTGTCTACAACTCAAACTGCAATCCTCCAAAACCCTTCAAACACATGAGGTCTATTCATCTTATTTAATCATACTTAAGTTTAAAAAAAGTGTTTCTTCAATCAAACCACACAAAGCATTTAATGTACTGGAAGTAGACCAGAGAACAGACAAGTTGAAGAGTTTCACTGCTAGGTGGGATTGTAGAATTGTATTAACTCATGTAGGTCTTTAGAATTGCCCAAAAACATACAGCATTTATCCATTTATTTCAAAAGGCTGTTAAAATTTCAAATATACCTACATTAAATGCTTACATTTATTTAATGTAATTTTACAATACTTGTATTAATCTGGTTCTTTATGGTCAGTGCCTTGTATAAATTATTCTCATTACATACTTAAATGTGCATACACATGCAAAACCCTGCCATTCCTGACTTAATTTTGTCTACAAAACTGGCAAAAATGAAAAAAGTGGTGCCAGGCACAACAAACTCCACCCCCTCACACACATTTTACCTGATTTGCTCCATCTCCTATCATTACGAAAACACATTTTTGGTGACTGTGACTTTTGACCTACATTCACTAAAATGTACTGGGATCCTTTTTCAACCACTTGTTCTGAAAATTTCATAGAAATTGGTCCAGTAGTTTTTATGTAAAGTTGCAGACAAACAAAAAAAAAAAGATAAAAAAACAAAACAAAAACAATACCCCTCTCCCCTTTCAGGTGGCGGGGTAATAAACTCAGATCAGTATTCTGAGGTATATTGCTGATCTTCCATTTAAAGTTAACAGTACAATGCAATAATACGAACTAGAAAAGCGCAAACCTTCGCCAAGGCAGACCTCCCCTCTTCGAATGAAAAGAGGTCCACCAAGGACGTTATGTTTTCGCTGGAGTTTGACTTTCAGCAACATTGCTCAAAAAATTCTGGTTGGATTTTGATAGAATTATTGTTATTATTACAATTATTATTATTATTCAGGATGTGTTGGGAGTGTTACACAAGAAACAAATGATTAAATGTGGGTGGTGATCCAGAAGAGATCCTGGATTCTGGATCACTTTGAAATTTTACACTACGGTAAAAGGAGAATAAATTTCAAAGTGATCCATAATCCAGGATCTCTTTCAGATCACCACCAAAATGTAATCATTTGTTCCTTGTTACACTCTCAACACATCCTGACAATTTTATCAGAATCCATCCATAATATTTTGAGCAACGTTACTGACAGAAACAAACTCCAGCGAAAACATAACCTCCTTGGCGGACGTTATTATAATATATGTATAACTTTGCTCTGCATTCATGGCTTCTTGTGATCAACCCCGTTTACCACAACTTCATAATTCACAAAGTGACACAAGACAGAACATTATGAGAAAAAAGTCTGAATCACTGGGGTTGCCTCAGGATACAGCTGAACACACAGTCTTTCCCGTTTAATGAACTTCTGCATGCCAATACTCTGACTCTATGCTTCCTGATCAAGTCTTGCATATAAACAGATAAATAGCTTCTTGTTGACTCTTGCATATGTGCAAAGAAATACTCATTCCTTCATTGTGACTGATGCATAATGAGTCAACAGGTAAGGGAAGAGGTTGCATACCTGACAGATCATTTGTTGCAGCACTATGAACTATTGCTTTCTATATAATTATGACATTTCGAAATGAATAAACAACCAAATAAAAAACATGATTGGCTACATCAAGACATTATCATTTACGTATATGGCAGCTGGGATCTGTTAAGAACCCAGAAAGGACACAGAATTTCAGCTATTAAAAGAGATCATGAAAAACAAGTTGTACTAAGCAGCATTTCAGTTCAGTAGTTTGAAAATACGTGCTGGTAATTTCCATTTCACAGAATTACAGATAATAAATTGTTGACACTTCACAATGGGACGTGCACTAGACTAAACACATGCTGTATTTGAGTTTATCTTTTGGTGCAAGTCCTTACTGTGTTCTTTCTCTGCTGAGGCAAAGCTTTCTGGGTCCACTTGCATGCCATCCAGGCAGACTGACAGGTCGCCTATGACATCCCGAGAATCCCTACCAGAGCACAGCTGCAGGGTCTGCACCACCTCACACACTGCGGACAGGAAAGAATAATGAGTTACATCAGTTGTAATTACTTCTTAATCCACTTTACATTTCCAGACTCCTAGCCACTCAGGTCAACCACTCAGATTCAGATGCTGTTGAAAGTTCTACAATGTGAGTTTCAAATAAAGGGTCAAGCTTTAAAAGCTGTGGAACAATATCCCATCAATATCACATCAGCGGAGTCAGCGAGTCAGTCTACAAAGCTTTTAAAAACACATTTGACTAATATTGTTATCGCTGTAATAAGACTCTCAATATCATTTTAACATCCCTGCTGTTAAACTACTCTTATAAAACTCCATGGTTGAATATTCTTTACTTTTCTAGCCTGGTATTTTCCTGCTTCAGTATGAGATGGAACTATTCATATCAAATGCACTGAAATAGTTATCACATCAAAACTATATAGTTATCAGTTTTATTGCTATTTTATCATGTGACACCATCAAGTGAGTATTTACAGACTACAGATTTACTGATCATTTGCTGTTCTATACACATAGTTTTGAGGCAAACAGCAACATTTGTTTGAAGCCTTGGAAGGGTTCAGTGAGGTAAAGTCTGTGGCGTCCAAGAACAGAGTATAAAAGCCTCCTTCTTACTCCAGTAAAATAACATTTTGTCCAAAAAAAAAACAAAAAAAACAAGCCAAAACAAAACAAAACAAAAAACACTGCCACCATATTGTCACTTGTATAACCATAGTTATTAATAAGAGGATTCCATCCAGTGCAATACTTGTTAGAAAGTAGCCTTAACCATGAAGACCTCAACAGAATTTTATCAAGAGCTTGAAGTGGCCCAGAATGCAACAGTGATAGTTGCCCCATAATTCTCTATGAAGGCATTTTGGGAAGTAACTAGTAACTATGCATTTAGTAGGGTCTGCAAAATGAAAAGTTACTATTATATGCTCATAAAATCATGAAATATAACATCCGATGTTGTCAAACAAACCTTACGTACAGGTCTAACTCATACCAAACAATAACCATCAAAAAAACAACAAGATTCCAATAAGCTAAGGGAGGTAACACTACAAACACATATAAGTACTTTCTATTTGTCAAACGCATACTACCATGAGGTCTCAGCCATATCAATTCAAAATATACTTAACTTCAACAAAAAATACACTGTTTCTCATGCCAGGGAGAAGCAGTGTACAGTATCTAAAAATTCACTCAAACCACAAACTACATGGGCAGTAAACAACAACCATGGCCTTAAGGAGCCAAATCTTGTTCACTGTCAGCAAATGAGAGGTAAGTGGCTGTTACCACTGAATATAAACCACATTTTTATGTCACATGTTATGCACATGCTGCCCAGGTTTGAGGGGAGCCTTTGTACTAAGTATGAAACACCCTCAAAGCACAAGGAAACTTAGGTGGGATTAATGTGTGGCTGAAAATAAAAGTGGGCAGTACTTTGTGTGTGTCAGTTGTTCAGCTTATCCCAGCCCAATAAAACATTAAAGTAGTAAACAGTAGCTGATATGCACTCTTATGTCACAAAAGTATAAAATGTGTGTGATTTCTTCCACCTACCATACAGATGGTAGACAGTAGATACACAAAATTAATCCAGAAAGGGTGACTCAAAAGGAATAAAACTTGATATTACTCAATTAACCCCCACACCAAAGTCTGGAAATATTACACCCATTCTCCACTCCCTAGAAGGCTATTTCTTTTCACTTCATTGTACAACAACAGATAACAGCACATGCAAACTTCATGAAATCACCATGTTACAAGACTACAGTTCTCTATCTCCAGCAAATGTAAACAAAAGTGGAATGTTTGACATCTACTATCATAACTGATGTTAGCACAAAATATAAGAATGAAAACACCAACAATAGGGAGTATTTTTTTTTTTTTTTAAATCAGTGCCAACTCACATTTCAGGTCATTTGCCTTCAGAGTCTCACTGATCTGTAGTGTGGCCATTCCCAACAGGATGTCAGCCTTCAGAGTCTGGTGGCTCCAAACACGAAAGATTAGTTTGCTGACTGGAGTTACGATGCTGAAGAAAAGTCAGAAAAATGGCAAATCATTTTACAATCAAGCAAACAGTAACCAGAAAAAATATTTATGAAATCTGTTTAATTTCACTAAAAATTAGTGATTTTTCCCCCTCCAATTTACTTCTCTATAAATAACTCTTGTGGTTTCTGCTTCATTTGAACTTTCTTCAAATTGGATGTTGTACTTACACTGTGAGAGCCTGCTTCCATTTGGGACTGTGTGTGTTGTTGCATTTTTCAGTCCTTTTCGACTGTCCATCCACAGCCACCTCAACATAAGGACTGGGACCGAACCAGTTCTTTTTGTTTTCCTTCAGCTTAGCTGAAATCACTGGGAAGCAAATGTCACACCACATACCACAATTAAAGTAGTGTGTTATTCATAGTGTGTTAGTCTGAATGAGGTTTTTAATGAGGATGCATCAACTTTCCAATGTAATTCATGCATGTAAAATGAATAAACAACTCATTTCTGGTTGATAATTAATGAACAATACTAACCATTATATCAAATGACCATATGAGTGACACACATACTGCAGCTCTAGGCTGGTCTAACATGGAAAGGTCAGATCATGGAAGGACATATAAAAATTATTTTGTCACATATTATATGTATTTTTGTTTACTGTTTAACCTAACTTACCTGTGACTTGCAATTGGGCTTTCATGGTTCATCCATAACACTGCAACCTTGTTTGGCTACACTGAAACAACCTGCAACCAATGACATCAGGTGTTAACCACGGATACTCTATGCAGGTAACCTACTTAGAGAGTGATTAGGCTATTCGGTTGCTACACTCAGTGGAAAATAAAGCCTGGCTTTACATATAGTGGCAAGTATGGGTTGTATGGATGGGTGATATCAATAATAATAACAATAATAATAATAAGTAAGAGCAGTAGTAGTGGAATTATTGTTATAAAAATGATATCAGTTATTAATCACGGCCATTGTTAATTTTCGTGGATATATCAAAAACAACAGTGAAATATACAATTTTAAGATCATCTAAAAGGATGAAGTATTGAAAAGCAAAACTACAAACACCATCCCACATGAGAAAATGATCAAAGCTCATATAAGATACAAATCAATCACCAATGCCTTTGCTGAATAATTTTCGGTCAATCCCTACTTAATAACTGGATTTCTCTTAGCAGCTCTTAAATTGCATATGAATGGCTGATTGTAATTACAAATGCTGATGTATGACTATCCAGGCTGTTTCACCAAGTTTATTAGATAGGCAAGTGGAAATATATTTGCAAATACATGTATGCAGATACATGTATAATCACATAACATATGATCAGAAATAAAACATTGTAGTCCTTAAAGAGGTTATTCAGACATGAACTAGCAGCCAACAAAAATTAAAATCATCAGCATTTATTTTTCAAGTGATAATACTTTTTTTTTTTAAATCACACTAAATACTAACATAATCATATGCAATAGTGATATATATAAACACATTCACTTTAGTGGTCCTCCCAGTGAAAGGAAATCACTGGCAGTCAATTTCCTTGTGCTATTGTTATCTTTACATATGATCTTAAATACGAATTCTGCTTAATGTCAACCTCACAAATACGCCGTGAGACATGTTACATGACACATACACATACTGTAATGCAGCAGGGACATGGTTTAGTCACAGCTATTTCAAGAAAGCAGAGTACCTTCCATAATAGAAAATCCCATCATTAACTTGGCTAAACCTGCTTTGCTAATCTTTGACAACGTCAGGAAGAACATTTTTAATGGCAGACACCGAACACCATTTTAATGTACATAGCGAGGTGCAAAGTGTATGGGGCCGAATCGTGCAGTGGAGAAGAGGCCCTTATTCCCTACAGAACGAATGAAATATACAGATAAAGCTTTAACTAGCCTTATCTGTTATGTTAGCACCAAGGCTAGCAAGTGCACTTTTGTTGTTACGTAGTATCAAACGTTTACTTTTGTTTGTTCACCGTTTCAAAGTGTTGTTGTTTAGTTGCATTAATATCTTTCTGTCAAATCATATTCAATGAATTAGAGACGGTCCGTGAGAAGTTCCCCCACCTGTACCAACTTCGTGCGTAAGCGTCCTGAACATCGAGGCTTTAGCTAACAGTGTGTCCAGCAGCGTTAGTTATGCTAACAGCTATCAGCCCCTCGAGAACCTTTGATCGTTCAACAGACAACAAGTTTCCCTGAACCTTTTAATATAGACACGATCGTACCTGATAGAAGCAGGTGATCAAAGGTTAGAAATGTGTTTCAGGTATGCCTAGACTGTTGACAGATTGCCGCCGACTGCCATCATAATCTGCACAGACCTGTGTTCCTCTAGCACGAGCAACACCAAGGGCTTTTCCGGTAGATGCTTTTCAAAATAAAATCCATTTGACAACCATTTCAACTTGTTGGTTTACGCGTTTTAGACAGTTTATAGATTGCATGATGAATTAAACCACAGTGGGCGTTTTTCACCACGATCTTTATCTTAATAAAAAAATATGTCACTAATCCTAAAAAAATTAATCAAGTGCACAACTTCACAAAAAAATAGAAAAGAAAAAAATGCCATACATGGATTGCGTGTTATGCTGTTGAATAAGAAGACTGAAGTGAAGTATAATCCAGTAGTTCCGGATTTACTCAAACACTGTACTTCAGTAACATAACTTGTTTCCCTTGTTTATATTCCATGTCCCTAATTTCCTACTTCCTACTTAGAAACTTTTTTATACCACGCAGTAAAAAAATATGGCACATTTCTTATAAATCGTGTTATTCAAACACGATTTACAACTGATAATATGATAATATGAATAACAATCACTAACCGTATTGTTTATCATTCTGGAAGCAGTCGTCTTCGTTTTCTGATTCAGTGTGTTGTTTAACGCACATAATGATTGCAGAAATTTTACGTTGCAACAATCTATTTTTATGTTGTTGTGCTATTGCTACTTTTACTCAGACAAGATAAGTCTTAACTTAAGCTTGCACATCGGAATGTATGTATTTATTTAGCTCGTGTAGTGACTCCACAGTCGAGGTCTACAGCCTAACTGTAGTAGTAGTACTACTACTAATAATAGTAGTAGTAGTAGTAATAGTAGTAGTAACAAAACTGCATGTTTGTATTATTATTATTATTATTAGTAGTAGTAGTAGTAGTAGTAGTAGTTGCTGTTGTAGTAGTAGTAGCAGTAGTAGTAGTAGTAGTATTCGGGCTTTTATTTTGATGGCTTCTTAGCCAGATCATTGTGACGTCAAAATTGGCGGCCCTTAATATATATTTTTAAAATAATTGTGCCTTTAAATTATGCATTAACCCGTAGCATAATATTTTGCCTAAGGTCCATGCAGCTTTTGGTGTTCATTAATAACACCATAAAAGTCATACAGACGTTGAATATCTTCCTGGCCCCGCCCACGTATGACATTCTCATGCTTGGTCTCGTGACAGTAGTTATCGCCTTGTAGGGTTAGCTTTTATTTAATATGTCTTTTTAAAACCATGTGTGGGGCGACTAAATGAAAGGCATTTGTGAAATTATCTTGACGACCATTGAGCGAAGATGTTGTCACGTTTATTGAAAGAGCACCAAGCGAAGCAGAACGAGCGGAAGGATCTGCAGGGTCAGTAACTGCAGCAAGAGCCTGTAGCATCGGCTAGCTACGATGCTAATTGATGATAAAAACAAAGCTTGCCTACATCGCGATAGTAACAGTTTTCGTATCCTTTGTGTTGTGTACAGAGAAACGTAGACGTGAAGCTATTGCTGCTGCCACCTGTCTGACAGAGGCCCTGGTGGACCACCTTAATGTTGGGTATGAAAGTGAAGCTCATTGTCCAGCTGTAGCTAGAAAGTGTTGTCAGTGGTGGGATGTCCTTTATGAAATGTCCCAACTCCATACTATAAAAAATACTCCACTAGATGTAAACCCTACAAAATACATAGTATACTATTTAACTCTTGAGGGACCTTTAGCTGTGTTTTTACGAAGTAATTACTAAAATACAGGAAGTATTGAAACGTACTAAAACTCTAAACTTAATGGTTTTACGGTCTAAAGTCACTTTTAATGGTGTCAATGTTCCCATAATAAATGAGCTCTGACCAGAAGATCTGACATTTATTGCATGAAACCCAGTGGTGTCGTTCAGGGTATACTGAGAATACCTACTGTACTTATTTTTCAGACTGCAGTGTGTATACCCACTTATAAATGATGTGTGTGGAGGACAGACCCTGACATATTGAAAAATAAATACAGAAATATATAAGTGACTTGATCATTTATTTTGTCCTAATAGAGATTTGCTTCTTTATTTTTTATTCCTGCATTTATTTGCGAGTTGTTTATTTAATGGTGTATTTTCTCCATTTTGGTGCATGTGTATAGTCATCATAATCAACCCTGTTGAGCTACGAGTCTTTGGACAGTGCTGTATCTTTAAATAGTTAACGTTTCTTGAGGTCAAAAGAAACAGCCCTATCAATAAAAACAAAAGCAGATTTTCCACATAATTATCTTGATGAGCATTTTCTTGAAGAGCCCTTAATGTTAATGATTTTTATTAGCAACAATCATAAAATAATAAAGGTCATTCACTTTCAACAGTCATTTTCACTTCATGGGTTCTATATGGAAAAACGTGTAAAGTGAAACTAGTGAATAAGGCATTTCGGCACCTGTAGTGGAGTAAAAAGAATAAAAATTACCTCTGAGATGTAATTGATTAAAATTATAAAGTTGTATAAAATATTGAAATAAAGTTCAAGTAGCTAAATATATCAAATGCTTGGAGTTTTTTGTTTTGTTTTTACACTATTTTACTTCATGCTGTATCTAGTCTATTATTGTACAGAAGTTTAGTTTTATTTTTACAGTCTGATCTGTTTAAAAAGCCAAAGCTCTACTTGAACCTGTCTTATTTTTTATGTTTTCTATAAATGCATATTTCCATAGTCCTGAAAAATAAGAATATTGTATTAAAGTCCAAGCCAGTATTACAGAGGGGCTTATTCTTCTTATGGGAAAAAAAATCACTGTGTGTTACACAACCACAAATAGTATATTAAATTTGGCAACTGTGGCGTGTATAAGGTTGTGTTGAAATTCAACAATCAGCTTAAAGAACAAGAGTGGGATGCAGTGGCTATTGTTTGTGCTGATCCATAATAAAGAAAGGATTATGACTAAAGTATTCCCATGACTTAGTAGTTGGTATAATTTTATATTGCAACAGGCTTTTGAAATAAATGTCAGCATGAAGTAGTTAAACTTTTGATCATCAAATACTCATTCATTTTCATATAAAACAATTATTGTTCTATGTACATCAACAATGCATATCAATGTCATATTCTTTCTTTTCCTGTTTTACTTGTAGTGTTGCCCAGGCTTATGTAAATCAACGTAAGCTTGACCATGAGGTGAAAACACTACAAGTGCAGGCAAGTCAGTTCTCTAAACAGACGGCCCAGTGGATCAGTATGGTAGAGGGCTTCAACCAGGCCTTAAAGGTAAACTCAACCAAAGAGGTCCCACAGTTACTGTATACCAGGGGTGTCCAATCCTGGTCCCTATGGGCTAGAAACATGCATGTATTAGACATATTCCTCTTGAAACACACCCAAAGGGCATTATCAGGCAGAGTTTGATGATGGGTTAATGATTTGAGTCAGGTGTGTTGGAAGCAGGGTACATAAAAAATATGCACAATACCGGCTCTCAACGAGCAGGATTGGACACCCAGACTCTATGCTCTTCTTCTCCACATGTATAAAACCAACATTTGAGTTTAGCATATCTCAGTTCAGGTGACAGTTTAGATTTCCAAATGTCTTTTTTTTATTCATTCCAATGGCCACGGTGATAAATGTAGGTAAAAATTTCCTTTTTTTCTTGATGAAGTTTACAGAAAGATAAGTTTCACTGAAGGTTCCTGATATAGATCTATAGCTAAGATCCAGTCAAACACAGTCCATCTGTTTGACTTTTTTTTCTTCTGCATTCATCCAGTTTACACCTTCTAGAGTATACTGTAATCCTGCTAAAAAGGCTCTTGGGAATGTTTAAAGCGGAGGTGTCAAACTCATTTCTTCCAGGGGGCGCATTCAGCACAATTGGATTCTGACCAGACCAGTAAAGTGATGGCATCATAATCTATAAATAATGACTACTTTTTTCTCATTAAAAAGCATTAGATTATGAAAATATGCACATTTACAACCTATACTTTAACAAAAAAACGTGAATAACCGGAAAAAACAGACAAGAAAAATAAATGCAGTTGTAACAATATTACACCTCAACTTATTATTTATACATGTGCATTATGCACAATGTTACACAAACATTTGGTAACAAGCATAATTTGGAGTTTAAAACTAAGAACAATTTGTCTTTTACCCAATTCATTGTTCTTTTTAGTTGTTCTTTGAGGTTCAACCGGACTAATTTTGTCCATCTGAAGCAAAACTAGACTAGCTGAACTTCGAACCTAGGAAAATGGTGTTGTCACTGTAGGATAGTATGCTATTTTACTTTAAATCATATTGGTCTGTGTGTGGGACCAGAACTAAAATGAGTTTCACACCCTTGATTGTTAATATCTTCAGTGTAATTTTTGCACTTTGTAAATTCATCCTGTGGGTCAGAATGGACCTCTTGGTGGGCCAGTTTTGGCCCCCAAGCTGCATGTTTGAGACCGAGTGTAAGCATGTGGGAGGGCTTGGAAATAATATTTCATGTCTTTTAAAATCATTTTAAAGCAGTCAAAGCTCACATCACTGTGGGTAATAACTTTGGTTGTTGTTGATGTTTCAACAGGAAATTGGAGATGTGGAAAACTGGGCTCGCAGTATTGAAATGGACATGAGGACCATTGCAACAGCTCTAGAGTATGTGCATAAGGGTCAGCTTCAGTCTGCTTCCACGTAAACATTACAAGGAGCTATATCGATGAGTTTACAGCTTAAACGCAACACACTGGAATAAGACTGGACAAAACAGAAATGTGGCTCCATTGGCAACTAGAGAATGACCTTTCTGCTTCCTCATATGTGAGCTGATGATGATGATGATGATGATGATGATGATGGCGGCATTACTTTTTTGGGGAAGTGGTCTCCTGCTGATAATCTCTCTACTCAGAGAATTTTGCTCACTAATTGCACTCTGATATCGCAGCTTTACAGTTTTGTTTTTTTGTGATGAGAAATAGAAGTAAAAAAAAAAAAATAACATGACTGTTGCTGGATTTGGTAAAATGTCTAATGTCAGGCTCATGTGAAATAGTGAGCCTGACTAAGTACGAGAAGCAGATGTTCAACTTCAGATGATTTTGAGTTGGTACTGACCAGTTGCCTCCTGCCTAATTTATTATATCACTTGCATTTTTAAATTTTTTTGTTATTATTTTCTGTTCTATACACTTAACATACTTAATGAAAGGTATGATATTCCCTTTAATGACTTTAAATATGTTGACAGGTTGTTCACTCACGCAATACAAGATTGAATAAAATGTATTGTAGTAAGGTAAGATAAAGCCCCAGTGCTGAATGGAAAAGTACAGACTTAAGAGTTTGGTAATATCTAAGTTATAGTATGGAAAATAGAATAATAGCATGCCAAAATAGATGTATTTCTATAGAGAATTGGCATAGTTGCACAATATAAAACTGTAAAAGTTTTTTTTTTTTTCATGGCATATACAGCAGACAGTCAGTTCAGCCAAAAACATTTACCTCTGTGTTAATTCATGTTTTACAGCCAATAAAGATGTTAGTTGTTCTTCACCTGGTAATGTGTATATGAACTCCCCCTCTTTTTCTGAGGAGGTTGAAGATAGATAGATATAGTATATGATGTATAGTAGCATTGCATGCTTAACATTGCAGCTTGAATAAAATGCTGTGCATTCAAATTGTTTGGTGTTGATTTATATGAAGTAGAGCAGGGGTGGCTAACCCTGCTCCTGGAGCTGCAGCTATCCTGCATGTTATAGATATTTCCCTCTTCCAGTGCACAGTCCTTATCAGGCTTGTGCAGAGCTTGATGATCATTTGAATCAGATGAGCTGGAAGAGGGATACATCTAAAGCATGCAGGATAGTGGCTCTCCAGGACCAGGGTTGGCCACCCCTGAATTAGAGTAACTAACAAACCATTACAACCCACTTCAATGTGGGCCTTATCTGTAACTTCTCACAAGTGAAAAGCTGTGGGTTTTAAAATATATTTTACAAAAAAATCATTTGACTGGGTATGGCAACCGTTTCTGACACACAATGTTTTACATAACAGTTGATGTGAGCCCTATTTGCTTTAGAAAATATGTACCGTAATATATGCTAGATTTTCACACTGGATGTTTTAGTACTCTTGTCATATAGTGAAAATTCAGTATGATGATGAATCTCATCATCTTTTGAAATATAAATTAATTTTCTGATGTGACCCACCTGTGGGTTTTAACACAATTATTAGAATAGGATGAACAAGTGAGCCTATTTCAGCTGCAATGTCCTGGATTTTATTATGTTTAGCATCATAATTGTCCAATTCAACATACATGCACCTTAAAACCTTATACCCAGACATTAAATATGGTGTGGAATATCTACTGTATTTGATGCTAGAAAAGAGTATACATGAAAATGAGTTAAAGTGTTGAATGTAAAGTAAATATAATCACTAATACATTGGGTACATCACAATTATAAAGTGCTTGAAAATGGATTGCTTTGTGTGAGTATACCTTATGTGTGCAGTAGATGTCAGTAGTGTGCAAACAAAGGTAAAGATAAAATGTCAGACTCCAGTTACATTTTATAACTGACTGATAGTTGGGTTATGGGTGCATTAATAGGCCAAAGAAAAACAACGTATTACAAGTGGATATTTATCGTCTTAAAAATAGTCAGGGCAAATGTAGCAATACAATTGTAACCGCACTAATTCAGTTTATTTAAGAGGATAAATATTTCTGTTGTGAGTGACTGGAGAAAGGAATGTGTGGAAAACTTATGTCACATCACACGTGGATGTAGAGCCCACTCGTGTGTTTAGTAACTACTTACATCTCAATTATTTGCTGTATTATAAAGCTGTAGAAGCTCAGAACGCTTCAGTTTACTGTTTTTTTTTTCCCCAAGCAGTTATTTCTATATGAAATATAGGGGTAATGCACAAGACACATTCACTGTCACTCATTTATTTTAGTGCATATGTCTCCAGTATGATGTTACACATAATTAGAAAATAAAGAAAAGTATAGTATATTGTAAATATTGTTTGAATGGAAAGTCATATAAGCACAAGGCAGCAATGAGATTATACAAAAATTGTAAGAGTACATAAATCTTTTAAATTCTGAGATTATGATAAGTAATATATAAGACATAATATTGAAATTACATAATATTTGAGGGAGAAAATTCATGAAAATTAAGTTTGTAATCTCTAATCATACATTTTTTCTGAGTTTGTATCATATAAAACCTCAATGATATACCTTCACACAATTTCTCTCTATGTTCTGACATTCCCATTGCTCCTTTTTTTTTTTTTTGTACTCACACATGCACAAACCAAATGGTTACGGAATGGGGATTATTAATTGCGGACTTGTCTTAAGGGATAAACCACAGGGATAAAGTCTCTCTGACCAGTCTCTTTGAGTTTAAGACACAAGAGGAACCAGAAAGGGAAAAAGCACAGAGGAACCTGTGGAGTCTGATCACATCTTTAAAAAAAAAACACACACAGGAAAAGGTAAGACTATACACTTCAATACCATAGACAGTATTTATTTAATCCATACATTGAGCTAATTTGTTTAAAGAACTTTTTACACTTTTAATTTATTTTTCATAGATGCTAATTTTTTCTTAAATCAAGCATTTAATGAGTTAAATTAGTTAAAGGGGTGATAATTCAACATATGTGTAGGGATTACAGATGGCAAAACTGGTGCATTTGTGAATCAATGTACAAAGTTCCTGTTAAATAGATCAAAATACGATGCAAAATTAAAATAAATAACTGAATCATACAGTATATACAGTAGTAACCATGATTATGCATCTGCTTTGGTTCAGGTATTCAAAACACTGATCATTTCCTCATAAAGTTTCCCATCCTGAAATTTAACTTATAAGAATATATAATATGAATTGATGTAAAGAGCGACCATCAGTTTTGTTATTGAAAATAACTCCAATGAAGTTTTATTATTTTCTTTTTTTTTTTCTGTTTCTCTGCCAATAAGTCTGAAAAATAATTGGCATGGAGCAGTGAGCAGGTTAAGCAGCTTTGTCACAGGCATTACATTTATTCTTCAAAACAATGCTCCCATCCCTCTCCTCCCCCTTTTCTCCTTTATACCTCCCCTCACTCACAAATGCGCTTTCTTCTATAAGAGTATTACCCAAAGATTTCTCATGTGGCAAAAGCAGTTATTTATTACAAGCACCTTTTTTTTTTTTTTTTTCTCCATGGAGGCCCCCAGAGAGAACAAATCCATTGTGCCTCTGTGTACTTATCAAAGAGGTTAAATAAAACACCATACTGATTCAATAAAACCCCACAATATTGAGAAATCAAGAAGGGATTTGTTTATCGGGATTCCTGAAATTATTCACTGTAATTCTACTTTTCATTCCAGTGCAGAATATCCGATTTGGCAGCATTCCATGTCAGTAACATTTGGTTGGCATGGTTGTTTTTTTTTTTTTTCTTTTGTTTTTGTTTTTTTTTTTTGAAGCAGGTCCTCTGGCTGACCAAAGCTCACCTCAAATCCTTAAAGCAACATGGATACACAGAATGTCTATGACCTTTTAGGGTGAGTACGACCTGTGTCACATTATATTTCACAGTTGTGGGCTAATTATTGAACCATTTTCTGCCAAAGAAAATATAATAATCTAAGTTTGTTTTCTGCTTTCCTAAACTTTTCTTGTGTTTCAGGGAAAATGCCTGGTTGTATATCGCTGCTACCTTTGTGGTACTGTGGATCGTTGCATGGCTGTACAGAGACAGTCTGGAAATTGAGAATCTTACTGATAAATATGTGTTTGTGACTGGCTGTGATACGGGGTTTGGAAACCTGCTGTGTAGGAAGCTGGATCGTAAAGGTTTCCGTGTTTTGGCTGGATGTCTGACGGAAAAGGGAGCCGATGATCTGAAGAGGGTTACAGGGCCTTATCTGAAGACGGTCCTCCTGGATGTGGCAAACCAGGACAGTATTCAGAAAGCTATGGAGTGGACCAAGAAGGAAGTTGGAGAGAACGGTGAGAGATGGAAGGAATTTGTGAAATATAATTAAGTTAACATACATTACATATGTGAAAAATATTTTTTTCCACTCATTCCCTTATGTGTCGTGATCCCATTTTAATGTCACAAATTTCTGGTGACCGCAGACTTGGCCCAACTAAAATTATAATTTTTTTCTCTCATGTAATAGGTTGATTTATACTATGTTGCAAATAAATGTTAATTTTGAATGATATTTAGTTTATATAATGTATATTATTATGAACAGAGGCAGAAAAGCCAAAGTGAGAATTTTATTTTCCTTGGTCAGGATACATACAGTCAGTCCAGTTTGTATTTACAAGGCTGACAATTAATACTGAACAAACAATAACTCAAACTATGATTATGAACTATTATGAAAAAGCTGCAGAATCTGAAACTGACCACAATAAACATTTAACAGATAAACAGTACCACGGTGCAACAGTTTGTCAGGATTTTTATGGATTGAGATTGTACCTGTCAACTCACCATATACTTTTTATTAGTACGTTGTTTTTTTTAATTAATTACAAGAAATTTCAGGTGACCCTATGTGGGGTCCTGTTGAGCCGCAATTTGTAATAATGGTGCATTTTGTAATAAATGTCCAAAATGTAATAGATTTTTCATTTCATTTTGTAATAAAGCCGCATTTTGTATTAAGCTGCCCCAACACATTTTATAATACATTTTGCCACATTATGTAATAAGTTATTCCATTTTGCAGCAGCAGGGCGCTTTGGTGGTGTAGCATTAAAAGTCAAGGAGCTGTTTGGGAAACATTCCAAGTGGTTTATGGTTTGGCTGGTGATTAGACATATTAGACATGGACAATTTGAAGTATATAAGAAAAAAAGTTAAGTATTTTAACCCTTGTGCGGTCCTTCGGGTCAAAGTACAAATGTACAAATGTACCTTTTTATACGTACTGTAGGATGCCATTGCTTACTACTGAAAACAGTAATATATCCTTGGGGGGTGGGGTGATGAGTCTATGGAACTGAACTTTGGAATCTGGGTTTTTAAGACCCCATTGTAGGACACAGCCAGTGTGCATTTTACGAAGGACCGCACAAGGGTTAAATATATTTTTAAATAGAAATGCGGCAAAATTTATTACAAAATGCGTTGTGGCAGTTTATTACAAAATGTGACTTTATTACAAAATGAAATGAAAAAGTTATTACATTTTAGATGTTTATTATGTTTATGTTTATTATTTAAGTGCCTTGAGAGTTTTGAAAAGTGCTGATGAATAAAATGTATTATTATTATTATTATTACAAATTGTGGCTCAACAGGTCCTAACCCCAAGGTTGAAAAACACTGATTTATTTTGCTCCTGGTTCCATATTCAGCAGCTTTTCAGCCAGCTGGTTGATTTGACCTTTTTGGGAAACTCAAGGCACAAACTAACACGTAGAATCAATAGATTATTTGAGTTGTTTGCTTTTTAAGTATTTCAGTCAGAATATGTTCCAATGTTAAATCTTCTACTATTTTATACTGTAATTCCTCATATTTATTGGTATATTTATTCACAACACTGTATTTCATACAACATGGCTGTTTGATTAAGCATGCATTCCATGATTAACAAACCTTGGTTAGAGAAAAAGGCATCTAAATTACATTTACTTTGGTTTGGGCTGTGGTTGTAGCCTTTCATTGCAGAGCCTGTTTATTTTTAGATGCCAAAGCAGAAATAATGGGAACTACTAGATTGTATCACATTAGTAAGAGAGTAAAGAATACATGAGTTCATTGATCCAATCTGAAAGTAAAAGCACATAAAATCCATTCAAGAGAAGAAATGGGTGAATTATGACCATATACATTTTAAACCTGAGTCAGAGGAGCCAACTACTATGGGTATACTGTTTAATATGATATTGATTTAAGATTTGTTTTGTAATAGAATCATTACAGATTTTAGAATATGAAGTTCAATAAGATTTGTTGCTTTAAATTTGATATACAAAGTTGATTAAGTTATAAGGTTAAGGCCTTTGTTATTCAAGACTTTTGCACAGCTCTAACTTAGATGTTATCAATATAATAAAAATACACACCAGTCAAAATATGTTTAAACACAAAATAGCTAGTCATGATGCCTTTACCCAAACATCATGTCTATTCTCCTCATCTTTTACCAGAGTGTGAATGTGTGAGTAAATTAATAATGGAACTATGAGGAGGTTATGTTTTTACCAGTGTGTCTGTTTGTCTGTTTGTTTGTCTGTCAGTCAGTTAGTTAGTTAGTTAGTAAGATAACTCAAAAATATATGGATGGATCTTGATTAAATTTACAGGATAGTTTGTTAATGGAGAGTTCTAGACATGATTAGATTTTGGTGGTGATCCAGAAGAGATCCCGGATTCTGGATCACTTTGAAATGTTACATTGTGGTAAATGGAGAATACATTTCAAAGTGATCCAGAATCCAGGATCACTTCCAGATCACCACCAAAATCTAATCATTTGTTCCTTGTGACACTCCCAAAACATCCGGAAAATGTTATCAAAATCCATCCATACGTTTTTGAGTTATCTTGATAACTAACTAACAGACAGACAGACAAACTGGCAAAAACATAACCTCCTTGGCGGACCTCTGTTCATTCAAATGGGGGAGGTTTGTGCTCTCAGAGTGTTTTTGTAGTGTATTTATTTTTCTGTCTTTCTGTAGGTCTTTGGGGGATTGTGAATAATGCTGGACGCTCTTTACCAATGGGTCCTTCAGAGTGGATGAGGGTGGAAGATTTCCACAGCACACTGAAAGTTAATATGAATGGAGTGATCGGCATGACCATGACTTTCTTACCTCTTATCAAAAAAGCCAGAGGCCGCATTGTAAATGTAGCATCTGTGCTGGGAAGGGTGGCCGCAAACGGTGGTGGATACTGCATATCCAAGTTTGCAGTAGAGTCTTTCTCTGACTGCCTCAGGTAACTAAAGCTAAAAATATATCAGATAAGAAGTGATTGAAAAAATCTATACATTTATTAACAGAGACATAATTCCCTCAGTTCGGCTTTTCTTGTCTTTCACAAACACAGATGGAATTTTTGATTATCATAGCGAGTTGGTTCAAGTCTTAATCTTTACACTCCCATGAGGTGGATCAGATTTGTAGATGCAGCTGAGAGTGAATACTTGTTGTAATTCATAGAGGAAATAATGACACACACTAAGGGAAATGAACCCTCTTACTGTAGAGAGAATTTCAGGAATCATCAAAGCACACTGTGGAGTTGAGATGAGGTGGAATATCAGCAGAAGTTCAGCTGAGGTCATGTAGTCAACAGCAAAATACAGGAGTAACTAGAAATGCTTCCACTGATCACCACCAAAATGTCCTCACTTATTACTTGTGCCAGTATCAACATTTCCTGAAAAAGACAAATCCGGACAGAACTTTTTGAGTTATCTTGCAAATTAACAAAGTCTCATCAGTTCTTAAAATATCACTCATGTTCATAAGAATAAGCAGATATGCGGTCACAGCAGTGTTGACCTTTGACCTCTGGCACAATCTTTTTCTGTTTATTTTTAAGTCCAGAAGTCCACTTGGATAAATACCGTACATGTCAAGTTAGTTCAGTTCAGGTTATTTTAAATATGTAACAAAACAAATAATAATAATAATAATACCTTAGTGCCTAGAAATAAAAGAGATTTCAAGAAAATATGAAAAATTATAACAAAATCTGATTTAATTTGCATGTTGACAAAAGGAGTAGGGGGGAGTGTAAACAACAAATGACCTTTTCTAACAGACTATTACAGCTCCACTGTCAAAAGGACAGAGACAGGAAACCTTTCATCCCACACTACATGTCATTGTACAATAAACTTACTTCTGTTTGCTTTTAAAACCCTCATTTTCATGATGCACTTTAAAGTTATTTATGCACCTGCTTACCAATAAAAACTATTTACTTTTACTTTTGCACCTCACTGTTGGATTGTCCAATTTTTATTATTTTTTTTTTTTTACGACTTCTACTTTTATACTTCTAATTTATTTTGTACAATGTGTTTGCTCTTGTGTTCTGTTTTTTTATTCTTGTATTTTATTTTTACTGTATGTCATGCTGCTGCTGCTGCACTAAAGTTTCCCGGTTTAGGATAAATAATATATATATATATATATATATATATATATATATATATATATATATATATATATATATATATATAAGCTTACATTATTCTTCAGATTGTGTTTTAAACATAAATGTGACACTGATAATCAGATGCATTTTTACAATACATGCTTGGGTGCAGGTACTGTACTGTAAAATACACACAATATAATGCATACAATGCAAACTTTATTATTACTTCATCCCCAGTTTTTACTTTGGAAAGAGGGTAGACCATGGTTACACTAATTTTTTTTTTAAACAACAACAACATTTTAATTTCTTCTGCTAATTTTCTTCTAAACAGTGACACAAACCTCCACTCTGCTGTTATTTTTTTTTTTAAATATTGTGCTGTTAAATCTTTGGATTTCAGGAGAGACATAAACTACTTTGGAATCAACGTGTGCATTATTGAGCCAGGATTTTTTAAGACTGCGGTGACCAGTCTGGAACCCCTAGAGAGAGAGCTGCACCGCCTGTGGAACCAGCTCAGCCCTGAAGTACAAGCCAGTTATGGAGACAAGTACCTGGATAAGTGTAAGTAGATGCTAATCCAGTCATGGAGGATGTGTTCACATTCAGTTTATTCATATTTATATAACCCATATCACCATTCACAGATTCTTCTTAAAGGGCTTTTACATTATAATACAATATACAACATCCTTTAGTCTTAGACCCTCTGTTCATTCCTGTTCAGTTATGTAACAGTGCCAAAAATACCCTGACTAAATTGTATTATATGCACCGATTTGTTCCTTAGATTGATATTACTAAACTATGGGACATTAACTAGATTATTAATAATAAAAAAATCAGTATTGTAGTATGTTACTAATTGAGTAAAAACCAAGAGAACTCTTTTGGAACTCTTTCTATTAAGGTTTTTTGTCTTGATCGTGTAAATAGTAGCATACAGCACATGTTCTCTTTTAAATGTGTTTGTTTGCCTATCATCTAGTTGTCATATTATATTGTATACTATACGGTACAGTATGGAAAGCCTAAGATAAGTTTCTGACAATGTATGATGAAGAAAGAAAGTACTGTTTAAGATTTAATAATGTGTTGTAATATAAAGATTTGTTATATTATCTAGTGTGTAAAATATGCATCTAAAAGGAAATCAAAGCTATGAAATAAATATAGTGCAACAATATTAGCCCTTTGAGATACAGTATAAGGTAGCAGAAAATGAAAACACAATAAAATATAACTTGATCCCTTAAAATGCCTCAGAGTCAGTACTTCCTGACATGCTACCTCTGTGCTAAACCAATTTCATCATAATAAAGAATTATTGTGACAAAATTCCAGAACTCCTGATCTGCTGTCAAATATAAAGTGTCTTAAACATTCTTACTTCTTCTTCTCAGATATCAAAGTTCAGCGTTTGATCATGAACGCTGTCTGTGACACTGATCTCTCTAAGGTGACCAATGCCATGGAGCACGCCTTGACCGCTGCCTACCCACGTACCAGATACAGCGCAGGGTGGGATGCTAAGCTTATCTGGATCCCCCTCTCTTACATGCCTTCTTGTGTGGTAGATATCGGGCTGAAGCTGGTTCTGCCACGTCCTTCAAAGAGTGTGTAACCCCTGACAACTTTATCAGCTGTTTGTGTGTCATTCTGATGCAAGTCCTGAGGTTGACTTCAAAATAATCTTCTGCCTTTCAAAATACCCACATTCCTTATCTACACAGCCCATGTTATGATACTTGCTGCAGTTACTGTTATATTTATATGTGCATAATCTTCCATGTTAATGTGGGATTTTTTTTTTTTTGTCAGTTTGAACCATTCGTTCAGTAGGCAGAGTAAAGAAAATAATGAAACGGTACTTTGTAAGTCTATGTTTAACTCATGTTTTATTTGTTAACACTATGCTGTGCCTTATGACAATGCTATTTATGTTCCTCAATATGGGGCATTTTTAACCACAAGAGGCTGAATATGCAGGGTTTAAAATCAGGAATCTGTGTTTTAGATGCACTGATTAGCTTAATGTGAACACACAAGAAACAATGCCTGAGAATATTTGTCATTAAAAAGGATAAAGTCTGGTTCTAATTAATGTGTTGTGACTTTATTATTAAACATCATCTCAGTAACTCGGTTCATTATAATGTGTTTTAAACTCCCACAGACCACGGAGTCTTATATTAAATGTCTTTCCTGTCCATTGCAAACCACATAATGTTTTTTTTTTCTTTTCTCAGCAGCACTAGACAGGATGATATTTGAAAATAGTATAGTATTTTAGATAGATAGGTAGATAGATAGATAGATAGATAGATAGATAGATAGATAGATAGATAGATAGATAGATAGATAGATAGATAGATAGATAGATAGATAGATAGATAGATAGATAGATAGATAGATAGATAGATAGATAGATAGATAGATAGATAGATAGATAGATAGATAGATAGATAGATAGATAGATAGATAGATAGATAGATAGATAGATAGATAGATAGATAGATAGATAGATAGATAGGTAGGTAGGTAGGTAGATAATTAACACACAGGTGTTATTCACAGTTTCTGTGTTAACATAAAACCAGTACACAAAGGAAATATGTACTGCATTAGACATAAAAGTTTGAGAAAAAATATGTTTTTTTCAAACCAAACTCTAAATGTATTATCTATTTACCACAATGTAAAATTTCAAAATCATCCAGAATCCAGGATCTCTTCCGGATCACCACCAAAATGTAATCATTTCCAGATCTCCCTCACCCTGTAAATTTAATCAAGATCCATCCATAACCTTTTGAGTTATCTTGCTAAGTACAGACAGACAGACAGACAAACTGGCAAAAACATAACTTCCTTGGCGGAGGTAATTCCCATTGCAAGTAAGAGATAAAAAAAGGGTACCGTCATTCATCGCAATAAATGCGCAACTGTGTAACATGAAGTGTTTTAAATGGTATTCTGTTTTGATCAGTAGATGACCAGCTTTGATATGGTATATTATCAAGCAAAATAAAATGTATTACTTATCACCTAGAAAAATGGTCAGAATACAACTTCGTAAAAACTGTCATTTTCAAGGTATGGTCAAATATTAGTCTAAAATAGACAGTGCATCCCAATTTTGCAGCATGCAGAAGGTCAGGTACTGGCCCTAGATCAGTTTACCTCACTTATCATCTTCACACACACACTAACCAATAATAGTAAGACGGAGCCAACAATTGAATGGACCAGCAATTAACAATGAGCCCTGCCTTCCCAGTACTGTGACCATTTGTAAAATGCTTTAAAACTGAGGTGCAGATCCAGACTATCCCACAGCTTCACCCCACATACACAGACTAAAGATCCTTCTGGTACTTCCAACATTAGGAAGTGTCACATTTCCAAAGCTTCTTTTATGCAATATATGATTTTCACTCAGTACATGTCAGACAAGTCTTCTACTTTGTTCTACTTTTCATGATGGGAATCATATTAAAACGCTCGTTAGCCTGTAAAATCCACTTCATTTGCAGTTTTTTGTGTGTTTTAATACTGTGTTTGTATTTCCTATATTTTCTCAAAGGACCTAAAGAAAAGAGACTGAGAAATAGTCCCATGATTATTTCAAAACAACAAAAGCAAAGCTGAAGGTGGCTTGAGACTTGTGAATTATTCTGTGGATAAACTTTATTTATCCCCAAACTGTATATATAAAATGTTAATTAGGTTTATTATACCGTCTGATTGTAGTGGGGGGTGATGTATAATATTTAGTTCTGTACATTAATGTGGTGAGGTGCTTCTCTGGTTGGTTAAAATACAGTGGTTGGTTAAACAACAATAATGAAAAGGGAAAAAAGTCATTTACATCCAGTTATTATGAGAATCACAATATAATATATACTAGCATAAACAGCAAGAACCAGCCAAAATCTCTTCTAATTACCATTACATTTACTTACTACACACTGTTGATGAACACTGAAACCCACAAAAATTCACTAGAGGGGGCTAGAATTTCCATAATACCAATGTACATCATTATTATAGCTGACTTTGTTTTCTAATTGTTAAAACATTTTACATACAAAATATTTACAAAATACAGCAAGAATAAAACTATACTGACTAGAAAAAATGCATAATAAATCACAGCCTCCATCTCTAATAAGGTTTCTCTCTGAATTTAGTATCGTAATATTTAAAAAAAAATCTTTATATATATTTATAGTCTTACCTAAATATGTGTGTGTGTGTGTGTGTGTGTGTGTGTGTGTGTGTGTGTGTGTGTGTGTGTGTGTGTGTGTGTGTGCAAATGGCTGCTGACTGTGAATTTCCCCTGTGGGATAAATATAAATAAATGTTAATCTGATAATCTAATCTAATTTGTAATACAGTAAGCTTTCATTTCACTTGTGTTTTGAATTCATTAACAGTCATATTCTTAGTTATTAATTGTTTCATGTACGACTTAATACATTATGAGAACTTTACTCAGTTTTTTTTTAATTTAATTTCCTTGTTTTACCTTTTTTTTTTTTTTGCCACTTTCAGCATCAAAACACAATGCAACTGATTTTTTTTTCATTAATCTACTTTTATTTACAACTTTTTTGGCAAAAATATCCACTGAGATTGACACAAATGCATTTAATTTTTGTATTTACTGGTAATACTATGTGAAAACTATGAAGTAAAACATTTTTCTAATGCAGCTAATCTGATGTTTTCTCATATTTCATCATACACTAATACTAGTTATTACTCAGTTAATGGAGATAATATGCAAAAAACCCCAATTTTGTTAAGAAACAGACAAACTGTTAATTACAGTCTAATAACAATCAGTAATTGATTTACACTCTATGATATTACAGCAGGTTTATCAAGAACAGCAAAGTTACAGTTATAGTGTGACTTGCAGTGTATGAGGTGATACATAAACATATGGGAGTAGGATTAATTTATTAGTAACTGTGGGTAGATTTGTTAAACTAACCTAAACTAAACTAAAGCAATAAAACCATGAATATACAAGAGCTTTGAATAGTTGTCCACTTATGCATGAAAGGGTTAATCAGTAAAGTGAAAGGTACAGTGCTTTAATACTGATATTATATTATAATATTCAGTCTTATAATGTTAATGTGTGTTTGTTGTTCCTCATGAATGATTTGGAACTTTTGAAATGATTATTATTTATTTTTAACTTGCATGCATTCTGTGAATGCTCGAAATAATCTAAAAATTAAATAAATTAATGTGCAGAGAAACTTCAACTGGAACCATGATAATAAAGTGACACTGTGCATGTAATAAATGATAAACAGTTAGTAACAGGTGTTGATTCGTCACAGCAGCTCTGCCTCCTGATTGGCTGATGTTTTATATACTCCAACAGAGCAGGTGGTGGAGTGTCGGTCATTTAGTTGTTATTGAGGATCCCTGCTGCTTCCATGACATGACAGCCTGGTAACATTATATTTCGTCTCGCTAACAGAACATTTATTTATTTAAGCGGGGAAGTAGTGGTTTTATGGGGTTTAAAGTGCATACATTTAACACATATAGGAGAAGCTACCCATATGCTATAACACTATGACCCAGATTTAGGGACAAAAACATTACTGGAGTTGGAAATCCAATATTCCCGACGACACTGAAGGCATCAAAACTTCTGTTTTTCCACTAGAAAGTCGCCGAGTTCACACGAGCCGCTGGCAAACAAGACCAAAATAACCGACAGCCTTATCTGGGCTTCACAGAAACTATGCACTGTCTGAGAGCACTGCGCCTGGCTAACTCCGCACAACTTATAGGCAAAAATGTAGATGCCGCAAAAAGGGTTTTCCTCATTCATCCAGCATGTTGTCTGACCACAATATCAAACAAGTCCCAGAGACGGACTCCGCCTGCGCACTTGGATCAGCTGCAGCCCAAACTGTGAGTGTTTGACACGGACACATACAACACCTTCAGCTGATCACCCTCCACCACAAGGACACATGTCCTCCAATAAAACAACCCACAGCACGAATAACATGGACCTGTCCGCTTCTGGTAGAGTTAACATTTATAGAGCTCTCTATACAAACCCAGTGGTAAATAAATAATGTAAGAGTCAGCGCAGGGGCGGATCTAGCGATTTTGGGGCCCTAGGCAAAATATAGGAATATAGACACGGGGCCCTTATTTTTTAAACACACACACATACACCAGATAATGGTCATCCCTACTGGGCACTAGGGTAACCACCTGCTAATGAGCCCAAGGAGGGATAAAGGGTTTGTTTTTGAGGGACAATGTGGAACATCACCCCTGCCCCACTGCCCCCACTGCTGGCATACTCACAAATAGTAGATAGCACTATATAGTAGGACATGAACAGAAACGTCAACAAGTCAACTTCCGTAGCACAAGTCGACTTAAATTTGGAGTAGTCGACAAGTCACATGTTATTCTTCATCTCCCTCGGCGCGTAAACACAGACCAGTATGACCTAAACAAGGGGAGATATGGCTGCTGCAGGTAAAAGGGGTGGTGGGCTGACAAAACAAACGAGAGTGGCAGACACACATCACATGTGTGGAAATGATGAAAAAAACATCATGGCCATCTGAAGAGGCATCCACTGTGAGTGATCTGAATGATATGAGCAGCAGCACAGACAACACACATTAAGATAACACGCTCTTTTTTCCAAACATGATGTGGACAGTGTCGTGTGTGTCTTGTCGGCCGCTGCCTTAAACGTTTTGCACTTAATGTAAAAAGTGAGGATGTGTGACAGATGTATGGACAGTCCAGTTGTAGAGCTGTGGGTCCAGACAAAATGCAGACCTATGTTCACCCCACTGATGCTGTGCAGTTACATTTAAAAGAAAACTGAAGGTGTAAGCCTTTGTTTTGTTCAGGTTAAAATACTGATGCTTGTGTCTTGTCAGTGAACATTGTTACGTTGCCGTGAACTTTAATACAAGTTGCTCATTGCTGGACAGACGTGTGTCCATGTTGTTCCTCCCATGACAATTTGATGTCATCACGACCTGTCGTCTGGACTTCGACTTTATTGACGGATAAGTCAACTTGAAAAAATGGTTAATGCCCTAATATATAGCACCTACACCTTACATGGTATATCAATAATATCCTATTCCACTGTTATTAGTGATGAACAGGCCACCAAATGTGGTTGTTTTTTTGTAAACAGACATTCATAATATTTTGAACATTAAATGACTTCACAGATGCACTTCCACTTATGATTGTCTACTCAAATTTATTTATTAATCATTTGTATCAATTGTATTTATTTTCCACTGCAATGTATTGACTTTAAATTAATCGTAAGTCTGAGTCTTTTCAGTGCATCAGTACGACAGGAACTGTCACAGGTCTCCACTTAGTTTTCAGTGGATTAACAGGAACTTCTCCACTGTCTTTTTTTCATATGTTGCACCTGCATTCTTCACCACTGTCTGTGCGTGTCAGTGTGTTTTCATGACAACAAAAAGTTTACAGTTAGGGGTGGGTGTGTGGTTAGGCAAGTGGGTGACTGTGGTGTGCAGAAATGTCATATGATGTTTGGTTTTGGCTGCCCAGGTTGCCTGTAAACAATGACACCCCCCTCCAAGTATAGATTGCAGTACTTCTTTCGTCTCTGTCGATTATGCGTGACACATTCTGAATTTGTGGGATGCATGAATTCAGCTTCAAATGCTGTATGTCCACACACTATGTGGGACAGATGGTCACCCTACTGGGCACCTGTTATACCCTTGTTGTAAATTTAAATGAAAGAGAGAGAGAGAGAGAGAGAGAGAGAGAGAGAGAGACTTGAGAGAGAGACAGACAGGCAGAGAGAGACTTGAGAGAGACAGTGAGAGTGTAGTTAAGTCCTCAATCTCAAAATGTCCATTTTCCATGTTGCCATCACCATCCCATAAGAGTGAGTGAGTGACAGACAAAACAGTGTGAGAGAGTGTGTGTGTAGCAACAGATAGGGGCTATGTGTGATAGGACAAATATTATTTAGACATTATTTCGGCATATTCTGCAGCTATTTAGTGTTTTTTTTGTCATAGAAAAATGTTTTATTACTTTACATCAGTAACAAATTAAAATGAGGTATTTTTGTGTGTTTACCAGAGCTGGGCTGGTCAGATTGGGGGCCCCTATGGAGGGCATATTTGATGGGGGCTCTAAGCAATTGCCTGGGTTTGCGTAATTGAAAGTCTGCCACTGGAGTAAGGGCCGTTTCTAGCTATAGGTGAACTATGCAGATGCTTTTGGATACCAGGGGACCCCAAAGCTGCATTTTCAGCCTCATATAAGGAAATGAAATGATAAGCTGTACCTTATGTGGTAGTTTTTGTGGCATTATTAGGTCATATTTGTCACAAAGTTATGTAGCAGACCATCGACAGCTATGATGGGAGTGATTGACAGTTATCTACCTACCATTCTTGTTAGCAAGAATGCTAAATGAAACAAACACCATACTGGCATCATAAAAAAGTTATCTCAGTGGTTGTTGTATTTTATTATTTAAAATAAATATTTTTAATAAACACTTGAAATCTATTTCATATATTGATGCTTAGAGGATTGTTAGTTTCCTTCTATTATAGTACTGTTTAACTTACCTGAGTGGTCATGAAGTCTAATATCAAACAAGGGGGCCCCAAATAGCATCTTGCTCAGGACGCCCCACAAAGCTAGAAACAGCCCTGGTAAGTGTGAAGTGGGTAAGTGCAGACCTTCACATCAGCTGTAGTGTCAGATAGCAGCATGTGTCAGCTAGAAGTGAAGTGATTGTCAGACTGAGCAGCAGTTTGTTGTTAGGGTCGGTTGTTAGGTCCCAGACACCAACTCAGCATAGAACTTCACAGAAGCTACACAAGCACATATTATATTCTGAGTTTTCAACCACACTGCTTCACTGACAGTGGTGGCTCATCAATAGGGGGCACTATGGGGTCACCCTACTGGTCTGACAAGAAGAAGATGATCGGCATTAACCTTGAGTAATTTTCCAAAAACCTTCATATTTAAATAATTGAGGAATACCCAGCCAGCATGTCCATGTGGGTCGCAGAAGGGTTACATTTGGGCTACATATAAGGGTCCCATGTGGGGTTTGTCTCCATCTTCCATGGTGACCTCACATGTGTTTGCCCATATCAGACTCAGACTCTTTTTGTTATTGTACCAAGTGCAACCAAAGTTAAGTAGAGATCTCAGATTCAGTGCAAGAATTTTCAGAAAGACAACATATATCAGTAAAAGGTAGTTATTTACATTTAAAAAATGTATTGTAACCTAAGATATTTGTAAAACATAGAACTTACATAGTGAAAATAATGTGAGACATAATGACAAGAAAATTAAATGTTGTGGCATTAATAGCATGAAAAATAAATAATATGAGATACTCAGATCTGTGATTCTGATTCTAAAAAATGAAAAAACATGGGGGGTCACCATGGAAACTGGACAAACCCACATGGGTCCCAAATATGCACCCCAAATGTGCACCTCAATTGGACATGTTGGGTGGATATATGATACAGTCTGTGTTTAACCTGGATTTAAGTGCAGTTTAAAAATGTTTTCAGTCATTTAATGAGCAGGCAAGTCATGTGCGCCTGAGGCTCTCTGATTACAAGATCATCTTGGATTGTCATAAATGGGACGTGCAGGAGAGGCAGGAGACCTTTGGGGTATATGAATGTGTGGCCAAGCACCACCCACAGGAGTAAATGTCACATTCTGAAAAGAATTAACACCGTCCTCAAAATGCAATCTGTGACTAGGTCTATAGTAACTAGTGTTGCACCTATTGATCGGCTGCCGATCATATTTGGCCAATATTGCCTAAAAATAGCCTGATTAGTGATTGGAAAAATATGCCAATCAAAAAGGAGATCACGTAATAGGCAGGTACTTAAGGGGAACAATTGTGCAAATTAATTAACAGCCATGAAAATTGGTACAGAGGTACATCTGGTTCTGCTGAACTCAAATCTGCTGGGAGCCAAAGCCAATTCTTAATGGGGCAACCATATTGGATTATTCAAAATGGCCGCCACTGAAAAATTCCTTTTTTTTCATTTCTAGCCATAAAAATGTCATAAGACTGACCAACAAAGGGCATATCATTCATTTTAAGGAGTAGTGATGAAACCAGAGATTTAGGTTGATTTAAGATGGCCACTACTGATATAGCAACAAATATTGCTAATTATTGGAAGTGTCAGGAAAAGTGATGGAGAGTTCAATATATTTATTTTGTTTTTAAATGCATTTGGCAACATATATTCATTGTTCTATTTCACTTTAGTGGTCACTTTAACAGGGGTATACGCAGGACTGGATTACGAATTCTGAAGCCCTAGGGCCAGGCTCTTACAGGCCCTAACACACACATGCACACTCACACAAATGCAGCTGATCACCCACAGAGCCACTACACACATTTGTACATGCACCAACACATCAGATGGCTTATAGTGCACAAGTGTGGCCCTTTAAGTTCTTGGAAACTTCTGTACGTACACAGGATTCATACTGACTGGTGACTGGCAGTTTATTTTACCACCACTTTACTCTTTTTATTACATGTCAGACCAGTCTACCCTCAAATGCATAAATAATTAAAGGAATCGCAAACAAACTCTTTTTACAATCTTCCTGTTTGTTTCTTTGTTTTTAACTTTCCCCCATCTGCTTGTAGAGGAAGAACAAAAGTTATACAAAGACTGCAAAGTGTCAAAAAGTGTGTTTCCACTATCGGAATTTCCAGGCCATTTTACAGGAAGTCCATGGTATGTGCGATATATTAGAATATCGAAACATCTAAAAAACAACCTTATGAAAGCGTGAAAAGTTTTTATAGATAATTTGAGTGTTTTTTCGAAATTCAGCTAAAATTCCATTACCAGTTTCTTATTGCGATATTTACATTTTGCTAATTTCCAAGGGGAATGGAAATGCAGGGACAGTCAGAGAAACATCCCCTAGAATGAATTTCATGGAAGGGCTATCAGTGTCACGAACCACTTGTCTTGGAAAAACTTGGGCATCAAACGTCCCAGCATCAAGACCTCATAGATACTTCTGTACCTCAGCTGCCATAGTCCTACTCAGTGGTTCAGCAGAATTGCCAAGCAATGATTTGCATCTTCCACACACTCCAGATCTTAATAATTTGTACAACTCTGTTGTTCAACTCTGCTGTATAAATTATTACAGATTATAAATATCTATTGTGTTTGTATCTTTTCATCAGCTCTTTCAGAAAAAGTAACTTTTTGCAGTCGGCCATTTTGGCGGCATCATTAGTAATTGGATTCAGCTCCTGGCAGATTTGAACTCAGCATGTCAAAAACGTCCTCTGTACCAAATTTCATACTTGTGCATAAATTTGCACAATCCCTTATCAGAACTCCCCTAACAGCCTCGACTATACAGAAAATTACTAGCGACCATTTTCAAACTTGCAAACATGCTACAGAACAGGTGCATCTGATCTGGACTGTTTCTGTGCTATTTAAAGTACAGTTAGTTAATAATAGTAAATTTTTAGGACCATTTTACGCTGAGTAAGACAGACAAAAGTGTGCCCATGGCTAAATAGCATTAGCATTAGCCTAGCATTGCCGTATTTGCTACAACACCTGAACCAAAGACATCCATACTTCAACTGCACTTTGTCAAAGCAGACTCAGAGCTTAACTATGTTTTGCTAACTAGTGAGTACTAGCACCTGTTAGCATGTAGCCTCACGTGTTGTCATTATTTTTAGCAAATGTACCAAGGTAGTGTAATTATTAGGCTCCAACTGGCTCACACATCCAGGCACGTGCGCCTACAGAACTCAAAACACTTCACTTTTCTCCCATGCCTGTTTATTGATTGATCTAGTTTAAAGTGCATCCAAAAACTGATTTACACCTTACCACAAAATAATTTCACCAGCCACCACTAGTGAAACATCCATAGAAATGTTGAATTTACTGTAATGCAAATATTACCAAGTGTCTGTTGTACGTCAAGATGATAATCCTGAAAAATCAAACCACGAATATGTGTCTGTCTGAATGAATCTGTGATATTCATTAACAGAGCATGTCTTGGTTTTAAACATTTTTTTTTTACAACCATGTAAATATTCAGCTTGATGGTGAGTTTACATGCCCTCATATACCACTATTATTGAGAAGTTGACTAGTGTTTTGTAAATAGCATATAACATTTGGACATTCCAGATTTAGACTTTGATTTTATTTTATCCTTTTTCAGTTCATACATGTAAGATATGCTGGTATTAGTATTAGCTGGTATTATTCTATGGAAATGCATAGAGTACATTAAGAAAATGGATGGAAATTAGAAATTATTTAAAACAAAGAAAGAAAGACTAAACTTTTACTGAAAGAAGTAAAGCTGAGTTCACATAATGGAACATCTGCCACCAATGGACAACTTGGAAAACAACACAATTTTAATGGGACATACATGGCTGCATGTAATCAGGAATATCAGAGGGATATTGGTTTTCAGTGGCCTTGTAAAAGAGGCTGTTTAGAGCATTGTGTTTTTTGAGAATGAAGGAAGAACCAGCAAATTAGTGTGATGTAAACCCAGTCAATGTCCTGTATCAATAACTTTCTTTCCTCTTCACTGCATCAGAAATATGCATTCAAAGACCCCCAGTTCTGGAGTGGAAGACATGCTTTTCTACACCATCACCAAAGGGAGAGAGCAAGTTCCCATTTCATACTTCATTTCAGTATGTAGACCAAAAAGTAGACTTTTAAATCCATCCATGCACACACATACACATATGTGTATACATTCATGTATAATGTGATCGATTGTCATTGACAGGCCCTAAAGAAAACTGGCCTCCACCCATCTGACCCACGTCTGAGGGACTGCATGGAGAATCTGAGACGGGTTGTGAGGGAATCTGTCGGAGAGGTTACGATGGACAGGGACCTTTTCCACAGGTGAGTCAGGACCAGAAAATACTGACACTCTTAACTTTAATGTAAAAAACCCGCATATATAGGATTGAAGGGAATTGAAGGAATCAGTAGTGACATGTATGGTTGAACAATTTTAAGAAAACATTCACGAAAAACATTCATGATTTTCTTCAAATCAAATTACACTAGTCAGCAACATTTGCAAACATCACAGAAACTTAAATAATATCATTCAAACAATATATGCCATAACTGTACTTCAAGAATGAGAACTATATTCCAGAAGTGATTTAAAATATAGTCCATGCTATACATCGTCTTCATTGTGTGCTTGAGGAATAGCATTTATTACAAATGAAGAACTGAGTCATCTATGTTTTAACTTAACTATTTTAAAACCTCCTGACTCCGCTTCTGCTTTTTTTCAAAATTGATGACCAGCTTTTACGCTCATTGGACTCCAGTCCATGTGACCAGTCCGTTGTGTCCTTGAGCAAGACACTTCACCCTCCTTGCCTCCAGTGTCACTAACACTGGTGTATGAATGCGTACGAGGGGCCGTAGGTACGAAATGGCAGCCACGCTTCTGTCAGTCTGCCCGAGGGCAACTGTGGCTACATATGTAGTTTACCACCACCAGAGGGAGCATGTGAGAGTGAATGAATAATGGATCAATAATGTAAAGCGCTTTGGGTGCCTTGAAAAGTGCTATAGAAATCTAAACCATTATTATTAGTATTATTATTATTATTGTTCAGCAGTCCACTACTGATTGGTGAGCTTGGCAGGATGGTATGGAGGCAGCATACATGTGGAAAGAAGTTGACAAAACAAAACCAGTTAGGAGCACTGCAAAAAAAACCACATCTGACAATCCCAAAATCGTGTTTCTGAAATCTTAAATTTAAGTCCAAAAATAAAAATTGATCCCTAGTGACATGTGCGATCATATCTTACTACTATAGCGATCCTCGTGGGGTTTTGTTCTAATAAGTTTCAGTAAGTTAAATCTGCAAAGTAGCATTCCATTCCAGGACAGTATTGCCTTTTCAGTGCCTGACCATCACAGCAGTGGGGGCCTTACTTCTGTGTCGTATGCTCAGGGAATTGTTGATAAACTCACTCACTGTGTGTTGTCGTGTCTGAATTTTCACATCAGCCACCGAGGACTGAATCTCCTGGAACCACTCATGGTGTAGTATTATGGGCTGTCATTCTGTGGATTAATGTGCCGATATATTTACGATCAACTTCTGCATCTACATTGTGTAAACTGATGGGTCACAGAGACAACTGCCTGACCAATCAGTGTCTGCACGATTCATATGTCACCTTTTAGTGTCATGTGCCAGAACCAATCAGGACACAGAACACAATTCACATTCATAAACTGTTTTAGAATAAATACATAAATAAATATATATCAATCTCCAGCAATTAACGACCATTCTGTCTGATTTAATTACATAGTTGTTCACCTTTATCCAATCACTCCTTTTGTGCTCTACACTGCCCCTCTGCAACAAGCTGTGTCTCAGCATGCAGCCATTTTATGTTTTGTTTTCCATTTACCACCTGGTGCAGGCATGACACAGGACTATTTTTAGTATGACCTTCCAAGAACAATCCATTTTAATGAAGGATTTATTGTCTGTCTGCCTCTGTCTGTCCATTTGTCTTTCTTTGTCTTCGGCACATAATTTAACTTTCTGATTATAGCAATTAAATTAAAACCAAATCCACCAATCAAAAGCAGGTACGATAAAAATGTAAAGGGTGTCTCCAAACACTGGAGATATGTCTAACAGAATGCTAGACATATCAGGAGATGTAACAGAAAAGGATATTTTTTTCTGTTGATGTTGGAAGCTTTAATGTAATAAAATAATAGAAAAATAGAGAATCATGACAGATATCTTGTAATAAAATGTGAAGAAAGAATAATTGTGATTGTACACTATGTGATAATCAGTCACAGTCACCATATAGTTAGTTATAAGGTTTATTCACAAACTGTGTGGAAAGTGGTGAAACATCCACTCTGCATTCCTTGTCACGATGACTGACACATGAGTCTGTTGCTCAGACTGATAGCAGCTGCTGCGATAAGTCACACCATGACACCCCCTACGTGCACACACACACATACACACACATACACACACATCACACACAAAGCAAGGTTATAATAGTTTTGGATTTTTCATCATTTTTGTTTTGTTTTTTGTGGAGACTTTTGTAAACCCCCCAAATCAGTTAGTTTTAATTAGTTTTTTTGAGCAGATCTATTAGTTTTTATGAGTTTTCCTTTTTTTCTAAAAGCTTAGTTTTAGTTTAGTTTTTGTATTAGTTTAAGGTTTTTGTCATAACTTATATCCTCTTCATCATCACGTTCAAAGAAATCCCATACAGGACTCGGCTGATTTAGTTATACTCTGGGTGAAATTTGCTGGGGGGGTTCACACGTTTGTGTTTGGTAGCAAGATAATAAAAAAAAAAAAAACTAGGAAAGCACTTAGAGAGTATAGACTCCGTCAAGGCAGATCAGCCCCACCACACACACACACACACACACACACACCAATCACCACTATTTTGTTAGTTTTCATTAACAATAATAACCTTGACACACAGGCATAGACTTGGAGTCAGGCTTAAGGGTTAGTGTTTGGGTTGTAGGAGGATTGTGAGAAAATAATATATCCCAGAATTTCTTCTTTTTTCTTAGTTTTGTGTTGAGCTGGTCATTTTGCTCATGCACAGATCTCAGTCTTTTCCCACTTCTTTATGTTTGCCTGCAGGGCACATCTTACGTCTCACTTCTTAAGCACTTACAGCATTACAGCATGGATGATGTCTCCTGCTGTCACTGCAAACAGCATCTATGCAGTTGTGGTGCTTAGAGTAGTTATTCAGGGTCCTTGTGCAGGTCCGGGATACTTTTTTTTTTTTTTTTTTTGCTTGACACTCAACCTGCTTAGAGCCATTGACTTTTTCCAGGTTGTCAAGGAGAAGCATCTTCTCTTCCTGACAGGCATTTTGTCTGAGCGTCCACTGCTTATTGACTATTTTAAGAGCAGCTCTGAGGGTCTCAGTTTGTGTCTGTATGAAGCTCTCAGTGTCATTCCACTACTGCTGTTGGACCGGGACCCAGGCCTGTTTCTTGCTTCATGTGGGTCCTAAGCAAGTTGTTTTGGGGGCCCCTAGTTTGTCAAAGTATGATAAAGAGATTCCTAAACCCTTTAGATGGTCTACAAAGATGTCACAATCTGTTAAACTTCATGAGCAAAATAGGCTACAGTTCAAATTAAACATGTTGAGCCACTCAGGCAAGTTAAAAAAAAAGTAATCTTCTATCAATAAATAAAAACACATTGAGTATTTATTAAAAAAATATATATATCTATATGTTTTTAATAAGAAAATGCAACAACTGCTGAGAGAGCTTCTTTTGGATGTCATTAAATTATTTATTTTGTTTAATACCCTCCAGGAATGGTACAGGTGAGTAGCTGTCAGTCATGCTCATCATTCCAGTGACCAGCTATGCCACTACCTGTGTGACAGTGAGGTTCAATGAATATGACTACATAATGCCACAAAAACTGCAAATTATTGCAATTTATTTGATTTATGGCATACCTGCATTTTTTAAGTATATAACACATTTAATAAATGTGTGAGATAGCTACTATTTTAAATATATAGATATTTGAATTCTCCTCAGATAAGGGGATTTTGCTTTACTGAGTCCACCCTTTTCCTCTTCAGCAGGTAATTTCCTGTCTTTCCCTCCGTCCCCAGGTGACCATCCTCCAGCTCCTTTTGGAACTTTAATAATCCATAAAAACCCAGAAATCCACCACTAACCTAAATCATCTACTCATCTAAAATGTGTAATTCTCATCAATTCACTAATCCTATCAATACATATACATAATTGGTGTAAAATGCAGCTTACCATCTCTTAATGACCCATTTGCTTGTTGAGAGGCGCTGTAGTGGACATTTAAACACTTTGATCTTCTATAACATTGATCCATCAGTTAAAACCCATGGAATTTGATCAGTGGCAGTGTATGTAAATGTTTGCAGTGTGTTCAGCTACAGTATTAATGGAATGAATATATTAATATACTGGAAAAAGTCCCTTTTTTTAGTCAGGTTTCTCTGTTTTTGACCTAATAACCCTTAAGTTTGATCATTCATTCATTTGTTTTGAGCAGAACAAAAAAAAACACTTTTTGTGTAAAAGAAAATAGTAGTAGCGCGGCTACATTAATAAAGAGAAGAAGAAGAAGAAAAAATATGAAATCCCACCCCCTTCTTAGATTATACAAGTTAACCTATAACATATTGCTTCCTCAATGATAAATTGAGATTATCTGAGCTTTAATGAATAGCTACATGAATACTGAATGAAATACAACATACCTGAATTAAACTGATAAAAGAAAAAATACTAAGAATAATATTTTATTTTTATTTTTTATTTGACCTTTATTTTACCAGGAAGGTCCCATTGAGGTGTAAAACCTCTTCTTCCAGGGAGTCCTGCATGAAGAATTTTAAATGAATGGTGATAAATGACTTAAAGGGGACATATGCCCATTTTCCACAAGTGAACATAGTTTCCTGGTGTCTCAGTGACCTGTCTGTGACATATTTTGGTCAAAATATCACATTGATGCAGAGATACAGCAGTGTCTTCAACCTGGAGAAACAGCCCTTTTTAAAACACTATGTTTTAGTGCCTTATGCTTTCATGCAAATGAGCCTCAGCTGACTCCGCCCCTTTCTTCAGCATTCTGCCAATAGGAGAAAGAAATAGAACCTGTTGAGGCAAAAAGTTGAGGCATAGAAACTGAGACAAAGACACAAATGAAATAAAATCAGCTAAAGAGAATCAAAGTGGACCAAGTGCTGAGTTTTACAGCCCCGGTCCATGTTTGGGTCTGGTTTGGCTGGACCCAAGCTGGCCAGATGAGCCGTGACAGCACGCTCGCGGTGCCACCCACGGACTAGCCCGTCTGATCAACTGTGGAAACTGGACACACAGAGACCAGGGCTCAGACTCCAACACACTGGACACACACCAGGACTACTGATGGAGAATAATGGTGGATCTCTGAGTCCGAGCAGAGGTGTCTGTGACCAGTCGGTGGGGTTAGCTGAGCTGATGGGGTGGGCTATTCTAATTAATCTATGCGTGTGACGTATGAAGCATAGAAAACCCAAAACGTAGCATTTTCATCCCCCTGCAATAAGAAATGGATCTGGAGTGTGTTGGTTTTTTCCATAATTTAAGGGTCTCCTCACACACAGACAACACATATTTGTGCAGTAAACCCATTAAAAAGTGCATTGATATGTCCACTTTAAGAAAGGTTAGATATAGAGACCTTTTCATTTTTAGAATTGACCCAAAAATGATGGGTTAAGTTCAAGCAGAAGATCTTCGATGTCCTGTTCATTTCTACCTCTCTTCATCTTGCTTTTGTCTCAGGTCATCCATGGTGCATCATTTCTGACCTTAACCAATTTGGCAGCTGGTTACAGTCTCAGACATATTTCTTTGATGGTCAGTGTCACCTTGAACTTTCCTCAGGGTTTCTTGAGTTCTTCTCCATCCAGACGACCATAGGGCATTACATGAAAAACATCTCAAACCTCTGCATCTCATTCTTCCTTCTGTGCAAAACCATCTGCAGTTTTAACAAACTAACCATAGTATCGTCCGCTGACTTCAATCAAGGTCAAGGTCAAGGTGTACGTTAATATCCCTGAAGGGGAATTCATTTTGCAGCCAGCAGTAAGTCAAATATAGAAAAATAACAATAAACACATACATTAAAAAAGCACATTAATAGACACTATTATGGAATATGGCCAATAGAAACAGTTATGATTAAGTTGTTGAGTCTATTTGTCTGGCATTACTTTTGATTGTAATGACAGCACAATTAAATAAAACTTAGACAAAATGCATAAATGACACATAATCATCTTTTTATTAACTATATATTCATTACTAAAATAGCATTTCCACAATAAACTACTGTAGGTGATGCTACTTTTTTTGACTTGTGCACATATTATATCAGATGTTGTTATTTTATTTTTCACTGTTATTCATGATTATACAAAGGACCAAATTCCTGTAAGTGTTTCTGAATAATTCTGTGCTGTTTCCTTGAGCTCTCAGGTGTGTAGGTGGAAACATCCTGCTGATCCAGGCCTTCAGAAAGAAATTTATTATCCCCGAGTTTGATATGTTTGGAGAAAAGATACAGGAAATTTACAACAGAGTGCAAAAGCAAACAGATGGCAAAGTAAGTATGTGTGTTTTTTTTTTTTTTTTAATTTAATAAAAAGTTAAATTATACATTTCCAATAAAGGTACTGAGGTGTCTCTGGCATTTTGAATTTTGAAGCCTTGAGTTTGACCTTTGTGTAAAAGTTGTTTTGTTCAGGTAATTCAACATTCAAGGGGAAACAGTACATTTTATAGACTCATGTCATGCAAAATGGGATATTTCAAGGATTTATTTGTTATAATTTTGGTGATTAGAATTTATAGTTTATTAAAACCTCAAACCCAAAAAACTCAGAACATTGGAATATTGCTTGAAAATGAGTTTTTTGAAGCTGCAAGTCCTAATTAGGAAAAATTAAAACCAATAAAAGCTGGAAATATATTTATTTGCATATTATTTGTCTATATGTAAGACATAGACAAATAATAAATAATGTCAGTCCTTTATATTCAATCAACTTTTATTGCAGACTCAAGGTCCAGATTCAAGAAAACATACAGACACACACAGAAGAAAGGGTTAAAAAAGTGAATACACTATAAGAGACACTTGTACCAGTGCCTCCACATCACAGACTGATATCTTATAGCACTAAGAGCAGGGTTTGTCAGCAGCATAATAATTTCATTGCATGAGCCATCAAGCCTACAAATAAATTTATACATCAAGTTTCTCAATAAGGCATGAAATGTATTAACTCCTACACAGCAGAACAGCTCACTAGCACTGCTCCACCTGGGTTTCTTTAGCAGGATGCGCAGAGCATCATTATAGGCAACCTTAAGTTTTTGTAAACTACCCTTTTTATACGTTGCCCACAAAGGGGCAGTATACAGAGGGGTGCAGTATGCCTTGAATAGGCTTATTTTGACACTATTGGTGCACCAATGGAACTTCCTTGCCAGCATATTAGCTTGTGCATATAGCATGCGGCGCTGCCTATAGAGATCATCGTCATCACTCATTTGGTCATTGATTATATGCCCCAAGTATTTAGTTTTGTTACATACAGGTAATATTTGACCTGCAAGGCAAAAAGAAGGAAAGGTGAGATCCTTATCCCCTTTGCTCTTACATATAAGGACCACACTTTTCTTGCAGTTATACCTAACATCAAACATGATACCATATTTAGAACATATATTTAACATTTCTTGAAACCCATAACTGCTGGGAGAAAATATGGCCAAATCATCCGCATACAAAAGATGGTTTACCAGTTTGTCGCCAACCATGCATCCTGTCTTGCACGCCCTGAATTGGACAGACAGATCGTTCATATAAATATTAAACAGAGCAGGAGAAAGTAAACCACCCTGCCGAACCCCATTACCAACGCCAAATGGTGTAGAGAGAACCTCCCCCCATTTGACCTGCATGGTCTGGTTTGCATACCAGTATGAAAGTATCCTGATTATATAAGTAGGGACCCCTCTCTGTCTAAGCTTTAAAAATAATTTAAAATGATTGACTCTGTCAAATGCCTTAGAAGCATCAATAAAACAAATTAACATTGAGGAATTATGTGTTCTGTACCTCTCCACCATCTCCTTGAGTGCATAAATACATTGATCGGTGCCATGCTTTAGTTTGAAGCCAAACTGATTATCTGTAGTGTAGATATAGCTACTAAGTCTGTCAATCAAGATTCTTTCAAGCACTTTAGATAACACACTTGCTAATGCAATGGGTCTATAGTTATCCAAGCTGCCCACCTTGCCTACCTTGTCCTTTATAACAGGAACCTTGTCCTTTATAACAGGAACAGGAAAAAGTGAACACATTTTCAGTTTCAACTGAAGTTACTACTACTAATGTCTATGTGGTGCAAGTGTTTTTTATGTAGGCAAAGAAAATATAACATAAAGGCAAGGGAGTGCATCCCTCAATGTTTCACAACATTGAGGGATGTAGTATATAATATGTACATTACATAAATGCATGTACTTTTTCAGGATATTGTAATTTTCCGAGTAGTACCTGTACATTATATCTGTTGCATTTGTCTTTGTTTTATAATTTATTTTCTAATTCTTTTTTTATTTATCAAATACATTTAAAGATTTTTCTAATCAGTGTTCATTAGCTGATAAGCTGATCTGAGGCATCAGTTAAAATGACTTAAATTATTATAGAAAACCTAAAAGATTATTGACTTCTGACAAATTATTCATGGCTCTAGGCTCAATGTATTTAATTATTAAAACATGTTCACCTCCTCTGATGAAATGATTTTGACACTATTTATTCTTGATAGATAATATGTAACTAGGACTCTCTGTGCTCATTGCACCGGGTCAAAGGTAATTATTGATGTGTACAAATAGGAATTAAAAAGAAGGCAACAGTGAAATAACTTTATATTGGTAGCGCCCATATTTAAAAAAAAAAATGTTTTAGTTATATATAACTCATTCAACTCAACTCATTTTATTTTGGGAAATTCATTAAGTTTTCAAATTAGATAAAATTCATCACAAAAAACATACTTCAATACCTTGCTTTATTACTAAAAGTTAGGTAAATTAAGTAAATACATTACAGTTTTCTATCCTTACATGCATTTCTATACTGATCCAACTTATCCATTGTTTTTTCTGCACTCAAAGAAAAAGTACAAAATAGTCCTGAGTGCGTCCCATCATTTTTTTTTATTTTTTTTTTTATTCCTGTGTTCTGTTGAAGTCAACTCTGCTGCAGCCATCACACTTCATCTAAATCTCAAACTGGACTTTGTTTTTGATGGTTTTAGGTTGCAAACTACATCCCTCAGTTGGCCAAGTTCAGCCCAGACCTGTGGGGTGTATCTTTGTGTACAGTGGACGGCCAGAGGTACAGTAAGACAAACACATTTGGACTTTATCTGTTAGCTCAGCCTAGCTTTGTTTGTTTGTTTGTTTTTTGCCTTACAGCCCTCCATTTTCAACAGGGATAGAAAACTCAAATCTGTACAGAAAATGTATGAGAAGTACCGATCAGTCCTTAAACTACACTGTACACATGAAACAAATAAGTAGGGGTGTGTATTAGCAAAAATCAGGCAATAAATAACAATACTAGGATCATGACAAAATATATTGCAATATATCACAAGGCAATATTTTTTGGGCTATTTTGTTTCCATTTTCAAAAGAAAATTGAATAACACCAGAAATACTAAACACATTTTACTTGATCAGAACAGGATCCAGTGCTGTATCACAAAATATTCCTCTGTTAAAACTTAAAATATGCTTCACAGACATTACATTTTAAGATTCTGCTCAAATGTTTATATTCTATTAGTGGTCACATTAATGCATAGTGTAAAATCATCCAACATCATAACTTTACTTTTGTGCAGTTCAGACACAAGAACTAACATCTGCCTCTTTCAGACAATAAAAAGGCCTTTAGGATGCGTGAAATAAACATTATTTAAAATAATAGTGTTAAATAATAATACATAAAATATAAACAAGCGACAAAAATGACCCCTCTGTATGTATGAATTTGAATAAATACCGAAATATGCTGATACAGTTTTGTGAAATTAAATATTACAATATACTGTAGACAGTTTGGGATGTAAAGGACTTTTCTATTGTTCCTCTTTAGGCTCTCAGTCGGTGATACGAAGCAGCCGTTCTGTCTTCAGTCCTGCGTGAAGCCTCTGCAGTACGCCATCGCTGTCCATGAGGCCGGAACAGAGAAGGTCCACCGTTATGTTGGCATGGAGCCCAGTGGACTCAAGTTTAACATGCTCTCCCTGGATGACGAAGGTGAGGAAGGGCCTGCGTTTATGTGGAAACTCTGAACCTACTTTAATCTGAGGAGGCTGACCCCATTTGGTCCAATCAGAAAAGGTTAAATAGGTGGCGTAAACCCTGGTTGTCCAATAGGAAGATATTAGCCACTTAAATCACTGGTTGGAATGAGTCAGATCTTTTTTTTTTTTCACATAATTTGGAGCAAGTTGTTGGAGTCTTTAAAAAAAAAAAGTTAATTTCTTAAAACAATAATTGATCCCAAAAATCTAAAATTATGTTCAAAGTTTTAGAAGAGAAGAACAAAATGGAACAATGTTGTTATATCTCTGGAGAACAGATGCATCATAGTAGGGTACGGGACTTTATAAATGTATATTAACTGATTATAATAATAATTAAAAATTCAGATTTTATTATTGATTGTTATTTCCGATGGTGAGCTTCTGCATCGAAATTTCACTGAACGTGCACTATGGTGGATATTTGTGACAATAAAGTGGCTATTCTATCCTAAAAAAAAACAAAAAACAACTCAGTTCTAAAAATATATATGGTGAGTTCAGACAGACAATCCCAATCCATACAAGACATGACAGTCTGTAGCTGAAGCACTGTGGTTCTGTTCATCTGTCAAATGTTCACTGTGGTCAGTTTAAGATGCTGCAGCTCTTTTATAATTTATAGTTCTAGTTCTTGTTTGTTCAGTATTAATGTTCATCCTTGTAAATACAGGCTGAACTGACTGTACATATCCTGACCAAGGAAAATAAAATTCTCACTTTGTGCAGTACAACACCAGACCTTTCTGTGTGGAGTTTGCATGTTCTCCTCGTGTCTGTGTGGGTTTTCTGCAGGTACTCCGGTTTCCACCCACCATCCAAACACATGCACTGATAGGTTAATTGGTTAATTAAATCGCCCATAGGTGTGAATGTGAGAGTGATTGTTTGTCTATATATGTTCAGCCCTGAGATGAACTGACGACTCATACAGGGTGTACCCCGCCTTCACCCATTGTAGCTGGATGAAGCCCCCAGTGACGCCCGTGACCCCCATGACCCTCGTGAAGATAAAGCAGGTTCAGATGTGCAGTAATAATCTACACCTGGCTTTTCTGCCTTTGTCCATAATAATATGCACTGTATTATATAGCCTAAATGTCATCTAAAATGTATGTTTATTTGCTACATAGTATAGCAAACCATGACGTTATCAAGAACATTAATCAATTGTAATTAATTTAAACAAAAAAAGTATGTTTTGAATATCTGGGGATACCAGAAATGTGTGATATTAAAATGGGGTCATGAGCCAAAAAAAAGGTTTGGGAACTACTACATATCATTAGATTATACCATTTTGCATCCATGTAAACAGCCAGAATGTGTAGTGATTCTAGTCAGTTTGAAGAGATATGGTCCATGTAAATGCAGCTGCTGTCTGATCAGATTGTAGAAGCTCAAATCACACCACAATCAGTCTGAGGAAATAATGCTTGTAGTTTGGACAAGCTGGGAAATAAATTAGATATGAGCAGATGCACAAGATTATTTTGTTGTCAGATTCCTTTTGCATCAGTTTTATCCCTCACTTGATACATGGTTTGTATTTTTACCACAAATCAAACTTGTAATGTCATGGGGATGTTTGAATGTGTACTGAGTTTTACCCAAAAAGGCATTTTATTTGCAAAGCTCATAGCACTGTCTAGCACTTTGTTCTGAAAACCATTTTTTCCTCATTGTTTTAAATAACTTTTTCAAACTAAAATGAAAAAAAACCAACAATTATTCATTGTTTTGTCTACAATCACCCCCTCTCTCATTGTAATTTTATGCAAAAGACCCAGTGCTTGTACCAGTTCACAAAAGAATTGTTCTCTATTTAACCTTTCATAACTTATTTATCACCATTTATTTTTAATATTATCTGCTGTATTTAAAAAAAAATGTCAATGAAAATCTGCTATTTTTTTTATATTTAATTCAGTGGTCATGTAGTTGTTCATAAAAGTACAAAATGAAATTGACTGTCATAATATCAGAAACAGAAAAATTAAGAAAACATGATGGGATAAAGTGTCTCTATCCACTATCATTGATCCAACTCCATGGATTTTACTGGTGAATAAATTTTACAGACATGTATTGATAGGATTAGTGGTTCAACAGGTATGAAACCACAGGTGTCAAACATAAGGCCCAGGGGCCAAATCTGGCCCCTGGGATGAATTTGTGAAATGCAAAAATTACACAATTATACAATTAAGGTAGTTAAAATCATTTTACATCAATTTGATCATAATCATAATACACATTAAATTATGAAAACTGCTATTCTTCTTTGTTTTACTGTAAAAAAAAAAAAGGAATAAATAAATAAATAAATAAAAGCACTAGCCTTTTACAAAAAAATGTGACTAACCCAAAATGCATGTGGAGTTTTAAAAATATTCTGAAGGTTACTTATTTGTAAATCCACTGTTATCTTTAAGTTGTGATGCATATGTAGAAATGATAACCTTAAGTGTAATATGGAATTTGTTTTTCGTAGGAATTTTCAGGTTAATATTTGTTCATGTTATGTTCAACTACAGTTTATAGATGTAAGTATTTTTGTTGGAGAATATGATTTTATTTTTTTTTTTGGCTCAAAAACATATTAGGTGACATTATTTATGTTTTTATCCTATTATTTCTATTATTTCACTGGTCCAGCCCACTTTATACCATACATATTAAGCTGAATGTGGCTCCTGAACTAAAAGTAGTTTGTCCTGTTTGGGTCTTTATGGATTAAACCAAATAAATAACTTAGCATTATTAAAATAAGCACATGGTTACATGAAATTAACCCTTTTTGACTGTTAGGCATCTTTTCACTTTGTTAATCCAACCTCCAAAGGGGAGGTTGTTTTTTTAGTTTGTTTGGTTTTTTTAGTCTGTTTGTTTATACACAAAAGTTACTGGAGCTGATTTCCATGACATTTTCGGGAAAGGCACAAGGTTATCCAGGATAGATCCCATTACATTTTGGTTAATGTAGGCCAAAGTCACTAAAAATGTGTTTTCGTAATGATTATAGATAGGACAAATCAATTAAAACATTTGCAAAGAGCAGGGTTTGTTGTGTCTGCCACCACTTGCTTTTTAATACATTAGTGAACATTTGGCCCTGTATGTTCACAACATATTGTAGTAACAAATAAAACGTATGTAGTTTGACACATCAGAAGATATAAATCACTTTCAGATAAAATATCCACAGCAGGTACACTCACTCATTTGTTCAAAATACAAATGGTAAACAGCTGATCTGAACCTTTATGTCTCATAACTATCCACAGAGGAACCATATTCCAGCAAACACAGTCATAGTCCAAACAAAAACACCCAAAACTAACAAAAAATTATCCATATGTCATCCAAAACTCACCAAAACATCAATAAATATCCACAAATGTTTTATCTATTGCGTCATTTGACAGGATCCGCCTCCAATATCCCAGTTTTCATCTTAATATTTTTATTTATAATATAATCAGACACAAATTGCATGTTATGAAAATTGTTCAAGAACAACATTCAATTGACTTTAATTGACTTGACTTTGAAATTGAGTGGAAGTTTAAAGAGTTAATGAATATTTCTGTAAATATTTTAAAAAATGTACAGGCATATGTCATTAGATCACACTAAGAAACATATGACATATTACCTGAGCACTAGTTCAGGTATTAGACAGTACCAACGGCTTCATTAGTGCTGTATCTTATCTTGTGCTTTGTTCCAGATAAGCCTCATAACCCTATGGTAAATGCCGGAGCCATAGTGATCAGCTCTCTTATCAAGGTAAACAGACCTCCATGTACATTGTGTTTATTGACAACTGAGTCAGCATGTTCAGTAGCTCATTAGATTATTGACTGAAAAACGAACATCCCATGTTCATTGTACATGAGCACAAGCCACAGAAGCCATAGAAGCAAATGTGTTTCCATTTTAATATTACAAGCTGATATAATAATACGACATATGACTACATTTTCTGAATGAATTAAATTATCTAATTGATATCTGTAACATTATTATAAAATCACTCCTTAATATCTGCTTTTTTTCCCCTGTTGCCCAGATGTGAATATGCTTTAACATTTCAATTGCCGATTCTGATTAACCACAAGAATTAGTAGAATAAGGTGATTCGTTTTACTAAAACACTCCTTAATCTTTTCCTGAGCTCTGAGCGTCATGTTCTCTTTCTCCTCGTTGAAATAAACCAAGTAGTGAGATACGAAATTATGCCGCCGCTGAGACAGTCACGCATTGTTTCAAACTGCGTAATTATAAATACAGGATTCAGTCTCTGTTTATTTGGGAATTGTTTGAATGCATTAATTACAATCGGCCTATTTGTATGCATGCTAATTGCTCTGTCTTTGTTACAGCCTTGTACAAATAAGGCAGAGAAGTTTGACTATGTGAGTACAATGTTTGAGTTGTGAATGTAATGCTGTTTACTGCATCAGTGCTGCTTTATGATACCCTGCATTTTGTGGTTTTAAGGTAATGGATTTTGTGAAAAAGATGGCAGGCCAAGAATATGTGGGATTCAGCAATGCCACGTGAGTGTATACTGAAATAGATCTGAGGTATTTAATTTTTGAGCACAATACAGTCTGTAATGTCTTATTTGAGTCAGAATGGTTCCTGCATGAGGTCAGTAGTTTGTCCACTGGCCCCAATGCATTATTTATGTTTAAGTATTGACCTCTTCTGTCTCTGTCTCAGGTTCCAGTCAGAAAAAGAAACAGGAGACAGAAATTTTGCCATTGGATACTACATGAAAGAGAAGAAGGTCAGCAACAGAACATTTTGATTTAGTGCTGAAATATACACAGTGTAAATCCTGAACACTTTTTTGTTGCATTACTATGAGAAAAGGCTTATGTTGTCTCCAGTATATGTTCACTGTTTTTGCATGTATGTGATGTTTTCATGTCAACACTTGAAAAGTTGTATTTTATCAAAACACTGACACAGTTTTCCTCTGTGTAATGAAATATATAATTACCTCCACAAAGGACGTTATGTTTTCACTGTCTCTTAGTAACATTACTCAAGTTAACATTTTCAGGATGTGTTGGGAGTGTCACAACAGGGTTCCCGTGGATCCTTGAAAAGTCTTAAAAGGCATTGAATTCATTGTTCTAAAAATAAGGCCTTAATTGACATTAAAATGTCTTAAATCAAATTTTCAAAAGTCTTAAACATGTGGACACATAAGTAAGATTTATGTTAGTTTAAAATAAAAAAGTATTTGGTAACATTTAATCTGTCTATATTACAAAAATAACTTAGGGTGAGTAGAAAATGAGGGCACATCATTCTGTGGGTGTAGTATTCCTTTAACTATACTGAGTTTTTTGCAAGTGTGTGTTTATATAGTGTGTGTTATATATTCAAAATGTCAAAGTTATACTGCTTTAATTAATTAATTTATTTATTTTTAACTGTGAGTTATACTGTTCATTTATACTGTTTTTATTCTTCTGTGTTTTACTGCCATGTGGAGCTGCTAAACAAATTTTCACAGTATATATTGGCAATAATATAGGGAATATATATGACAGTAAAGGATTCTATTCTATTCTATTGACACAAATGGTTCATGAATGTAGCAGCAACTGGACCAAAAAGTTATATTCTATTTAAAATAAACAGTTGGTAAAACTGCCCCCAGGTAATTCAAGTGCTGTTTTTTTTTCCCTTTTCAATTTTGGTTCATTGTCGGTTCGGTTTAATTTCCCCTGAGCTGTAGGAACCCTGCACAAGGAACAAATGATTACATTTTGGTGGTGATCTGGAAGAGATTCTGGATCACTTTGAATTGTATTCTCCATTTACTGCAATGTAAAATTTCAAAGTGATCCAGAATCCAGGATCTCTTCCGGATCACCACCAAAATGTAATCATTTGTTCTTTGTGACACTCCCAACACATCCTGAAAATGTTACAAATATCCATCCAGAATTTTCAGACTAATGTTGCTGACTGTCAAACAAACACACGAACTCCAATGAAAACATAACCTCCTCTGGACCTCCTTTCAGTGGGGGGTGGGGGGGGGGGGGGGGGGGGGGGGGCCTGCGCTCTCAGTGTTTGACACCAGTAACTCCTGCAAGAGTCTCATCTCATTCTGTCAAGCATTGGTCTTTTTTCTCTCCTCAGTGTTTTCCTCCTGGGGTCGACATGATCGATGCCCTAGATTTCTACTTCCAGGTAAAACACTGTTTTCATAATGAACCAGAAAAGCTGTTAGTCTGATGATCCAATTCTCATTTATCTACCATGAGAATTACAGCAAACAGCATATATGTATTTAAAAGCCTGTGTATATTTCTCTACAAATGCTGTTACTAATGCTGTCATTTTTTTCAGTAATAGTTTAATTGAATTTGAGCTCTTTTCATATCTGAGACCACTGCTGGGTGCACTTTGAAATCATGTAGAAAGAGTTAAATATTTTGTCTTGAGTGAAAAAAATTACTTTTTAGTCAAGGGTTCAGGAACAGATTCAGTTCAATGTGATCCAAAGTGGACCAGACCAGTGTAATAATAACAGTGAAAGAAGTCAAATTGCATTGTGAAAATGTTGATATCTACAAAATGTCCATTAAAATAATATAAACAACATTTAACAACCAAAAAGAACCCAACGTTTTTAAAGAACATTACATTTTTATGTATATTCTATATCAGTTTATGATGTACATACATATATATATATATATATATATATATATATATATATATATATATATATATATATATATATATATATATATATATATATATATATATATATATATATATATTTCAACTTACAGATCATAGTGTATCTATAAATACACAAAACATTGAGTAAGAGGCAAAGTAATATTGTTAATACAAGTATTTAGAGAATGCCTAATCCCGCCCCTATCTCAAATTTGTATGACAACCTGTTCTTAAATTAGAGCTAATAATGTGATTTTGACCTTTCTGCTGAATATGACCTTGACCTTTGACCTATACTCAAATGGATCATTGCATCTGATGTGCATTAGCTATATGTATTTGCTCATGTAATTTCATGCTGATATCTCAAGTATTCATTGAGTTATAGCATGATATGTCTCGGTGGACACACACACACACACACACACACACACACACACACACACACACAGACACACAGACAGACATACAGATATAATAATCTGTCAATATTCTCTCCCTACAAATGTTTGGCGAAATTAATAAAACATTTCAGATTGTACATGGTAAACCCACCTCCAGAAAGGGGAGAGGGGTATTGTTTTTGGTTCAGTTTTTTTGTTTGTTTTTTTTTTTTTTTTTTTTTGTCTGTCTGTCTGGTCGTCAGCAACTTCACACAAAAACTACTGGACCAATTTCCATGATTTTTTTGGTGAATGTAGCTCTAAGGTCAAGGTCACAATGATAAGAGAGAGGGCAAATCAGCAGGATTTGTTGTGCCAGTCACCACTTGTTGTTCATGTTATTCCTTTTTTGTGAAAGAATAGAATGAACGTAAATATTTTCATGTAATTTTCCTTTTTTTTACACAAAAAAGAGAAAGTCTTTTCTTTGTCATGAGGTCATTACACTAGTATTTTACTGGTCTGTTCCACTTTATATCAAACTAGACTGAACTACAATGATTTTAAAATCCTTGGTTGTTAATATCTTCAGTGTCATTTCTGCATTTCACAACTTCACCCCATAGACAGGATTGGACCCAGTGTTGGCGTACATGCCATATGTTTCAAACCCTGTTCTCAAATCCGGTCCTCAAGGACCCCTGTCACTGCGCACCTGGTTCAATTAATTATCACCAACTTCTGCAGAAACCTAAAACCATGTAATGGCCTCCAGGTCTGTTTGAAAAGGGAACTATCTAAAACACAGGTGTCAAACATGGGGCCCAGGTGGCCAAATCCGGCCCACCTATGTTTACAATCCAGCCCTTTAGGTGAATTTATGAAAAGCAAAAATTACACTACATTACAAATAATTTTATTTCATGGTCCACATTCAGACCAATTCAATCTCCTAATAACCTATAAATATTCAAGCAATTTCCCAATTGTGGGATCAATAAAGTATTTCTATTCTATTCACAAGTTTAAAAAAATGTCTTTGCAAATGTAATTTTTTAAATTTAGTGACACTAAAACAAAGTGTAGTTTAAAAAAAATCTGAATAATCAGAACAAATACGAAAAATTGGAAATGTCTTAAGATAATTCAGTATAATTGTAATAATATTCCACCTAGTACTAAATATTTTGTGTATCTGAAGATCATCTGTGATCTGTAAGGTGTGTGAATGATAAACTAAAGCCTGATATTGATTGTTTTCATCGTGTAATTTTACTTTTTTCACTCTAAAACTGAACCGAGAGAAAAGTTTGGAGTCGACATTATTTATATATTATCTTTTTTCTTTTAATTGGTTCGGCCCACTCCAGATCAAATGAAGCTGAATGTGGCCCCTGAACTCAAATGACTTTGACACCCCTGATCTAAAACATGCAGCATAGTGATCCTTATTTGAGATCCAGATTTGAGAACCAACATTACCTAGTCATTCAAGTTTTGAAGTATCAAGAATTTCTAACATGCATAGTAAATAGGTTGCAGTACAAAATAGCTATAGAATTTACCGACCACACGTCAAGGTATATCATTAATAAAACAGTTGGAATGTTGGCAGGTGACACATTAAAGGGTCCATTTTAATGTAGTTCAGAGCACAAACCCGTCCTCTGCTCTCTCAGCTTTGTTCCATTGAGGTGAACTGTGAGTCTGGAAGCATCATGGCTGCCACTCTGGCCAACGGAGGGATCTGTCCAATCACAGGCGAGCGTGTCCTGAGTGCCGAAGCAGTGAGAAATACTTTGAGTCTCATGCATTCATGTGGCATGTACGACTTCTCAGGCCAGATGGCTTTTCATGTGAGTAACCCAATAAGAACACTGTGACACTTCAAACCTACGTCTGATACAAACAACATGTCACCTGCTGTGGTCAAAGAAATGACTGTGGCTGTGTTTGGAATTACACATTGCACGCTGAACGTGGTTTACTGTGCTTTCTACGTCTGTACTTTACGGTGCACTTTGTATATCTGTAGAAATTATATAATGGCATACTACTTGTCACATGACCATTATGGTTATTTATATGGATATAATGATCTGGCAGCTGTCAACAGACAAGATTACTCGTTTTTTTTATACAGAACTCTCCATGAAAATGAAATCATATGAGTCATACATATGAGGATGATTATTCTAATTTCCAGTATTATGTCGTGTCATTCTCCTTCTTCCTTCTTCTTATATATCTCACAATAATATAATATCTAACAACCTGTTCTTCCCACCACCCAAATGACTAAATAATCATCAGTCTCACAGTCTTTGTAAGACTCACCCTTCTGTACAACACTCATCCCAAAACAACTGCAAGAGAGAAACGCTGCAAATTCACTCCACAATAAAAAGGAACTTCACCAAAATAAAAGGACGGTGGATGGAGACAAATTTGAAGTTCATTAATTTAAGAGATTATTGTGAAAAGGTGCAGAGCAGCATACAGTAGGTACTGTACGTCACTAATTTTAGTGCTGTACCTATGCTGAAAGAAAAACATCACACTAAACTCTTAAATTAATGAACTTCAACTCCATCTTCATCCACCATCTTCTTCTTCTTCTCTTTTATTTTGGTGTACTTCCATTTTGTTGTGGAGTGAATTTGCATCGTTTCTCTCTTGCAGTTGTTTTGGGAGTTTGTGTGTTTTTGATATTGGCAGCATTTTTCTTTGGCATTTTTGGGGGTTTGTATGTTTTTTTTGCATCTGCTTCGTTTCTGTTATTGCAGTATTTTTGTCTTCCAGCTTCACTTCTGTTGCATTAGTTTTATGTGTTTGTGTTTTTGGTTGTTGCATCTTTCTTGTGTCTTGCAGCGTTTTGTCGATGCGGTGCATTTGCCACTGTCGGCCACCGTACGTGTTAAATATCACAGAAATTTGTATCATAGCACTTATACAGATTAACCCATAAACACATTATTAACACATTTACAGAATATTGAGATATTTGGTATGGTAGGCGATGTTCACGTACCTTAACTCTTTAACTTTTGAGACTAGCAGTTCCAGTCAAAAATATATAAAATAAGTAACAAAATGGAAAATAACAGCCAAAAATGTATAATAAACCAACAAAATAAAAAGTAACATGAAGAAAATAAGACACAAATGGCACAAAAGTGAAGAAAAATAATAAAATACAATATTAAATATAGAAATATAAAACAAAATAAGGAACAAAAACTAATAAATATTTACAAAATAATGACTTAACTAAATAAACTAAAATGAAGTATAAAAAAATAAACACATATTGTAATTTGGTTCCAGTAGTTTTAGCTTAGCACCTGTTTATTTCCATATATCAGATCCATGAACAAAACTCAGTAAAATCACAGTAAAAAACAGGGTTTTTTTTCTTCAGAATATTGGACCATCCTTTCAGAACGCACCATCGCAGGGTTAAACCCCAGTCATTTTGATATTCTGTAATTTCTTAAATCTTATTTTCCGTGTTGTGGTCAGCATCATTCTACCAGTAGCAGATATTGTGCCATTTGGAATACAAGCCTTATTTATGCCTGAAAAATACTTCCCTTACAGCCTTTTTGCTCTCATCTTCCAGGTGGGCTTACCTGCCAAATCTGGGGTGTCTGGTGCCATTCTCTTGGTGATTCCTAGTGTCATGGGAGTTCTGTGTTGGGCTCCTCCACTGGACAGGGTTGGAAACAGTGTCAAGGGAATACACTTCTGTCAGGTAAGACCACACTTACTCTGCACCAGAACTGGATGCTTCAGTGCAGCCACCAAGTGTTACTGTGTAGATCACAGGTGTCAAACATGCAGCCACAACCGCATGTCCAGTCTGGCCCCTGAGATGGATTAGTGAAATGCAAAAATCACACTGAAAATATTAACAAAGATGTTCAAATCATTTTAGTGTATATGTATAAAATACTAAAGTACTATCATAACATATAAATAATAGAAAAAGCTATTTTTCCCTTTGCTGTAGTGTAAAATGTTTACATTTACAACAAACAAATGTGAAAAACCTGAACAAATATGAACAACTTGAAATGTCTTAACTCTTTGTTGGTCACACTACAAAAATCACAATAACATTTTTTTTTTTTGCTTTTTCCACCTCACAGGGACTAGTATTAGATTAAAAAAAATACTGACCCTAAATTTAACTAAAGTATTCAAATTCAAACAATACTCCTTCACCAATCTTACCAACGTAATTTGGGACTTGGTTCAAATTAGATGTAAAAACTCTGTTTGTATCATTAGCGATTAGCATTAGCAATTAGCGTTAGCATTTCATGACCCTTTACTATCATTTCTACTGTTTGGTTCAGCATGTTTTCAAAAAATTACATGGATACTCAAGTATTTCTGAAACATGATGTGGGTCATTTATGTAAAATAGACCCTAAAAGTTAATAAAATGAAAAAAAAAAAATAGAACTTACCTGCAATTTTGTGTCCAAAAGAAAAAAACCATAGCAGAGGTGTTGTCATGGTTACCATCTTCTTCCTTGGTGGTATACTAGCATGACCCGAATATATCATTGGCAGTGCCGCCCAGTGGTGTTTTTGTGCATTACATGCTTCTTACAAAAGGGGGAAACTGGCCAAGAGGTTTGGTGTCAATGGACTTAAATTTAGATTAGATATCAGGGTTCAAAGTTACCTCTGCAAAACGGTTGAGCTGATTAACAAAGGGTTAAGAGAAATATGTGGAATTTGATCAATATTCTGCTTGCCACTTAATGTGTGTATTTGTAAATCTACTGTGATCTGTACGTTGTGATGCACATGTAAAATGTGCATTTTTTATATGTTCAGTGTTCAGGTTGTTCATATTTATTCATTTTATGTTCGAGTACAGATGAAAACATTTTCATAATGTACTTTGACTTTTTTATTTTTACTCAAAAACAGAGAAAACTTTGGAGTTGGCATCATTTATAAGTTCTTATTCTTTTATTTATATTGTTGGTCCGGCCCAATTTAGATCATATTAGACTGAATGTGGCCCCTGAACCAAAATGAGTTTTAGACCCCTGTTTAGATTATCGTCATGCTGATGGGATTCACCAATCTATGATTACAATCTTGATGTGACAGAAAAGGTTTTAATTAATTTTTTTATCAGTTTGTATTAACCTTTAGGTGTATCCTACTCTCTTATCATTCTTAGGAGCTGGTGTCATTCTTCAATTTCCACAATTATGATAACCTGAGGCACTTTGTGAGGAAACAGGATCCACGTAGAAAGTCTGGAGAGGACAGGGTTTGTTTCTTTAACCATTTGTTTTCAAATACTGCACACAATGAATTTAATGTCTGTTCTATTGGCCTGTTTCTTACATGTGTCTCTAATATGTGTTCTTGCTACGTTTCTTTTTCCATAGAACAAAGCTGTTTTCAACTTGATGTTTGCTGCCTATAGTGGAGACGTGTCAGCCTTAAGAAGGTGGATTATCCCTTAAAATAAATACTTATATCATCATTCATATTATAACATTATTAACATTCCAGCTAATGTCTGCATGTGTATAGAATATAGAATATAGAATTTACTGACCATTTGATTTTAGAAAGTGTGACAATGCAAAGATACTGTAGTGAAAATGTATGTTTTCTACTATGCATAATATTATTTTATGTATTATTAAGTTTAGGTATTAATCATTTGCTGATAAATAGATTAACTTGTTATCTTCAAGGTTTGCATTGTCTTCGATGGACATGGATCAGAAAGACTATGATGCTCGGACAGCGCTTCATATCGCAGCAGCTGAAGGTGAGTTCATCAGTGAACCCAGTGTTCAGAGGTGGTCAAAGTACTCATATTCCGTATTTAAGTAAAGGTACAGCTACTTGTGTGAAAAAATACTCTGGTAAAAGTAGAAGTACTGATTCAACTCCTTTATTGAAGTAAAAGTTAAAAAAAAAATACAACTTCTCAATTGGAATAAAATAAAAATATAAACTATTTTTTTTTATGGATGAAATAATACTTATTTAAGCAGGAAAAATGAAGCCTTTAAAAGTGAATTACTATGTAGATGGTGTGTTTTATTGGGTCATGGTACTCAGTTTATGGACAGGACATCTAGAAAAAATTACAAAGTCATAAATATGAGATTAAAAAAGTAGGGGAAAAGCCATGAAACCATGAAATTACATGGGCATATACATATAGCTAATGCCCATCAGAGGCAATGATCCATTTAAGTAAAGGTCAAAGGTCAAAGGTCACAATTAACTAAAAAAACATTATCAGATATAACTCAAGAACTAAGGGTCACAGAACTTTCAGATTGATACCAAACGATGTGGAATGAAGATTTCTACAATTCTCATAATTTGTGTTATCACCCAAAACCAATAGTATTTGAGATCTCTTGAGGTCAAAGGTGACATGTCGCAAATTTAAGTTCTGTAACACTGTCTGTGTGTGTGTCAAGCACAGACATATCACACTATAACTTAATCAATACTGGATATATTATCATAATATTACACACAGTGATGCATATATACATATAATGAAATTAAACGAAAATAAATCATTCAAATCAAATCAAATTATAAATATTGCTAAAGGTCAAGGTCGGATTTCGCAGTAAGGTCAAAATCACATCATTGGCTCTAATTCAAGAACGGGTTGTCATAGGAACTTGAAATTGGCACAAAATAGGGGCGTTCTGAGTATGTGTTTATATCTGTTTTATGTCTATTTTTATTTAATTGTAATCTTTATTTTAAATGTAATACTGTATTTTCTTATTTTTACTCGTTAGTTTTTGGTAAAAGTGCTCTATTCTTATTTTCTGACTTGTTAGTTTTTTCTTCATATTGTTTGCAGTGACATTTGAACTCACCTTCTGTGATGCAGTAGATATTTGAGGGAAAATGCAATAATTCAGGAATAAGAGAATCTCTGTCTGTGTTGAATTAATAGGTGAACAATGTGAGGTTTTTATCTCATCATGCGAATGGAGCTTTAAAAATCATTGAAGGACACAAAGTGACTGATGTAGAAACAAACAGACAGTGAATGTATTGTGTTCCCTATATGACTGTGTTCATGTTTGTTTGTAATTTAGTCAAGTTATATAACAGTAAAACAATGTCTTGTTACCCTTCAAATTCTTCATGTCCTTCAACTCTTAGTATTATGTTTACTGTTAGTGCCACAAAGATTAGAGGAATCTTTGTTTATCTGGAAGTGACAAAGGACTAATCAGTTATTTATCACGTTGTTCACAGTTAAAATTAGTGCTAAGTTAGTTTATGATTAACTAAAGAGTATCTGTACTTGTGGCTCACAGTCTACAAAATCACTAATAAATCAGCTCATAAACCCCTACAGAACACCATATGGTTAGTTATCTGTCTCCTTTGGTCTGTGTTTATTCCTAACACAGATGTAATGCTCCACTGCAGTGAATTCAACGGCAACATCTTTCAAAAAAAAAAAAAAGCCTTGTAAGCAAACCATTTGTTTACAAGATAAAAAAGGAGGGGAGTAACAGTTTGATTTTTTTTTTCCTCAAATGATAAAGGCAGAGTGCTGCTGCCCTAAATCTGATTCTGAGTTGGATTGTGGCAGTAGAAAATAATCATGATGCAACACATTTCTTTATGTGTGGTTTATATTTTTAGCAGCTGTGTGGCTCAGAAACATTTTTCACCACCACAGTTTTTTTCACACTTAAACATAAAACTGAAACTTCTGATTCCTTTTCTAGTATTTGATGGTTTCAAAAGCATGTTATTATTATTATTATTATTATTATTATTTTTATTATTATTATTATTATTATTATTATTATTATTATTATTATTATTCATTCATTATCTGAATCCGCTTTATCCTCACTAGGGTCACGTGGGTCACTGGGGGCCTAATCCAGCTACAGTGGGTGAAGGCGGGGTACACCCTGTATGAGATGCCAGTTCATCGCAGGGCTGAACATATATCCACAAACAATCACTCTCACATTCACACCTATGGCCAATTTTAGATTAACCAATTAACCTATCAGTGCATGTCTTTGGATGGTGGGAGGAAACCGGAGTACCTGGAGAAATCCCACGTGGACACAGGGAGGACATGCAAACTCCACACAGAAAGGTCTGGTGTGGGATTCGAACCAGGGTCCTTCTTGCTGTGAGGCACGAGTGCTAACCACTGCACCACCGTGCCGCCCTATTATTATTATTATTATTATTATTATTATTATTATTATTATTATTATTATTATTATTATTATTATTATTATTATTATTATTATTATTATAGTTATTATTATTATTGTTATTATTATTATTGTTATTATTATTATTATTATTATTATTATTATTATTATTATTATTATTATTATTATTATTTTAGATCAAAACTTTCTTTAACCTACTGTGATTGTCATTGTTGAAAAACTATAAACATTTGTTTCTGTTTTTTTCTTTCAGGTCACATAGAGGTGGTGAAGTTTCTGACTGAAACCTGCAAGGTTGATCCTTTTGCAAAAGACAGGTAGGAATAGCATGGTTAAAGAATCCACTATTTAAAGCTGTCATTACATCATTATTTCATGAATATTTCTGTGTTCTCCATTGTTATTGAATACATTGTGTGTTGGTTGTATTCTTTGTGCTGTTTTTCACGGTAGAAAAATGACTCGAGGTCTTCCTCATACATGTACATGACACAGTCACGAGGCGTCTCTGATTGGCTCAGAATGCGTGAAGGAACACTCCCCCCTCCCCTCTTGCTCTCTATGTGTGTTTACCAGAGTAGCATCCAGCTAGGTTTTGTGCTGTTGCTTGTTCTGAAAACGTGCAAGAAAAAAAACGAGGCTTTATTTCCACAGAGAGCACGTGAACCAGTTTGATCCACCATTCTTTCCAGTTTGTGCAGCAGCTACTGTGGCGCTGTCTTCTCTTGTAGATGCTAATGCTAATGCTACTTCAGATTCGCTGCCGGGGACAGGCTTAACCCCACGTGGGTGACGCTAAAGTCCATCTGACGTCAGATGGACCGGCTTTTTCTGGGTCCTCTCGTTGTTTTCTGTGAATACCGTATGCAGCCAGTGGAGGTGACAAACCACTGCTCTCAGATTAATTTTCTAGTTTCACTCTAAAATATAGAGAAAAAATTGGAGTTGGCATTATGTCCACTGTTATTTCACTGGTTGGGCCCATTTCAGATCAAATTTAGCTAAATGTGGCCCTTGAACTAAAATGAGTTTGACACCCCTGGTTTATAGTGTAGGAACCCTGACTAATGCAAAGTACTCACAGCCTGTAGCAGTAATTGTTCTCAATACCTTCCTGTGCAGATGGGGAAACCTCCCAGTTGACGACGCCATGCAGTTTGGACACGACGAAGTGGTGGTGGTGCTCAAAGAATATCAGCAGGTCTGCGAACAGCATAGTGAAGCACAACAGTCCCCGAAGCTGGGCGCCATCGAGGACATGGTGTGAGAAACCAGGCAGAAAACACAAAACTACATTTAACCCACTGGCTTGGTTTCTCATGTGCAGACAAAAATATCAAAGAGGAAAATACATACAAGACAAACAACAGACAATACTTCAATGCAATGAGAACAGTGGGTTTGTGTGAGCAGTACCATGCAAATAGACGACAGTAGATGTCAACTCAGGGCTGCCTTTTGTTTCTGCTTCATAAGCTGCTTGTATTTTGTGTTTTGCTGTCAACTTTGTTTTATTCTTGAGAAAAATTGAGCCCTCGCAATGTGTCAGGCTATGTGGTGTGAAACATTTGAAGTGTGACTTATTTAGATGCAAATGAAGTTGTAATAATGGGACAATTTGGGATGTATTGTATTTATTGTGTTCTTAAGTTGTACATATATGTAATTAATTTATAATAAAAGATAGATTGTTACATTATTTTAGAAATTGTCATAACTCTGATGCAAATGGAAACTTGAAACACCTGGTACTAATTAACCCATAAACACCCACTGCTACTTCTGTCACTTTCCAAATTAATTTTTCTGTATTTTTAACTTTTTCATTTTAACTTCCCCCCCCCCTTTTTTTTAACAATATTATCCTCTGTATTTAGTTTTTTTTCAGTGAAAATTGCATATTTGAGTCGCACTTAAGTCACACAAACAAAGACTTGTGACTTGACTTGATAGGACTTGCAAGTTCATTATCATGGAATTATTTATTTTATTATTTAATTTGTTTCAGTTTTTCCTATGTGTTGTCTGACATTATGAGAAAATCACAGGTAGAAATAATAGTTTCTCTCCCTTGATATTTGTGCAAAGGTTTGTAACGTGTGTGTGCTACCACAGGGTTCAAATTACAAATACATTGTATTTGTAATTTGATCAAAATACAATGATCAAATTTAAACAAAGCTTTTGGAATGTTTCTTCACATTGCACAAGCATTGTTCTGATCAATTTTGATGGTGTAGTGTGAAATAACAGACTATATAGTACAGTAAGACCTACATGCTTTCACCACACTTAATTACTACATACTTAATACAAAACAATACAGCAATGCAGTATTATCTCAAATAACATCTAATGTGAAAACGTTCATTTCAGCCATTTGACACTTGACTTGGACTTGGCATGAAAGACTTGACACTTGACTTGGACTTGTAAAAAGTGACTTGTGAACATCTCTGGATGTTCATAAAAGCTCTGTTTAAAGTTGAAGGTCATTATATCAAAAACAGAGAAAATTGAAGAAAAAGGGACGTTTTCTCAAACAAATCAATAACAGAATCTAAAAACTAACATCTCCGTCCACTCTCATTGATCCAACACTATCGGTTTTACTGGTGAATCAATGTTGTAGAAGACGTAAATAAATAGAAGTATTTCCTTTACTGTACTTAAGTACAGTTTTTAGGTATCTGTACTTTACTTGAGTATTTTTCTGGCAACTTTTTACTTTTACTCACTACATTTTTGTATAAATATCTGTACTTTATACTCTCTACATTCTCAGAACAGACTCATTACTTTTTCAAACTAGATACATGTGACAATATGAAAAATAAGTCTTAAATCAGAAATTGTGACTTACTATATCATAATTTTGACTCTTTATCTCATAAGTAGAAATTTCTTATCTTATAATTATATTTTTTTCCTCATAATTTAGAACTTTTTATCTCAAAATGTTCACTATTTGTCACATGATTTAGATTATTTTATCTCATAATTATGCTTTTTTTTTTTTTTTTAAATCTCCTATTTATGAATGACAATTTTTCCTAAATGTCCATACTGTCAATACCCACTAAAATGAGACCCAATATAATACATCATTTACACAGTAACTCACTTTTAAAGGCTTTATTTTTGGATTTTTTATTTATTTATTTATTACATTTTTTTTTCAGTTTTTTCCTGCATAAAGCAGTATTATTTTATCCATTACAAAAAAACAGTTTTACTTTTGACTTTATTACAATTGAGAAGTTGTACTTATTTACTTTTACTTCAGTAAAGGAGTTGAATCAGTACTTCTACTTTTACCAGGGTATTTTTTCACACCAGTAGCTGTACTTCTACTTAAGTACAGAACATGAGTACTTTGACCACCTCTGAAGATGTTTCCATGGTAACTGTAGAGCCTCTGAACATCCAAATGGATCACATCTGATGGCCATGCAAACATTAATGACTGTATTTCACACAAATCATTATAATGTATTAATAGGTTTAGTGGTTCAGAAATATTTAAACATTTTAGATCAGCAGATGGTTTTGTTGCCAGATGCTGTTTGGGTCTTAATTATGTAAAATATTTTTATGCACAAAGACATCTACATAGTATATTGGATGAATCTGTCACCCAGAGATTTGTGGTTACATTTATTTACTCAGTGCACCATGTGATCAGTAATTTACTATGAAATATCCAGTAGCATTAAAAGTAGGAATGTGTGGTGTTTAGACAAAGCTCAGTTTTTTCAAAAGGGAATCAACAAATTTTATAATCCAGATAAAAACAAAAGACAAAACTTTGCAATTGGAGACATGGGACACAACAAATCCAAGGTAATAAATAACAATGTTCGCACAAACAGATGTGGGTGTCCATTTCTAGTCAAGAAGCAGTTTTCCTCAAAGATCATATTTCTCAACAGCTGTCACATGCACTCATATGTAGTCCAGACTGTATGGTAACTAGAAGTGTAGGCAGCGTTTTATGCTATTTTTGTCTGTGTTGCCAGATGCTGATTTCATCTATTGAACATGTAACAGGCGAGAGAAAGTGAACAGAGGGAGGAGAAGTTAATGAGGCAATGTGAAGCTGCACATAACAACTGGATATACTTTAGTTTAGTTGTGTAAGAATTGGACCGTATTGTAGCACTCCTGGATATGCAAATAGGAAGAATGGTTAGAGATGAAGGCTGAGTGCTATAAGTGACTTTTTAAAAAAATATATATATAATTAGCCACTTGCAATTGCAGCACTCAAAATATCTGAGACACACTGCGAACAGGTTAAGATTTTGTTTGGTTTTCAGGTTAGTTGTGGTGTCTTTCAGAAAAATAGGACCAATGGACCTGTACTATATCTCTTTGGCATATATTTTTGTAATAATTGTTTTTGGTCATGTTTACTTATATATTGATTTTAAATGTTGACCTTCTTCATTTATTTCTTTATTTTTTTTCTCTCTTCTTATTTTGGAGAAGTCCACAACAATTACACATCTTACACACACCAACAGACACATCACATTCACACAACCAAGACAGGATATTGAATCATATGACCTACTTGGTTACAGATCTTGTTGCATTCATACCCTACTCTTATCATTGTGAAAAGACATTTTGGTGACTGTGACCTTTGGCCTACATTCACCAACATTTAATGAGATATAGTCTGGATCACCTTGCAGGAGTGGGGGGGGGGGGCACTTGACGTCCTTACATTTTTCTCCCTTGTTGATTAAAACAAAGGGGATCCTGTAGAAAGGTTTTTTATCACCACGTCTCACTCTATATGAGTAGCTTATTATTGCACAAAACTTATTCTTGACTATAGTAACTATTAAGGGGTAGTGCAGTGGTTAGCAGTTGTGCCTCACAGCAAGAAGGACCCTGGTTCAATTCCCACACCAGACCTTTCTGTGTGGAGTTTACATGTTCTCCTCCCACCATCCAAAGACATGCACTGATAAGCAGAGGTGGTCGAAGTACTCACATTCTGTACTTATGTACAGCTACTGGTGTAAAGAAAAACAGAGAAAGTAGAAGTACTGATTCAAGTATTCTACTTAAGTAAAAGGAACTATAGGATCCCCTATAGAAAATACTGTGCTTAACAGGTGGTAACAGCTTGTTTTATAACAATTTTCAAGTATTGACATACAATGAAATATGATACTAACAGGTGTGACTGCAATGTTTATTTAACACTATTCCATTTTATTGTATTTTTACAAAGGAGATAGGTACTGTAATTGTACTGTAATTGTACTCACCTATTGGGAGCTGCACACACCTGTCATCACACTGTCTCCATGGTAACTGCACAAACAACTTTCCACATAGCTGTAGATGAGTTCAATTGTAATCAACTAGAAAGTTTTACTACACCTAATCAGTGGAATTTATTTATTTGGAGGGTAAGCTGTGGATGAAAAAAAACGATGTACTAGGAAAAAAAAACGGACAATTTTGGAATCAACATGACAATTTTAGTTTTAATCAGCATAAAAACATAACTAAACAGATTTTTTTTTTTCTTCAAATGAATCCCCAGTGATATCTGTCTAACCAGCCAGGCACTGCTCTTTCTAACTTGTGGGTGGTCTTCCAGGGTAACATAAATCATGTGACCCCCTGACATCATGTAGCAGCGGTTTTTATATTACTGTGTAAAACATCACACTGATTCTTCACTGTGATAAAAGGCAGCAGTTATCCACACCATCACTATAGGCTTTCCCCTGGTTGAGGGCACAGTTGTCCAGCTTCCACCAGATGTCACTGTGTCTCCATCAAAGACACGTTTCTTATTACAATCATTGATCAGTCTGTCAAACTGTCCTTTGGTCTTCCACCATAATGTCACATTACAGAGAGAACAGACCTTGTGTAATATGTGCTTAAACACAGACTCATTGTCTGTCTTCTTTCAGGTTTTAGCAGATGTGGGAAGTAACAATAGTATAATTATAAGTAGATTTTTTTAGGTATCTGTACTTTACTTGAGTATTTATTTTTATGTCAACTTTTAAATTTTTCCCCATACATTATTTGTACTTTATACTCCTTACATTATCAGAATAGACTCATTACTTTTTCAAACTCAACACATATGACAGTATAAAATAAGTCACTTCAGGGAGAAAACCAGTGTGGGAAAGAAGGAGCACAGGGTCAGTACCAGAGTTCTGCATGGGTCCACTTTTTAAAAACTATACAATCTTCTTTTATTTTTTCACATCCTTGCCCATTACCCGCCCACTGTCAAAATTCATATGATTTCACCTGTAAAAATAATTTTTTACGTGACCTCACATGTTTTTGTAGGTGACCTGTCAGGTACCAGACCCAGTGCAGTGGTCAGTATCAGTATCACGGTGGAATTTGAAAATTTTACCTGGTTAAATAAGTATTGTTTCATTCATGACAAATATTGCAGTCTTACTTTTGACTTTTGTAATTTATTACAATTCTCAAGTTGTACTTTTTAAGTTTTATTTAAAGGGATAGTTCACTATTTTTCACATGAATTTGTATGGGCTCAGCGTCTTTACTCTGGTGCACCCACAGTGACTTACCCCCGACCGTGTCCTGTGAGTTGAGTTGTGGTCTGGTTTTGGTCAAAGTGAAAGTAGTCCCGGCAGGTTTCCTGGGGTCAACAAAATGCAACGTGTTTCTTCTCAAAACAATATGTGTTCGAATGAGTGATTTATTTGTATAACAAAATCATCACGGAACAAAAACTCACCTCAACTCATCAATTTGCGTTGTCACTGCTAACAGCTGTGCACCTTACCAAACTACTTTCATCAGTTGTTCGGCAGTGTTTGTGGCTACTATGTGCAGGTGCACAGCTGTTAGCAGTGACAATGTGCATTGATCACTATTGAGAGAAAATAGCTCCAAGCAATTATGAGGTGTGACTTTTTGTTATGTGGTGGTTTTGTTATGTAAATAAATCACTCATTCGAATACATACTGTTTTGAGAAGAAACACGTTGCATTTTGTTGACCCCAAGAAACCTGCCGGGACTACCTTTGCTTTGACCAAAACCAGACCACAACTCGACTCACAGGACACTGTTGGGGATAAGTCACTGTTGGGTGCACCAGAGTAAAGACATTTATTCTATACAAATTAATGAGAAAATAGTGAACTATCCCTTTAAGTAAAGGAGTCCAATCAGTACTTCTACTTTTCTACTTTTACAAGAGTATTTTTTTCCACACAAGTAGCTCTACTTAAGTACAGAATATTAGCATGTTTTCTACCTCTGGGTTTTAGGACACAGGGTAACATCCCTCCAATCCTCCTTCATTCAACTCTCTTCTTCAATTTGCTAGAATTATTTCATTCTGGCAAACCAATATCAGTCCTACCTGCAGTGGCTTGTCGACCAGGATAAGCCTATTGGCACAAGATTCAAACATGCAGCTATTTGAAATTTTGCCTCATTGCTTAATGATGCAACTGATAAGAGAATTATGTCAAGTGGGGTTTCATTTTCACTAAAACATTCAATAAAATTGACCACAAGTTTGCAATCACTGGCTCATAGGCTATAGGATTCATGTGGCTTTTGGCCTGAAGGGAAACAGCAGGTGAGATATTAGTAGGAGTGAGATTTCTGAGGTCGAGATGCTATGTTTGTCTGAGAGCAAATAAAAGTGCTGGACTCAACTTTTTATCACTGTGGCAGACAGGTGTAATGTTGTGGTTTGTATGTTTCCCAGGTTGCACCGTAAACCTATTCAAGCTACAATCTGAGTGAAGTGTGAAAATCACTGCTGCTTTCATGATGAGAAGGAAAAGGCAGAAATTCTGAAGATTAAAGAGTAGATTACCTCATAGCTTTTGAACAACAAAACTCCAAAGGTGCTTAGGTTTTCATCTTAATACGTGTATTTAACTCACATTACCTGCAGCTGGTAAAATTGAATTTGTTATGTGCAGAATTAACAATTAGGCTACTGTGTTTTGGTGCAAAAAAGCTCCAATTTAAAATGGTTTACAAACAAACTCAGCAATAAAAGCTATACTGCAAACAAAATGATCCAATAAGAAGGGCATACTTCTATTCAGGAGAAAAAAGAAAGTAAAATTATTTATATACTAATAAAAAGGTACACAACAAAAGAAGTTACATGGAAACCAAACTAACAGGTACTGTCTGAGGCGAACTTAAAGTCAATCTATGCTTTTATGCTCTTCTGTGTGGAGTTTACATGTTCTCCTCATGTCTGTGTGGGTTTTCTCCAGGTACTCCAGTTTCCTCTCACCATCCAAACACGTGCACTGATAGGTTAATTGGTTAATTAAATCGCCCATAGGTGTGAATGTGAGAGTGATTGTTTGTCTATATATGTTCAGCCCTGAGATGAACTGGAGACTCATACAGGGTGTACCCCGCCTTCACCCATTGGAGCAGGATTAGGCCCCCACAGACCCCAGTGAGGATAAAGCGGGTTCAGATGACGAGACTGTAGATGTGGTTACAAGTATTAAAGATATTCACCAGACTTTTCTTATCTGGTCTGCAATTTAACCCATTTGTGTATGAATTGTGGATGAATTACTTTAGGCATGAAAAACGCAATGTGATTGACATTTTGTATATTAACCTATTTTTGCTGGAATTACACTCAGTTGAGGATGTGTTTAATTTTTGATGAAAATAAACATGTATTTAAAGCCCATTATCAGAAAGTGAATAAAAAAAATAATTCAGATAATCTGATGTTTTGTCACATTTTAACATGCTCTAATAATATTTATTACAGTATTGAATAATGAATAACCCACGGTAGTCACCAGTATGCATGAATGGGTTAAGATGAGATTATCAGCACCAAAATATATTGTTTCCAAATGCTATTTCCAGTTTTCCTTGTTGTGATGGTGGACACGGGACCTGGACTGACAGAAAGAAAGTGACCAGTAGAAGGCTAGATAATGGCTAAAACACTGGTAAACATGGACATTGAACTGGTGGATAACAACTAATGTACTGATTTTCAGAATGTTAGTATTTATTTATCATAAAAAAATGAGTTCATCTAGTGCTGTTTCCTGCAACAATCCATTCCACTTACATGGTAAATGTTCTGCACTTATATAGTTCTTTTCCACCTTCATGGTCATCAAAGCACTTTACATTAGCCTCACATTCACCCATTCACACACACACACACACTCATACACTAAGGTTCTGTCAGTCCTACTGGGGGCCAGTGTCTTGCCCAAGGACACTTCGACGCGTGGACATCCAGAGCCGGGGTGCGAACCACCATTGGGCGACCCACTCTACCAAGTGAGCCACAGCCGCCCGATAAGATACAACTGAGGTCCACTACTGGTTTTCTGTGTTGTCTACAACTGACCGCATGCAAGAGAATCATCAGTGCCAGGCTTCTAATTCATTAAAATCTTTCTGGGGGACCCCCAGACCCACAACTAGTGTTGACCCCCCCCCCCCCCCCCCCCACACACACACACACACACACACACACATTCAGATTGCCTGCTATGTCCCTGAGTTAAAGGTTTGAAAACAGAGCTAGAGTTGTCCGTCGTCCTTCTCCACAGAAACAGAATTATTCTTTTTCTTTATTCATACATACTGGATCATTGCATTTGACTCTAGTGACTGTTAGTAGCTCAAACACTTAATGAACACCCCTGCGTTAGCCGCTAGTGCTAGCTCTGTGGCGTAGATAATTGGGTTTTATTTGGAGCATTGTTGGAGTGAGAGCAGGCTCCCAGTGTATTTTTTCTTTTGCTTCTTACCTCAGTGCACATTTGTGCAATAAAAATGTTTAGTTAAAATATTCAACAAAAGGAAGACCTGTTTTGTAACAGAATAAATAAACAAAACTAGACAATTATTAGGCTTTTGTAAACCTGATGGTTTACAAAATGGTGAAATGTTTTTGCCAGGTCAAAATGCTATTACTGTTACAGGCAGGTTTGAGCTGTGGTGAAATAACTTGGCATATCTGCACTGTCACTGTCACTGCACTACAATTTATTGTCTGAGTGATTGGGTCCTCAAAACAGGATCATGACATGAATTAGTTCCATGCGTCATTACTACACAGCTTTTTTGGAAGCCATATGTGGACACGCCACATATTGAATAATGACCTGGCTCAGTTGATCAATTCACAATTAACTCTCTAATGACCAATGGTTCCATCTTTAATATGAAGGTAACCCCAAATCAATGATATATGAATATATCGACAAATATAGATATTATTATGACCCATGCATTTTTAAAGGGGCTAAAACCTATGATTTGCCTTTTTACAACATTAGACTAAATTAAAATTACATGTCGTTCACCTCTGAGCGTGATAAATTCAGACAAGAACATTTTTCATCACTTGAATCTAATTAATCTACAAGAAGAAATGATGAATGGGTTGTAATTAATCCTACAAGCCAAGTATTTCTCATTAAACCAGAAAACAATATCTTTTCATAGTACACTAGCCTTACATTTTATTCCACCAGCTGAGAAAGTGTAGTGAAAATCTTTTTTGATGTATATATATATATATATATATATATATATATATATATATATATATATATATATATATATATATATATATATATATATATATATATATATATATATATATATATATATATATATACAGAACTATACATACATATATACATATACTGTATGTATATATGTATGTATAGTTGGAGATATACAACTATACAGTATGTATATGTATGTATATATATATATATATATATATATATAGTATCAGTCAGCATAATGTCCTTTAAGTGGACACCAGGCCCTTGTAGAACAGAATGTGATATTGTCGTCTAGACAACAGAAAATGTGGAGTCCACATATGTTTCTGTTTTTTTTTTTATTTTATTTCATTTTTTTGCAATTTGTATTATTTTCAATAACAAACTTTTCTATAAACAATTGAAATGAACTGACTGGGATGGTTAAGTAAAGAGGCCTTATGTGTACCTTACTGTATGTGTACCTAAGTTTCAGTTCTTATTTATCTTAAATAAATACATTTAAAAACTGAGCGCTCACATTTTTAATTTTTAATTTTTTCACCACATAAACAATAAAATACATGCACTGCTTATTTTCATACTTTCTTTTTTTCCCCTTTTAAATGTGCTATCTTCCTATAAGAGATGACCACATTTTCATATATTGTGGATGAACATGATGATTCAATAATGTTTTCCCATACTTCCTTTATATTTCATGCATGATTAATGTGTGATGCAAACATGGGAATGAACTTACAGTATATTACATCAGCCTATTCACTTTAAGTTTTCACTGGAGAGCATTCCAATATTATCAGTTAATGTTGCATATTTAAAGGAAATTTAGCAGAAAATAATAATCCATATTGTTAATCTCAGAGGATAAATGCTTAACTCAAGAAGCATATCAACAAAAGCACTGAGATACATTGAATTCAGGTGAAATACAATTCAATAATTACAAATGTCATCATATTGACAATTAATGTTATTTACATTTCAAATCAACATGAACAGTGCATCCTACAGCTGTAGCTTTAATATGTATAATGTATAATGCCCATATAGTTTATGTCCGTATAGTTTATAATACTGTTTATAGTTTATAAACATCAATATTTCCATACATTTCAATGGGAGATTTTTCTTTCTAAATGTGATGTGAAGAAATTAGATGGTTAGTTGTGATACAAAACTATTCTTTACAGTCAGAGCACAAAATATTTTGGAAATTTAAAGGCGGAACATTTAAAATCAGTCATGAATTTAAAAAAAAGAATCAATGTTGAGAAAAAAAAAAACATGTCTGAGGCATTTTGGAAGCATAGATAACAATTTAACTAACCAAAGCAATGAAATGATGACAATATAAAACTATATTATGGCATTTGTCATTACCTCTACCAAGGAGGTTATGTTTTTGTTTCTCTGTTTATCTGTTTGTTTGTTTGTCTGTCTGTGTTCAAAATAACTCGAAAACTTATGGACAGATTTTGATGAAATTTTCAGCATATGTTGGAAATGTGAACAGGAAGAAATGATTTCATTTTGGGGGTGATCGGGGTGGGGTGGGCTGCGCTCTCAGAGTGCTTTTCTAGTTATTGTTGTATTCCAGACCCCTGTCAGAAAAGAAACCTCAATTCAACATGTCCTAATACTTTTGTCCATATCCTCTTGAGACCCAGCAATGTGTTTTTGTCACAGTTTTCCTAAAAAAAACAAAAAAAGAACATTGTCTACTGCAAATGATATTCCATAAAAAAAAAACACAGCCAGACACAACAAACCTCATCCCCCTTTTTCACACATTTCACCTGATTAGTCCTAACGCTTATGATGAAAAAAACATTTTTGGTGACTGTGACCTTTGACCTACGTTCACCAAAATTTAATGGGCTCTATTCTGAACTACCTTGAACCTTTCCTGAAAACTGTTCCAGTAGTTTTTGTGCAAACCTGCTTACAAAGAGACAAACAAACCAACTCAAAAACAATTACTGACCTCCCCTTCAGGGGGCGGGACAACAGAATAAACTACAAAAACACAGACCTCTGCCAGGGTAGACCTCCCCTCTTCGAATAAAGAGAGGTCCGCCAAGGAGGTTATGTTTTTGCCAGAGTTTGTTTGTTTGTCTGTTAATTAGCAAGAAAACTCAAAAAGTTATGGACAGATCTTGATGTTGGTAATGGAGAGATCTGGAAATGATTAGATTAGAGAGGAGTCTGGCTGCAACCCTCTCTCAGATTTACCAATGTGAAACCTTAGGGGTGTCAATGCAATTGATGTCCTTGATGACATTATTTACTTTTCAATTTTAGCGTCAACAAATATTTACTGTTTAAAAAAAAACAAAAAAAAAAACAAAAAAACATTTCCTTTAGAATGATGTCAACATGAGATATTCCATTGTCATTTCCATTTGGAAACCAGTACGTTTCATGTTGTCTGTAAGTAGACACACTTATGACAAACAGCTCTATATTTATTCATTTCTGGGAATTAGGCTTAAGAGTACAAAATGAACATGCTACCACGTGTATTTTACAGACCTCCCAGTTTTTAATCACATTTCAAAGTGTGATTATTTTAGTACATTTTCTCTTTTTTTTTAATCATCTATCATTTACTATGTGTACTGATAATCATATTTTACTTATATATATATATATATATATATATATATATATATATATATATATATATATATATATAGTTGTAATTTTCTTTTCTTTTATTAAAGCTATGGCAAAAGGTAGCCCCACACCCCACAGGCCCTGCAGACCCAGTTGGCCAGCATCTCACAGCCCCAGCAGTTGAACAAGTGATTTGTTCTTCACTTACCACTGACCTGTGCAGCTCTTTGCTGGGTGAGTACTACTACTAGGAACAGGGCTAATACTCTTAACTATTAACCATTTCTATTTCCCTTTTAGGAACCCAACATCATGCGAGATTTACACACGGCTCTATGCTGATTGCGTACCAATCGGCAGCAAATGGTGTGTACTGTAACAGATTTCATCGTACTAGGCATGGATGAGGTGGAGCGGTACGGGTGGCACTGGAATCAGGTTACCCCAAAGCAAAAGACCCCTTCCTCTTCATATTTCAGCTGCGTTGCAATATGGAGGCCAGTGAGGGCCTGCAGATTAGCTGCATGTTCACAGAGGTCACCCAGTGGTGACACACACACACACACACACACACACACACACACACACACACACACACATATTGTCAGTATTTCACTTTACCATGTTGGTCACTAGTTCAAATCCAAAGACACAATTAAACATTGCAGTTGTCCTGTGTAAGTTCCCTTTATCCAGGGCAGAGGTTTCATTTGACATGTCCACAGAATAGCATGACTGAATGCATCCAAGTGCTGATGGTGTGCATTTGTGTAAATAAAATAAATGTTTCTGAGAATGGGCTTTTTTATTTTGTGGTAGATTATTCATGTAGCCTACCCTCTTCACTGTTTTATTGCAACTCATGTCTTTACACGAGGATCTGGCTGTAGGCTGCATTCTCAGTCCCCCTGCACTGTGAGGACCAGAAAGCAATCAAAATAAAAGCATTATCAGAGTCCATACATATAAATGTTTATATCTATAATCAGAGCCTACCTATGTCATTATTCCATTAAACTGGAGGTTTATTCGAAAGCTTTCAGTTGGTGGTTTTTGATTATCGTTAATCAATGTGAAGGAAAGATACAAGACAAAAACACAATCTCCTTGGCAGAGGTAAAAAATGGATCAATCTGAAAAACATGTTTCATACTGTTTCCAATAATCTAAGTAATTATTAAATAAAAAAGGCAAAACTTTTTCTGTCTTGGGGTGTTTGGGAGGATATAGAGTATGACTTATTATTGCTTGAGCCTGTTTTATTGACTGATTTATTGATTTTATTGATTTCTTTTGCACATAGCCTATGTAACAGTGGTCAAAAACACAACAAAACAGTAAAGGTGCAGAAAGAGGCAGACAGCCTCAAATGACATAAAATTATGAATGTCTTCAGCCAGGTCAGTGTGACCTTTCTGTCAAAAATACATTTTCTGTTCTGAATAGCTGTCTCCAAAGTAAATATAGTGAACTTTATCAGAGAGGAATACATTCATATAATATCCCTCTAAGTCCACTGAATCACTGTGACTCATGTCATCCAGTGATATGCTTGTCAGTCTACGTGTCATTCTTCATCCTGAACTGTTTCCCACTGGCCAAACTGGGGGTGTTTGGTATCTGACTGTGATAACACTGTGTGAGACAGGCCACAGGTGCATACTTGGTTTTTATCACAAGGAAACTTCATTTTTCCACACCAGCTGAAGGTCGAGTTGTTGTATAAAAACAGGAGAGAAGCGTTTCTACCCTCGCAGAAACATTTTGACACACTGCAGACATGCTCAGGTTTCTGGTGTTGACAAGTCTTGCAGCCTTGGGTAAGAAAATGACAGCTTAAACAGCATCACTTAATCATTCATTATTGATTTGTTTTTTTGTGTTCTTTGCTGCTTCACTCTGTCATCTTGTCATTCATTCATTTGTAGTTTAGTCAACACACAGGAAGGAGCCCCTGGTAGTCTCACTCCACTAATACACACTTTTGCACTCTGGCTGCCTTCATTTCTCTTTTGCTATTTCTTTAGGTGGAAATAATATTATGAGGCCTCTGGGAGACTGTAAATAAATGGTGTCCATTCTTTTTATGTTTGTAATCAGTGCTGGCTGAGCTGGAGCCCCAGCCCAGGTATCTGGAGGACAGTGTGGAGAGAGTTGTTGGAGGTGAAGTGGCCAGACCCAACTCCTGGCCTTGGCAGGTAACATACTGTAACACAAAGACCAATGAATTCACTACTATAATGTTTCTGCACTGATCTCAGGTCTGTTTTCACACCTACTAGTATCTCCAGGACAACCTTGGCACGCCGCTTTTAACTCTGCACCTACATCTTTTTAAATTTCAGCTGTTTTAAAATGTCAGACTTTATTTGTTTTTATCCCAGTGTTGACTATCTATGATTATTTATTTATGTGTACTGCCCCCCCCCACACACACACACACACACACACAAACACACACTGCAGTTTCATTGTATCTCTTGTGTAATGAAAATGAATCCTAAAGAATATTGTAATTCTTCTGATTCCTTCTTTCTTTCTTTCTTTCTTTCTTTCTTTCTTTCTTTCTTTCTTTCTTTCTTTCTTTCTTTCTTTCTTTCTTTCTTTCTTTCTTTCTTTCTTTTTTAGATTTCTCTCCAATACAGATCTGGCAGCCGTTACCACCACACATGTGGAGGAACCCTGATTCACAGACACTGGGTTATGACCGCCGCTCACTGTGTGGACAGGTACAACAATGATTCATTTGAGCAGAGGTTCATCCATTATTCTATGGTGACTTATGTGTGTTCAGGTACATTTTGATTATTTTTATTTGAACATAAACAGTAGATGGCCACTGCACTTCTCTCAACATCCAGGAAAGATTGATTTCTCAATGTGACTAGCATAAGGAAAGCAAACATTTTTACTGCCTCATTCATAACGATCACACACCAGAGGTAGCTTAGCTGCACTAGACGCCCCTAGCGGCAGCAAATCTAATGTGCTACCGTAGTAGTCTAGTTATGCTCAATGTAACTTTTGGCTAGATTTTCCTAAAACTGGCTGACGAGTCAGAGGGCAGGTGTAAAAATGTGACACTGCAACAATTCAGAGAAAAACAACCGGAATGAACCATACGAGAAGAACAACAACGGGTGAAGATTTCCTTTTATCAAAGATGAGTGAAGAATGTGAAAAAACATCAGCGATCTTTAAATTCTTTTTACAGAAGCAACAACAGTCATTCAGCTCCATAATCCACCATTTTGTTTAGTTTTTCATAACTTTCTTCGGACTCCTCCGTCAACTTTCCAGTGTCTAACTACATCATCCGAAGGATTACGCTGATTGGTTGTAGTACCGTCCTATTTGCATACAGAGGGATTTGAAAGACAACCTTTGAGCCTGCCTCCCCTGAATATCAAGTTTTCCTAGACCTATACATGTAATGAATGGAGATAGTGCAGCTAAGATACCAGGGAGGCTCAATTTGAAGTCTTTAAGCCAAGAGAACCAGAAATCCAAAAGTTATAATATATATATATATATATATATATATATATATATATATATATATATATATATATATATATATATATATATATATATATATATTATTTTGTTTTGTTTTGTTTAATCAATTTTCTTAAGGAAAATTTAAGAGAAAAAGTCAGTAGACTTCATTTCCATTACTCATTGAAGGCACTTTTCTATATAATTATATCTTATTCACATGTTTTTTTTTCTTTTTCCTCTACAGTAACAGGACATGGCGTGTTGTTCTTGGTGAACACGACCTGTACAGCAACAGCGGCAGAGAGCAGATCAAGTCTGTCAGCAGGGTTTACATCCACTCCAAATGGGACTCTGGTAGAGTGGGTGCTGGGTGAGGACCTCTGACATATTAGGGTTTTTCATTTTTGATTTGCAGGATTTTATGATGAGAAGGGGAGGGGTGGTGGTGGTGGGGGGGGGGGGGGGCGACACACTAACATACACTAATTTCCCCTTGGATAATATTTTATTCTGATTGTAATTCTAATAAACAGTAATTTCTCCACCAACTACTTATAATATGGATTATCAGACTGATTAAAAAGTATTTTATTTGACCAATTATTATGAAATATTTCTCATGATTTAACCAGGAAAAATCCTGCACTAGGTCTGGTACCTGATAGGTAACACACACAAACATGTGGGGACAAGAAAAGAAACAAAGAATTATAAGAATTTTCATGGGTGAAATGTGGGCAGGTAGTGAGGGAGGCTGTGAAAAAAAAATAAAAAATTGGAAAGTTTGTAAAAAGCGGAGCTTGTTCTGAGAATGTAATGAGTAAAATGTACAAATATTTATGTAAAACCATAAGTAGTAAAATTAAAGTTGCCTGAAAAATAAATACTAAGTATTGAAATAAATTCAATTCAATTCAATGCACCTCAGTTATTTGCCAGACATTTGCCCAAAATCTACATAAAAACAGGTAGTACAAATACACATCATAAACAAACCAAGACAATCAAACAAGAGAAAACACATAAAAACACATAAAGGCATTTAATTCAATGTGCTCTCAGCCTGGATATATACCCTGTGCTGCTCATAGTTGAGTTGTAGAATGCCACCATGATATTATTTGTGGAATCATCCTGTCATTGTGTAAAATTATATATTACATTTCGTAAAAGTGCATGAAGTGTGTTTTACTCCAACAGATACAAACATATAGCTAGCACTCCCTCCTCTGGGAACCTTAAGTAGGATTCTTAAAGCATCATTGTATGCTACTTGTAATGTCTACATGCTGGACTGTTTGTAAAAAGCCCAGAGATGTGCAGTGTAGAGTGTTGTTCAGTATGCCTTGAAGACAGCCACTTTAACCTGAGTGGAGCTAAATGTAAATTTACAGGCTATAGTGTTTGCCTGTGCATATAATTTACAGCACTGTCTGTATATGTCGTCAGGTTTTTGTCCTGTTTAGTTCTACATATAACAACACAGCACTATTGCTTGAATTATACTTTGTCAATTTGTAAACCATAGTCAGAACATATATCAAGAACCTGTTGCAGCCCCGCACTACTTGGACTAAAGGTCAACAAGTCATCTGTACACATAAGATGATTGACAATTTTGGGGTGACCATGGCTCAGTTGGTACACCAGGTCATCCAGTAACGGAAGGGTTGGTCGTTCGAATCCTGCTCTGTCCTAGTCAGTCCATTGCAGAGGTGGGGATTTCCAGGTCCATCAAGTCAAAGTCCTGCCATGTATTGGTTCAAACCTGTTCATTGAACCAGCCCATTTTGATGAGCACAATGCCTCATCCAGGTAAATGGGATAATTAGTGGAATCACCTGTGTTCAGTGAACAGGTTTGAAGTAATACATGGTAGGACTTTGACTTGATGGACCTGGAATTACCCACCTCTGGTCCATTGTGTTCTTGGTCTAGACACTTCACCCTCCTTGCCTCCAGTGCCTCCACTCACACTGGTGTATGAATGTTTGATGGTGGGCAAATGGCTGCCACGCTTCTGTCAGTCTGCCCCAGGACAAATGTGTGGCTATGTAGTTTATCATTACAAGAGGGTGCATGTGAGAGCGAATGAATAATGGGTCCCTAATGTGAATTGCTTTGAGTGGCCAAAAAAGCGCTATATAAATCCAATCCGTTATTATTATCATTATTATTAGAAGTATAGTACACCACCAATCACACAGCCTGTGTTACAACCATCCAGTCTTCTAGACCAGTGGTTCCCAACCCTGGTCTTCAAGTACCACTATCCTGCATGTTTTAGATGTTTCACTCTTCCAACACCTGATGGTCATTATCAAGCTCCTGCAGAGCTTGATGACAGGCTGATCATTTCATCATCATCAATCAGGTATGTTGGTAGAGGGATACATCTAAAACATGCAGGATAGTGGTACTTGAAGACCAGGGTTTGGAACCACTGTTCTAGACTGCTCGTCCATAAAACAGTGGACAGAATTTCACCTTGCCAAACCCCATTGATCACACTAAAAGGGTCAGATATACTTCCTCCCCGCTTAATGTGCATTTTCTGATCTGAATACCAATAGGCAAATATCCTTACAATGTAATAATGATAATAATAATAATAATAATAATAATAATATATATATATATATATATATATATATATATATATATATATATATATATATATATATATATATATATATATATATATATATATATATATATATATATATATATATATATATATATATAAAATCAATGTAATAAATATCTTTTTATGGCATACTCGATCAAACACCTTGCACACATCTATCTATAAAACGCATCGTTTTATAGATGTGTCCATTGGTATCTGTACTTTACAGATGTAAAGAACATCTGTAAATGTAAATGTCCCCCCAAAGATCTATTTAAGTACAGTAATGAAGTAGTTATCCTTTGTTACCTCCCATTTCTACTATTAAAGAACATCTATATTTACTCAGAACAGGATAAATGAGCCAATCCTTACTGTTTGATGCATGTATTTCCCTTCTAGATATGACATCGCCCTGCTGCGTCTCTCCTCCGATGCTACCCTGAACTCCTACGTCAAGCTGGGCTCTCTGCCTCCTTCAGGCCAGATTCTGCCCAACAAAAACCCCTGCTTCATCACTGGATGGGGACGCACCTCCAGTCAGTTCAGAACATCTTCTGATTGTGTTCAGGTTCTTTTCTATGTAGCCTCATTTTCATTTTTTTTTGCTCCACCCTGTGCAGCTGGTGGTCCCCTGTCCCCAGAGTTGAAAGAGGCCTCCCTCCCTGTGGTTGACCACGCCACCTGCACCCGCTATGACTGGTGGGGCAGCTCCATTAAGACCACCATGGTGTGTGCTGGAGGTGCTGCCAACGCTGGATGCAACGTGAGTCTAATCCCCCTCCTACATATATGACTTATTTTGGATTTCACTGTAATTGTAGTTAGCTGTCAAAATGAGTTGAATGAAGTTTATTTTCTTTTTTTGTATGGCTGTCAAAATGAATGCATTAACAAAATTAATCCATCATCATGATTAATCTGATTAAAAATCATGAATCTGATTAAAAACACACCGTCTGCAGAAGAATAATTCCAATCTAAATTTTGGGTTTCGGTTTTTGTTTTGTCTAAATTCAATGACCTTATGTAAATTGGGAATGGTACTATAAGTCAAGTGATTATGTATTTAATATAAAAACAACTGCCTTCAGTCTTTGCACATTACACAGCACCCTCTTTAATGATCAATTCAAAAAGGGAGGGACTTCCAAAAAATTATAGAAAGAACTCAAAGATGACAATAGCATTCATTCAGCAAAGTGAAGAAAAAGAAGAAGATGAAGAAAAAGAAGACATTTCACTGATGCTAACAGTTTGTGTATATTACAGGACATTCGTGACAGCAGCTCTAAGATTTTTGTCTTTATTTCCATTCTCTCCAGGGAGACTCTGGCGGTCCTCTGAACTGCCTGGTCAATGGAAAATACTACGTCCATGGTATTGCCAGTTTTGTGTCTGGTAGAGGATGTGACACCCCTAAGAAGCCCACTGTCTTCACCCGTGTCTCTGCCTACATTGAATGGATGGACGCAGTCAGTTTGAGACACACATAAAAATATAATCAATGATATGAGAACCCATGAAAATACCTTATTAGTGAAAGATATCATACATTTACTTATATCCTGAAATATTTGTCATTTCTTTTTCAGATCATGAACTAAGCAGCGTCATCCATGGAAACAGAAGAATCATCTGATCATTATTCATCTGGTCTCATTCTACAGAAATAAAAGTCAATAAATTCTGACTGAAAACCTCTTAACTCATGAAGATGCTATTTTTATGTTAATTTTCTCTATAGCTATCCTTCCTTAACTGATTTATCACAATTTATTTATAATATTATCCTCTGTTTTGTATTTAATTCGGTATCATCAGTTATTTTCCTACATTTCATTCACTGATCATACATATGTTAATTAAAAGAGAAAAGCTTAGATTTAAGTTGAGGGTCATTATATCAAAAAGAAAGAACACTGTAGAAAAAGCATATTTTTCAATCCAATCTCTCATCAACAAAACATAAACCCAGTGTTTCCATCCACTGCCATTGATTCAACTCTATGGGTTTGACTGGTTAATCAATGTTGTAGAAGATGATGCCGAAGGCGTCGGGGTGTTGTTCGCCCCGAAAGGGAATATTTTTCTGATAGTAACTCGTGTTTCATGTATTATCCCGCTTATTCTATGGAGTATTACAGTTTATTACTGTCACTACTCTAACAGACTAGTGTTGTGAAATAGGCGGGGCAGACAGAGGGGGTGCAGAGAGTTTTAGGCGGAGAAAAGAGAAGGACGGATGTACACAGTCAGGTCGGGGACCGGAGCAGGTGTTGTCCTGTTCTTGCAAATAAATACTGAAAATGAAGCTCACTGAAACCGCTCCTTGTTTTCTAAAAACCAGCATAGCGGAGTTAACTGAGGGGTAAAATACTTACTTCGGCCCTGGAGATTTTGTACGAGAACAGGACGGCAATTTCCCCTGATTTCCTGACGACGGTCAAGATAACATCAGGATAGGTTGGTAAGTCACTGTGGATGCACTAGAGTAAAGAGGGTGAACCCATTCAAATTCATGTGATAAATAGTGTGATAACTATTCCTTTAACCCTTTAACCCCTGATGTGTCAGCACTGACACATTCTGAAGGGATGGTTTAGCTTAAATATTCAGGAAAATCCAATTGTTAGGCCTTCACCGTGTACCACGACGGGCGCAAGGCCTATTGATACTGCTGGCAGTTTAATTTGATTCAGCCATTTGACCTCTGATTTGACCCCCTGAACATGCACGAAAACTCACCAGATTTTGCACACACTTCAGAAGTGTGAAAAATTGCAAGTATTTAATAGTTTCGTAAAAGTCGGTAAAGAAATGTGTCTACAGCGCCTCCTAGAAAAGGTGAAATAGTTTGTATTAGGCCAGATCATGCCATAGTGAAGTTAGAGCTATGAAAATTGGTACATGTGTTTGTCATACGATGATGAACAAAAAACCTTATCATGACCACGCCCATAAACCAACAGTAAGTTCGCCATCCTGAATTGAAATTTTAAAAATTTTGAGTCATCATTTTCACTGTCATTTGAATTTATTTATCTCCTCCTTGGCCATTGGACCAAATGACCTCAAAATCGGTGAATATGATCTAAACAAGTGGAACATCAAAAGTTATCCAAATTATTTGGATAAGTTGCATCATTTTTGTGCTACGCTGTTACAAATTTTGCAAATATTTCAGGAAAAATTACCACTACATAAATTGCTTCAGCTCGGACATACGAACACTGATTTGGCTGAAATTTGACACAGACGTCTACATTCATTTAGCTAAAGACATTCTGATTTTGTACTATAGCGCCCCCTAGAAATGTACTTTTATTAAAATGGATGAAATTTGACTCAGATGTCTGTCTCTCCGGTCTACACCTGTTTGTCAATAGAAATGGTTATTTCGCACTATAGCGCCCCCTATAGACTCACCAAATACACTGTTAGTAAAATGGCAGTAGATCAAACATACAAACACGGATTTGGCTGAAATTTGACTCAGACATCTATCTCTCGGTCCTACACCAGTTTATGAATAGAAATTGTGATTTTGCTCAATAGTGCCCCCTACAAAATCGTCATTACTAAAATGGCTGTAGATCAGGCATACAAACACAGATTTGGCCCAAATTTGACTCGGACGTCGTGTGGGCAGGTGGTCGCCAGGGGAGGCAGTCGTGAGGGATGGCGAAGGTCTTTGAGACTGCTTGCAGTTGAATTTTGTTTTGTTTTTTTACTGTGCTTTTACTGAGTGTGGTTCATGGAACTGAAGTCTTGAAGGTGTCAAAACTGATTTAGAAAAAATGAAAAGCCAAACATAAAACTACTGGAAGCAAATTACATTACTAGTTATTTCTTTCTTTTTCATTTTCTACATCATTTTAGTATTTTTTTTTGTTCTGTTTTGTTTGTCTGGGGGAGGGGTGTTTGCACATTTTTTCATGTTACTTATTATTTTGTAATTATTTTTTCATTTTTGTTCATTTTAGTGCTTATTTTGTTCATTTTTCGAAATTTTTTTCCTTTATTATTTTTCTTCTATTTTGTTCTGTTTGGTTCTTACTTTGTTCATGTCACTAATTATTTTGTTGGTTTATTATTAAAGGTAAATGTAAATTACTTTATTTATTTTCCTTTGTTTTGTTAATTTTAATTGATCACTTTGGCTGTTTTTGTGAATGTTGTTGTTGTTTTATTTATTTTTTGCTCCAAAAGTGTTTTTTTTACAGTATATTAAAATGTGAGAAAACATCAGATTAGCTGAATGATTTTTTTATTCACTTTCTGATGATGGGTTTTACATAAATACATGTTATCCAGCTGAGTATTATGTAATTCCTGTGTTTTTTATGCCTAACGAAGAACAAAAAAACTCATTAAAAAAAATCTCAACTAAGGTTCTCATAATTCATGCACCAAAAGGTTAATTTAATTTTCGTGTTCTGTGTTTCATTCTATATTTACTTGTTTACAGTGTTTTGAAGCAGATTATTGTGATTCTGCAGTCTTGTAAATCTTGACATTCAGTGCATTAATTCTTAATCAAAATCTAGGCCTTGATATATTAATGAACTAAATAGATTTTCTTCCCCTAGGTGATAAACAAGCTTTAAAATGGATCATTTTCATCAAGCTAAAACAAATTTGTTTTCAAAACATATTTTTCTAGTCAAATGTTGCAACACTTAATTTGTTCAAAATCATATTCAGTGTATTTAAGTTATTTTTTATCGACGCAAACTTCCTATGTCTGATGTCTACTACATTTTCCCCCAAATGTCAATTTATATTGAAGTCAGTTTTTCATATTTTTTCAGCAGTGACACTCTAGAGTCTAGACTATCACATTGGTGAACATATCATCTATTGTAAAGTAATATCAGATTAAGTTGTGAATGTCAGAGACAATATGAAAATCAGTGTCTTGCCAGAACTACTAAAATCTGAAATAAAGCATTCTGCATGCAAACACTGTCAGGAGTCACCGAGTTAACTTTGTGACAGAAATGGGACAAATGCAAGGATGAGCAGACGTTGCACTGAGGGGCCAAAACAAGAACACAAGGACCCACTCTGGTTTCTGTGACATGATGTGATTTTTTTTTTCTGATTCTGACTAGTGACAGCTGGCTGCCTCTGGTGAACTTTCTTCCTTTTCCTCTTTTTATTTATTTATTTATTTATTTATTTATTTATTTATTTATTTATTAATCAAATAGAATTCTATTTTCTAAAATACACAACTATCTATAGTGTAGTACTATCCTACGCTCATTGTCCACCATTACGTTTGTTCGTTTACTTAAGTTCTAATGACCACATATTTCTTAGTCTCTGTATTTAGATCTGATCTGGATTATGTTAAATTTAAAGAGCAGAAAAAACACATGTTTGTGGGAAAACATCTTGTATGAATTCAAGAGTTAGAATTTAGTAGGGTCTCCATTTATAATTAACATGTCTTTAATCTTTTTTGTTTGTTTGTTTTTTTACACTAACTGAATCTGTGTATGTATTGCAAATGACAGTGGCTGGGAAGGCTCATAACAAATAGAAAAGCCAAAACACAAATGCAGCACACCAAAAACACAACAGCACAGAAAGCTGCAATGGAAGTCATGGTATTTTCTGATAGAGTTACCACAGTCACCATTAAACAGTCCTTTCTTATAAAATTAAAAAGGAACATAGAAGTGAAAAGGTTGGATAAATAAGTAAAAGTATGTATGTGTTTTTAACATTCTTTTTCCTGGTCAGACGACTGTAGAGATTCTGCTTCTGCTTTTTGATTTTTGAACAATATTCAAATAGTTTCTAGCACATTTCAAATAGTATTTTAGGCCAAAATTCACATCCTTAGTTTTCACAATGATACGAGATAAGGCAAAATGTGTGCAAGAGGGGTAGGGATTGTTTTGGTGGGCACCGCTTGTTTTATATGGTATCAAGGTATGGTGCAAAAATAACCAGCAAACAAACAGACACAGCACTGACTGAACTAGCCGTTGCTGGACTCCGTCACTGTGGGTAAATATTCTATACTGATAGGGAACATGTTCAGACATGTCTGGGTCCCAGTGTACAGGACTGATATTACATGACATGTGTCTGATGAGGGTGGGAACAGTGCACATGTTTCCGCTGCAGTAATTACAATAACAAACCCTGTATATATACATATTAATGTTGTTCATTGTAAAAGTTTAATATTGGACACAGCATATTTGGATCCATGTGTATTAGTGTATTAGTATCATAGTGATGCTTCTACAGGCCTTCAACTGAGATTTAAGGTGATTGCAGAGAGATGTTCCCACTCAGCACGTGATTGTGGGGAAAATACTGACAGGGCCAAGTGTGCATGGACATCATTGTGTAGAGTAACACTCAAACGTGTTACAGCGAAGAAAATATCTAAGCAAAATGCATTTGGAATCCAAAAGAGACTGTAAATATTGCTTATCTGCCTTATTCGTAAAATATTTATAAATAGCAAATACACCTCAGACATATGAAAATCATACAGAATATAACCAGATAGATGCTTTAATATGGATTATTAATGTCTGCAGTAAACTGAAGGGTGATACGTCTCTTTATAGTCTGAGAAAATAATACTATAAACATGATACATTGCTGTAGATTCAACTACTGACAGAACACAAAGTACCTGAAATGAGCTCAATTCTACCTTATACAGTAAAACAACATCATCTATATAGTAAAACACTGCCAGGACATGTCACTGTATAAAGGCTGTTGAAGCTCCTTAACTCATACAGACCCAGTGGTATTTTGTAGTATATCCCAAATTAAACTTTTTCTTTGTTTAACCTCTCTGGGGTGACTTATCACTATCTATTATTCTTTCCATTTTGCTTTTTTTCCAATGAAAATCAGGTATTTTCCTATATTTATTTGATTGATCAGGCACTTTAATCACTATGTTGAGATTGTGTTTGAGGGTTATCAAACCAAAACCAAAAAAAAGAAAACTTTAGGAAAAATGACTTTTTCACTGAAAAAATATTTTAAAAAATTATTTTTTTTAAATTGTATTTTGCTGTATTTTCTGGAAGACTTGAGTAGAAAACAACCCCCAGAGACAGAGCAGTCATCACACAAAGAGTTTTGACTGAGTTTTGTTTTCACCGAAGCACTTCCACCTTAAAATACCACAATAATGCGAAGCGTATGTTAATCAAGGATTTTGCTTGCACTTCGGCTAAGGCAGGGCTGTCCAAATTTTTTCCACTGAGGGCCATGTACAAAAAAATATAGGAAGGGCTGGGCCACTTGCTAGAGGCCAGATAAGATTAGATTAGATTTGTTTTAAAGAATTTTGAAAGACTTCACTTCACTGATCTATTATATTTATTAAAGTTTCTTGTGGCCACATTTAGCCCACAGGCCATAGGTTGGACACCCCTGGGCTTGGACAAACAGGTTATGTGCAGATATATTCCGTTCTTTCTTGAGTTTCTTTGGTCAAATAAAACACAAATGAATGTAGATTAAAAATAAACAACCCTATAATTAATTAATTTACATTTTTGAATCTCTACATTTAACATGTACTTTTACTTAGATGTGGGTCATGTTATACAGGGTGATGTTTTTCTTGTCAAGGATCTGAATTCTTCTTGCGCCGCTACCCTCACTACTCCTGTACTGTCGTGAGAGCACAGTTGAGCTCCTAAAGATTTTTAATGAATAAGCACCAGGCTGTGCAGTTCTTGTTATTAGAATAAAAATCACAGAGCAGAACAATGCAACAGTGTCAGTCATGTATGTCCTTGAGTCTAAGAAATGCTGACAAGCAGCTGGTAAACACGGCTCAGTATTACAACAAACTCTACAGAATGTTAATGGATTTTATCGTGTATGTGTGAAGGACACCATGTTCTGAAATTTAAAAAGATCAGTGAGATGATACTATGGTGTTGAAGGTGTTGTGTCTTGTTGAATACATTCATTATATTTATGAACCGTACTTAATTCCAGTTTTGTGAAAGTAAATTACAAGAAAATTAGTAGTTTTGTAGTTTGTTTTGTCTGTGTTAACTACATTGTTCCTAATTAGGGGCTCGGGCACAGTGCAGACCACCTATTGTTCTTGCGTTCTTCTTATTCCGCTGAAACTTTGGACATTAATAGAGCCCGAACCGCAAAAAATTCAGGAAAATTCCTATACGGAAGTGGTGTGCCTTTGAAAACGTATTGGTTGTGGAAGGGTCCCAGATGGTATTGTGTTACCAGGTGGCGACAGTCAGGTTAGAGCTACACTCTGTTCCAGCTGAATGAGCCTGTTGTCATACAGGCTCATAGTGGCTTAATGCACTGATAGTATGGAAATGATGTGAAGTGTAAGCTCTGGCCTCCATGATCACCAGACCTTGACTTCTATATTTCCAGCCCTGAACACATGAACTGTGATTGAGCCTGAATGTATATCTTGAAATATATATTCAGCCTCTTTATTCAATAATGGATGATATTTTGTTCCTTTTTCTCTGAACAGAGTTGGACATAAAACATAAAGGTTTAACCCTTTCATGCATACTGCTCACTGTAATGAACAGCTATTCTACAGCCATTCTCTTGTATATTCATGGGTTTTGTTATTTTAGTTGCATACACTTGTGTACTATCCCATACATTTGAATTCATACTGTTACTGTAACTATCCTGTTCTTAATAAACCTGCAGTGACATGTTTCAGTGCAATTCAACGTTTTTTTTTTTCATATTTTCTCCATGACTTGAATAATAACTACTATTTGAGTATGTTAAAATGTGGGAAAACATCTATTTAGCAGCATTAAAGATGTTATTATTACAGTATTCCATATTACTTTCTGATATTGGGTTTTAAATACATGTTTCTTTGCTTTAAAAATTAAATGCATGGTGTCCAGGTGAGTGGACATTTTTGTAACTCATTAAAAAAGGAAAGGGGAAAAAAACAAATTGACTATGGCTGTCATGATTCATGCATGAAAAGGGTGATGAGGATACATGGGAAAAGATATTAAGTGATTATGTAATTTTATATTGGAAAAAATGTATGAAAGCAGCAAATTTTGAAAAACTTCTCTCACTTCTCTAAACATGTATTTTTTTTGTATAGATGCATAAATGAAACAGAAACCCCTCTTTTGACTACATTTCTATAGAGCAATTATTTAACTTGTGAATGATGACTGATCCACTGTCCTGCATCTTTTCAGATATTCTGCTAAAATATGAAACACACCTGGTTCAACAGGTCATGTCTCAACCACAACAAACCCAAGACAGCTTTTTTAGATGGAAAAACATTCTCTGCTTCTCCTTTGTCCATGATTATTATAGTTATAATAATGAAGGATTAATAAGAAAGCATTTTAAATTCCGTCTCAGTTATTTTTTTTTTCAGATCATTGATAAATGTGATACTTTCTTTTATTTCACTCTGCATAACTATATCTTGAATAGAAACATCTGGACCTACACTCAACTCCTATAAAAGTCCATTCTATCAGTACGTTTACTCCTTTTTACTGGCAATGCAACTTCCCATAAACATAAACATATGTATATATATATATATATATATATATATATATATATATATATATATATATATGGTTTCAACATGTATCTTTCACCTTGGAACAAAGTGAAGTTGTCCTTTGAGATGTGGTATAGTGCAATATACACATATACATCAACTAAAAACAAATGATTAAAACATTGTTTATTCCATCTAAAAAAGTGTAAATGTCTTGTAAAAGTGAATAAGTAAAACACAGATACAAACCCATACCCATAGAATCCATGTGGAAAAAGTAGCTGAATCAGCTGTTCCATGATTTAGATCCCACTACAGTGATAACTGTGGGACCGTCACAGGTGGAAATATGCTGATATTGAACAAATTCCATATGTCTACACATCAGCAGACAAGGCTTTGAGAGTATAAAAGGGTCATGGGCAGAAATGTTGAGTGCAGAACGTGTAAGCAGACCGCAGACATGCTCAGGTTTCTTCTGTTGACTTCTCTCGCAGCCCTGGGTAAGAACATTCTGTTTCCTCTAATTCACTGCCACCACATGAATGGACGCAAAACAAACACATAAATATGTTTAAAAATGTATTCTATTCTTATATTTAAAATGAAATGATTCTTTCCTTTCAGTGCTGGCTGAGCTGGAGCCCCAGCCCAGGTACCTGGAGGACAGTGTTGAGGAGAGGGTAGTGGGAGGTGAGGTGGCCAGACCCAACTCCTGGCCCTGGCAGGTAATGCACACTCACTTTAACCACTGCTATTACAGAGTTTTTTTCCCCAATTGCTAAAACACAATTTAGCAAACTAGGCTAGTTTTATCAAAATACTTAACATGATTCATAAAACCACACCCCCAAACTGCAAAATACTTCATATATCCTGGAAAATGAAACATGTAAGGGATAATAATGTATGGCCCATGAGTGACTATCAGAAAAATATTTCCCAACAGGGCCAAACGCAGAGGGGTATTGTTCTGCCCTGAAAGGAAATATTTTTCACTTATGGTCAATACATTATCCCACTTATTCTATGGGTTACTACAGATTATTTCTGCTTATTTTGAGATAATACAGACAACTGTTTACCAAAATGATTAAGATTTTTTTCATATAGACGATGGCTTCTGTTGAGAAAAAGTAGTCCAGTTGGAACGTTATTGTTGTTCCTAAGCAACACTCCACTGGCACTGTACAGGCGACTTTGTTACATTGCTGTCTAGCCGCTAATGCTTCTGATTTGCTAATCCTATTTGTTGACATTAAACTGCAAGAATATTAACTTTCAAAGTGGCCAAACTACCTACGGAGTGATATGGTTCCGTGAATCTGAAGTGACAAAACTCATTGCCATCGGCAGCGGGCGGTTATTTGAAAAAAAATAAAAAATCCACCCGCAGAATGCTGGGAACATCCATTGGAAAGTGAGTGAGAGCTGTCGCAACATTCTAGATAGCCGTAGAATAAGCAAGGGATTATTTCTATCATTTATTGATTATTTATACGGGTTATTACAGTTTATTACTGCTACTACTCTAAAAGATTGGATAAAATAGCCATTACAATGTAGCGAATATTTACTTTCAAAGTGACCGAACTACCTGTGGAGTGATATAGTGCCGTAAATCTGAAGTGACAAAACCCGTTGTAACAATGCAAGAAAAACTACATATCAAAATCAAACTTGTACCAAATGGCACATATGTCATTCATATTATTAGATTTTTGTCTAAGCAAATACACACTGTTGGGCACAATGAAAAGCACTCTCATCTTTAGTATACTTTGCCATACTACTACAATAGTTCAGATTGTAGAAACACACACATGCTGTTGAAACATTTACTTTTTTATTTGTTGCCAAACAAGTCAATGCAACATGTACACAGCAGATATATCTACATTATAGTGAACAAAAATATGCTGACAAAAAAAGTACATTGAAAAAGAAAATTGTAGAGAAAACATAGAAAAAAGGTAAATATAATATAGGCATCTTTCTACACCTAACCATGTCCATATCACAGATAAATCTCACCTGTGGTCTTTTTTACAGTGCTTACTTCCTGATTGAAGTTGTAACAATGAACCATTGAGGTGTTTGGCCATGTGACACATATATGGTCTAATTAGATTACGGTGTGTTATTTTGAATGGCAGTGTTTTGAAATGGAAAACTTATTGACTTAATGTTAGATTGTTGTGTCTTATGCAGACAACTGTGTTCAGTGCATTTAAAAAGTGCCATTTTGACCTATGAAATATATGCAAATCACTAAATATATTTATAGCTAATTCCCGAATTATGTAGAATTTCATTATCAGAAGCACTAAACTAATTATATCGAAACGGAGAAAGTGGAAGAAAAAGTGACTTCATCAGTAATATTGATCATTAACTGAACATTAAACAAGCATGTATTGTTTTGTCAGACTCTATGGGTTTTACCACTGATGGTGTTTGCACTTCACTACGGAACCCCTGAATGTTCAAAATGGGTCATATATATATATATATATATATATATATATATATATATATAATAAACATGAAACAATGACAAACATGTAATGATAGAATTAGTGGATTAACAGGTATTAAATAGTTTACATCAGTTGATAATTGTTGCTAGCAGTAGATGTTTGGGTCTTTATGGATATATTTCAACTTTCCATTTGATTTTTCGGTGTCATCTAAATCGCTTTTCATTCTATGTCTTCCATTGTTCTTGTCACATTGTATTTGTATTGATGATATACATCAATAGGTACATGGGCATTTTTAATGTGTTATTGTCCGTTCCTGTCTGAAAACCGTATTTATCCTCGGGGAAATTAACACAATGATGCAAAATGAAAAATCAATATTTCCATTTAAATGTATTCAAACTAAAGTAACAAACCTGTTATGAAATTGTAAGATGTAAAAGGTTCAGCTATTTCAGTTCAAATATAATTATAAATAAATGTACAAAATGATAAAATGAAAAATAAATTGCAGATGCTTAAACACACAGTAATGATTTGATGTTTGGGTTTTTTTTTTTTATACGACTTCCCATTTTTACTGAATATTCTTTGTTTGTGTTCATTCTAGATCTCTCTTCAGTACAAGTCTGGCAGCAGATACTACCACACCTGTGGAGGAACCCTGATCAGACGTGGATGGGTCATGACCGCTGCTCACTGTGTGGACCGGTAGGAGTTGAATATAAAATAGCTGTTATTAAAACACTTGAAATATTCATGAATAGCAAAACAGGATTCTCATCTCCCCTCAATGAATTGAATTATATATTTCAGGAACTTAAACATCCCCTCCTGATGACATCTCCTATTGAACCCCAAACATCTCCTTTTTGATTTCAAGTCTAATTTCACATGGCATTTGTAAACGCTATTAACCCTTTAACTCCTGAGACTTAAGCAATCCCAAACTAAAAAATAAAATAAGATAAAATAAGCAACAAGATGAACAAAATCTGCCAAAGTGATCAGTAAAATGAAGATTAAAGTAACAAAATAATATGTAACATGAACAAAGTAAGACACTAACAGAACACAATTGAAGAAAAATAATAAAATAAATAAACAAAATGTAGAAAAAAATAAACAAAAATAAGAAAACGCATCAGGGGTTAAAGGGTTAAATCATAAAAACAACAGGTCCAAATTCTCATCAAACTTCTTGTCAAACTCACCTGTCATTCATGCAGTGGTGGATTAACACTAAAATGTTCCACTCCATTTGTCTCACATAAAGAAAAAGACAATAGGAATCACCCAAAAAAATTTGACAAAAACATGAATATTTAACCCTTTCATACATGAATTAATTTCATATTGACCACCATCATCTTAAAGTTAGCATCGTAGTATCACGTCAGTTGTCTATTAACTTACCCCACTTTGGATCCACTTTGCACTGGACAATCATCTCCTGTCACTGCCTCTCTGCTGTGATTGACAGTTGACCCCTGCCACAGTAAGGTCACTGATGTTACAAAAGGCTGGCGCCCTCTGCTGTTGCAGTCGTGTGGCAACCCTAGACAACTGTCAGCATGTGTCAATGGTTACGCCGCGATTATAAGACCACCCCAGTTTTTCCACATTATTTTCAATGAAAAGAACCTCGGCCTATATTTGGGTCAATATGGTAATCCCCCCCCCCACCCCAGCACTGCATACATGTGTTCATCATCAACCTCAACTGTAGTTTTACAGTAAGTGGGGACTATTATTTTACACATTACAAAATAAAGTCAATATTTTGTGCTGTGTCCTCAGCTCCAGAACTTGGCGTGTTGTTCTCGGAGAGCACAACCTCAACTCTAACGAGGGCAGGGAGCAGTACATGAGCGTGAGCCGTGTCTACCTCCACCCCAACTGGAACTCCAACAACGTTGCTGCAGGGTGAGTGGATCAGGGTCATGTTGTCACCCACTAGATAGATAGATAGATAGATAGATAGATAGATAGATAGATAGATAGATAGATAGATAGATAGATAGATAGATAGATAGATAGATAGATAGATAGATAGATAGATAGATAGATAGATAGATAGATAGATAGATAGATAGATAGATAGAAAAAACTCAGTTAAATTGTGAAATGACTTACTTTTATTAACTATTCAAACAAAAAAGATATGAATATCCTGAAAAAAATTTAATTTCTTAAGACAAGTAAGTGTAATTTTAACAATATTATACCTCAACTTATCATTTCTCCATGTGCAATATGGATCAGATTTACAAAGACTCTAAACACTTAGTAACAGAAGCAGCAATTTTCTTAGGTCATTTCAGGCTCTATTCACATTTTTTTTCAAGATAGTTTGTAAATGTAGATATTTTCCTAATTTAATTTTTTTCCACTAAAATAAAGACAAAACTTTTGAAGTTATCATTATTAATGGACATAATGGAAAAACAAATTCACATCAAACTGAGAAGAAAATATGCAGTTGTTATATTTTGTAGGTCATTATTATTACTTTTCTTGAGTTTGTATTTGTTTGTATGTGGAACCTGAAGTTCCACGGCTTTGACTGTGGAATTTTAGCACTTTACAAATTCATCCCACGGGCTGCACTGGAACCATTGGAGGGCCGCTTTTGGCCCCCAGGCTGCATGTTTGAGACCCCTTCCCTACATTAACCTATATTGAGTTTGACAACCTTGATGGAAACATACTGGTCCTACTTCCAGGTGGGACATTGCTCTCCTGCGTCTGTCCACTGATGCTACTCTGAACTCCTACGTCCAGCTGGGTGCCCTCCCTCCCTCTGGCCAGGTCCTGCCCAACAACAACCCCTGTTTCATCACTGGATGGGGACGCACCCAGAGTGAGTCTGACACAGGGACACAGGGACACAGGGACACAGGGACACAGGGACACAGGGACACAGGGACACAGGGACACAGGGACACAGGGACACAGGGACAAAAGGACACAAGAAACCAGAGGCGGAAAGTAACTAAGTAAAAGTACTTCATTACTGTACTTAAGTAGATTTTTTTAACTCTAACCCTTTACATTCTCACAATAGACTCGTTACTTTTACAAACTAAACAGATGTGACAGTATGAAGAATCTGTCACTTCAGAGAGTAAATCAGTGGACGAAAGAAACTATGACTTTATATATTATAGTTATATGACTATTATCTCATAATTTTTGACTTTTTATCTTAATTTTGACTTTTTATCTTAAAATTATGCATTTTTATCTCATATTTATAACTTTTCTTTTTTTTTTTTTAAATTTAAATCTCATGCTTTTTTATCTCAATTGTGACATTCCTTCCCCCACTTTCCTAAATTTCCTGCCCATTTGTACAAAACTGAGTAATTGTGACTCAATCAAACACAGTAACTCACTTTTAAAGGCTTTATTTTAGATACTTTTGAAACTTTTCTGATTTTATTTTCTAAAGTATTATTGCATTCATGACCAAAAAAAAGCAGTTTTACTTTTGACTTTTGTACTTTATTTACAATTGAAAACTTTTACTTTTACTTAAGTAAAATTTTCTCACAGAAGTAGCGTAAGTACAGAATGTAAGTACTTTCACCACCTCTGCTAGAAACACAAGGTGTTGCTTTCAGGCACTTTATCAGATAGATTTGTTTTTGGTTTAATCCCCAGCTGGTGGTCAGCTTTCTGCTCAGCTGAAACAGGCCTCCCTCCCTGTTGTGGACCACAAGACCTGCTCCAGCCACGGCTGGTGGGGCAGCACCGTCAAGAACTCCATGGTCTGCGCTGGTGGCTACAGTGAGTCTGGATGCCAGGTGAGTCCAAAACAACCCCCTTTTATGTCATACATGTAGGGGCTGTTTAGAGATCCTGGAATCTGGATCACTTTGAAATGTATTCTCCATTTACCATAATGTAAAATTTCATATATATATATATATATATATATATATATATATATATATATATATATATATATATATATATATATATATATATATATGTATCCTGTGAGACTTCCAGATCAACAAGATGATGATGATGGCCAATCAGCCTGACATAGTGGTGGTGGATATACATGGGAAGACAGTGGTGGTACTAGATGTAGCAGTCCCCAGTGATAGCAACATCAGAAAGAAAGAACACGAGAAGCTTGAGAAATACCAAGGGCTGAAAGAGGAGTTAGAGAAAATGTGGAGTGTGAAGGCAACAGTGGTACCAGTAGTGATCGGGACACTAGGGGCAGTGACCCCCAAGCTTGGAGAATGTCTCCAGCAGATACCAGAAATAACATCAGAGATTTCTGTACAAAAGAGTGCAGTGGTAGGAACAGCTAAGATCCTGCGCCTGAATCTGAAGGACACACTGTCCAAGTGTTTTCATTGCACAATATATTAAAATATTGAAATGTCTGAAAAACCACCTCATGGAAGCGTGAAAACTTTTTAGCGATATTTGAGTGTTTTTTTTCGAAATTCAGGTGATTCCATTACCAGTTTTTTATAGTGATATTAACATTTTGTGAATTTCTTTAGTATCTTCACAGTAGCTGGGTCAAAAGCTTTATCGCTGGGGTCTGACCTGTTGCATCTGTTGCATATGGAATCATCTGTATCTGTTCTTGTCAATTGTAACTACACTTTCTTACATTTAGCAGCATCTTCTTCCAAAGCCTTTCTTTTCTTTAACCTGGCCTCTTGCCCTCCATCACCACTTACAGACACTTCACATTATTGTATTGCTATATTTAATTTGACTGCTCCAGAAAAGGCAACTAGTGGGTCCAACCAACTTAAATATTTGGAGAGAGAAGAATTTCCTCAGATGATAGAACATATGTAATCTACTGTGATGTAGGGGCTGTGCTGTCAGATGAATAGAGAATGAATGCAAGAAGAAGATAAGAGAAGTGACAGATAAGTGTCAAAATTATTTTCCTTATCTAACCAGCACAAACTCCAGATTGACATCAGAATCCTCCTGATCAGCCACTGCGGGCAGGTCAGATTTCAGTTTCACTCCACCAAGTGGAAGTCTGTCTCTGATGACTCTGTCCTGCCAGAGACGATATCTGGGAAGACACATGCAGAGATACTTGCTGTATCAACAGAGGCATATGGCCTTGGGCTGGTGCTTTAGCTGCACAAAGTGTCAAACTCATATTCTGTACAAAGTTGCCTGAGGCAGTTAGATATGCCAGGATATGAAAAGTAAATGGGAATGTGTAAAGTGATTTAATGTCTTTTTTGACTCAAAAATAAAGGCACCAGACAGTTGTTGACTTTTTGATGTGTTCGTTTCAGGGTGACTCTGGTGGCCCCCTGAACTGCAGCGTTGGTGGCAAGTGGGTTGTCCATGGTGTGACCAGCTTCGTGTCCTCCTCTGGCTGCAACGCCTACAAGAAGCCTACCGTCTTCACCCGTGTCTCTGCCTACATCAGCTGGATGAACAATGTGAGTATTTCAGCTAAAAATGTGAAAAGAAAATCGCCTTTTACAAGACCTATAAAAATATTCAGTTTTTGGTGGGTTTCCCCTTTAATTGCTTTTAGAAATAGAATTGCTATCAATATAATTTGGCTTTTTAAAAAATGTGACAGAAATTTTAAATAAATTAAAACAAATAAGCAGTCGTTAATGATATTTAAATAAATAAATATGTGATAAATTAAGAAAATCACTGAGGTCAAGTTTATTTATATAGCACATTTACAATGCAAAGTCATATACAAGAATATAGGTACAAAACTATAAAACTAGTGAAAATATATCGATATACAAGATAAGATGCTAAAATTGCTATACATACATATATATATATATATATATATATATATATATATATATATATATATATATATATATATATATATATATATATATATATATATATATACAGTATATATATATATATATATGGGTGTGTGAGTTTATATATTTTTTTAATGTTTAATGTCCACATGTCAAAATGTCCTTGGGCAAGACACTGAACCCTAAGTTGTTCCCAGTAGGGTCAGGTAGCGCCACTGTATCAGCAACTGCCATTTCTATTTCGAATTTTATGTCTTTCTTTTCATCATATTTTGAATCTGTATTGATTATGGGAGTCTCACAACTAATGTGTATGTATTAGGTGGAGGATTTTAAACAAGCCTGTCCTGGTTTTCTGCCTCTCCCTGCACTTTTACTTGTTTTCTTTTCTTTTATTATGTCCTTGATGATTGTGCAAAATCAATGAATCTAAATCTATCAAATAAACCACAAATAAACATATAATGTACAGCAAACAAAGTTTATCTAGTCATACAGTGCTGTGCTCATATTTTGCAGGATAATTTATTTGTCTTTTCTTTGCTAGATCATGGGTTGAGGAGAGGGACGATCACCGTGGAGACGAGGCACCAAACTGGATTAATCCTATTGTCTGCTCCTCTCTGCCTGAATAAAATGTTCTATAAAATACATTTGTGTGCCCTGTTTTCTGTGTGGGAGAAAACAGACATCCGCCAGGCTAAGATTTATAAAACCATAAATTAGGGGTGTATTTAATAGATCACATTTTAATGACTCATTTTTCATGGGATATTTATTTTTGAGAGATGATTATTTGCTCTTAAACTACAGACAAATCATCTCCACAACATTCACTGATCTGATATAGTTTAAGTAGCAGTATTCAACCTTAGATATATGAAGACAGTGCTCTCAAAAGGTTTATGTGTCTGAAACTGATACATCAGCTTTAAATTAAACTTAGAGGAACTTCCTTCAATGCTGAAGGAACTGAGATCATAAAATAGAGAGAAATAGCTGTCAAAAAGATAAACTCAGTAACAGATGAAAACCATAAAAACAACAAAAGCATGAAATAAAAAGCACAATAAATGTCAGTGATGAATTACAGCTCAGAAACTGAGATGGAAAATATTTGAGTTCTAAGAAGAGGAAACAGTAAGTTATCAGCGGCTTAATGTACATTGCTTAATGCTGCATGAATCTGTGACATACACAACACATTGAAGGCTTCTTGATTTTCTCCCACTGCTCCCAACTCAACTGTCTGTTCACTGTGTCTTCATCCACGACTGTTTTTGGAGAAATCACATTAAGTGAGCATGTGACGCCGGCTACAGGATATGAAGTGGTAACTCTTTGGTGGTCTTGGCAGGTAAACCTAATCTTACCTTACCTCCGTCAAGACATATTATACTTCTTGACATCCTTAAATTATTAAAGTCTGGAATGTGTAGAAGAAAGTAATTTTTCATTATGTGTCCACCTGATCAATCTTCTGTTCAGGTGTTGTAGATCTGACAGTGTATATAGATACAATATATATAGATATAAGTAGGAAAAGATATATCAAATGATTGTGGAGATTTTCATGAATTAAAAAAAAAGCATTTTCTTGTGTTGTTTAATTTACTTTGATGCACTTTTTGTCATTTTACAAATGTATGAGTACTTTTATTTAGAGTAAATTACCACTTCCATGTACCTAATTATGTATTGAGAATATTGAGTTACTTGCCTGTGATACCTACAATTACAATTAAATAACACAAGTGATGCCAAGCTCAACAAATGTTGTTTTACCTGATTTGCCATATCTATTATCATTGCAAAAACACACTGTAAATGACCCAAAAAACTGGGAGCCGGCTCTCACTTGATGGGAGCTGGCTCTTCTGATTTAATACAATGCATTGACTCTCTGAGCCACATCTTTTGCATGTAACACATCACGACAGTGAGACAAGATTTTGTATTGATGCTGTGAGGCAGGGGCGGAGTTTCCAGAGGGGCTGGAAGGGTGACATGTCCTCAACCTGGGGCCCATGCCCAGTACCAGGCCCAGGTTTAGGTGTGGGCCTAGGCTTGGGTCAACAGGGGAGGGAGAGGAGTGTACTCCAGACTGGAATATTTGGCTCCTTTATTACTGTATTAACAACTAAGCGAAATATATGGGTTTATATATGATGCCCCAATCAGGATGAGTCATGGTTGGGAAAAACTTTCTGTCGGAATGTAGTTAGGTGTATAAAATGATGTGCAACATGACGGCAATTATTTTCACTCTGACATTTAACATGTGCAAATTTATAAGTGGATTACCGATATTGTCTCCAAGGGTATTTTGCATTAAAAAAAGCATCAACCGTCCACCCATGTCATCATCATCAAGCTAGGTGGAACAAAATCAAACATAGGTATTAACATAGGAAGAGAAATGTGAGTAACACGAGTTTCAAACATAATGTGTGTGTGTTGTTTAGGCCTTTATACGACTGTGATGATACAAGAAATATTAGAGGTCTGCGCGGAACACAATTTCCAGTCCCACTCCTGCCCAGAAGTCTTGCAGGATTCAGAGGTGAGTTGAAATGTGGTAGCCCAAAGCGGGTGATAAACTCCATCTAAGGGTAAATATTGGCATGAGACTAAAAGTCGACAACTACCTTAATGGAAAGTTGAAAAGAACTTTGAATAGAGAATTCAAGAGGAAATCCCCGCGGGGTCCGACCGGGGGATTCGAACTGGGCGGGTCAGGGTCAACTGCTCAGTTTTGGGAGGATTCCCTAAGCGCCCCCATCTCATGTACTATATACAATCAACAAAAATATAAACAATTTTGTTTTTGCTCCCATTTTTCACGAGATGGACTTAAAGATCTAAAATTCATTCCAGATACGCAATATTACCATTTCTCTCAAACATTGTTCACAAATCTGTCTAAATGTGTGATAGTGAGCACTTCTGCTTTGCTGAGATAATCCATCCCACCTCACAGCTGTGCCACATCAAGATGCTGATCTGACATCATGATTAGTGCACAGGTGTACCTTAGACTGTCCACAATAAAAGGCCACTCTGAAATGTGCAGTTTTGTCTCACAGCAAAATGCCACAGATGTCACAAGCATTGAGGGAGCGTGCAATTGGCATGCTGACAGCAGGAATGTCAACCAGATCTGTTGCTCATGCATTGAATGTTCATTTCTCCACCATAAGCCGTCTCCAAAGGTGTTTCAGGGAATATGGCAGTACATCCAACCGGCCTCACAACCGCAGACCACGTGTGACCACACCAGCCCAGGACCTCCACATCCAGCAGGTTCACCTCCAAGATCGTCTGAGACCAGCCTCTCAGACAGCTGCTGAAACAATTGGTTTGTATAACCAAACAATTTCTGCACAAACTGTCAGAAACCGTCTCAGGGAAGCTCAGCTGCAAGCTCGTTGTCCTCATCGGGGTCTTAACCTGACTCCAGATCGTCGCCGTAACAGACTTGAGTGGGCAAATGCTCACATTCGATGGTGTCTGGCACGTTGGAGAGGTGTTCTCTTCACGGATGAATCTCGGTTTACATTGCTCAGGGCATATGGCAGACAACGTGTGTGGCGTCGTGTGGGTGAGCGCTTTGCTGATGTCAATGTTGTGGATCGAGTGGCCCATGGTGGTGGTGGGGTTATGGTATGGGCAGGCATCTGTTATGGACGAAAAACACAGGTGCATTTTATCGATGGCATTTTGAATGCACAGAGATACCGTGATGAGATCCTGAGGCCCATTGTTGTGCCATACATCCATGAACATCACCTCATGTTTCAGCAAGATAACGCACGGCCCCATGTTGCAAGGATCTGTACACAATTCTTGGAAGCTGAAAATGTCCCAGTTCTTGCATGGCCAGCATACTCACCGGACATGTCACCCATTGAGCATGTTTGGGATGTGCTTGACCGGCGTATTCGACAGCGTGTACCAGTTCCCACTAATATCCAGCAACTTCGCACAGCCATTGAAGAGGAGTGGACCAACATTCCACAGGACACAATTGACAATCTGATAAACTCTATGCGAAGAAGATGTGTTGCACTGCATGAGGCAAATGGTGGTCACACCAGATACTGACTGGTTCTGAGTCCCCAGACCCCCAATAAAGCAAAAAAAAAATGCACATTTCAGGGTGGCCTTCTATTGTGGACAGTCTAAGGTACACCTGTGCACTAATCATGAAGTCAGATCAGCATCTTGATGTGGCACACCTGTGAGGTGGGATGGATTATCTCAGCAAAGCAGAAGTGCTCACTATCACACATTTAGACAGATTTGTGAACAATGTTTGAGAGAAATGGTAATATTGTGTATCTGGAATGAATTTTAGATCTTTGAGTCCATCTCATGAAAAATGGGAGCAAAAACAAAACAAAAATGTTGCGTTTATATTTTTGTTGAGTGTATGATAGTAAAGATGAATATTACAGCTTTTATTTTAAACATGTCTTTAGGTTGTGGGACTGCAGCTTATCACTGCAGTGCAATGAGCTTTCAATATTTGTCCCATGCCTCACTGCTTTGCGTTGGATCAAACTTTAGGAAAAGTCACACCACTTCAGGCAAAAAAAAGACATTTATGGTATTTTTATTGCTGTCAAATATTAAAATGAATGGGTTAAATTTGACCCCTAAAGTAAGTAAGGGTTAAATAATGAGGGAAATTTGGATTTTGATGTCGGATTGTTGCCCATATATCAGTTTTAATATGTGTTGTAGGGAGCGTAGTATAGGGTTGGCCCTCTCCCCCTCTTTCTGCTGATGATCTTTACCCTCTTCCTCCTGGAGTGGCTTCTAGCAAACCACTTTGCTGCTTCCATCTTTGCTGCAAGCTCAGGTTGGCTTTATCTGTAGCTTCTCTGCACAGTCTCATGGTACATTGTATATGCACCTAAGAACAGAAAAGGAGAAATCAATAAAATGAGCTGTGGTAAAAAAAAATAAAAATCAATCAATCAATAAAAGTGACAGAACCATGGTGAAAATAAGGAACAAAAGTGGAAACAATTGTAAAATTTAGCACATACCTATGAACGTGTAGCTATTTACTGAAGTCTGGACTGGTAGAGATGGCCTCCCTCAAGTGGCTTGTCATCACATTAGCCTCATACGGGAGTTTTTAGTCCTGTTTAATTTTTAAAAAAGGTTGATTCTGCTTTAAGATGCTAGTGTAAACACCTTATTCTAGTTGAACAAGGTAATTCAAAATTAAATTTCATTCCAAATAAAGTCACACGCACATATTTCACACTGATGTTGATCCAATTGAGCTGCTGCTTCCTAATTAGAGGGGGGGGTCATGAGGGGACCCGTTGCCATGTCAGTTTATTACAGTTTGCAGATGAGTTTCACTGTCGCCAGCAAAAATGAGTGGTAAGGCTTAGCATATGCGGAAATTCAAAAAGTCACAAACCAACGGAAATGCCACTCTTGGTGCAGTGTAATATCCCTCTAATCCACTTAATCACTGTGACTGATGTCATCCAGTGATAAGCTTGTCAGGCTATGTGCCACTTTTTTCATATTGGGGGTGTTTGGTATCTGACTGTGATAAGGTGCGTACTTGTGTTTTATTATATGGAAACTGGAACAACCAGAAATTTTTCAACACTGGATGAAGGTCGAGTTGTTGTATAAAAACAGGACAGAAGCGTTTCTCCCCTCACAAAAACATTCTGACACACTGCAGACATGCTCAGGTTTCTGGTGGTGACAAGTCTTGCAGCCTTAGGTAAGAAAATGACAGCCTAAACAGCATCACTTAATTATTCATTATTTTTTTGTGTTCTTTGCTGCTTCACTCTGTCATCTTGTCATTCATTCATTTGTAGTTTAGTCAACACACAGGAAGGAGCCCCTGGTAGTCTCACTCCACTAATACACACTTTTGCACTCTGGCTGCCTTCATTTCTCTTTTGCTATTTCTTTAGGTGGAAATAATATTATGAGGCCTCTGGGAGACTGTAAATAAATGGTGTCCATTCTTTTTATGTTTTTAATCAGTGCTGGCTGAGCTGGAGCCCCAGCCCAGGTATGTGGAGGACAGTGTGGACAGAGTTGTTGGAGGTAAAGAGGCCAGACCCAACTCCTGGCCTTGGCAGGTAACATACATACATAAAGACCAATGAATTCACTACCAATGTTTCTGCACTGATCTCAGGTCTGTTTTCACACATACACACTCACAACCTAGTAGCGATGTGCGGTTAGGGGGTTTTACAGAAATCCGCCCCGCCCAAAACCAAGACGTGGGTAGGCCCGCCCCGCCCAACCCGCATGATGTCACGTATCGATAAACCCAACCCGCCCGCGATCAACCCGCGATCTTAAATTTGTCTCTAAACTCACATAGTACATTCGCGGCATCTTTACCTTGTGCTTCTAATGTTAAAAGTCATGAAGCATAATTTTTGCCTCCTTTCTAATGTCTCAATATGCACTCCAGCACATAAAATAGACTCCACCCACATCATCACTCTATAAAGCGAACACATACAACGTTTCCGTACAACCTTCGCATCGCCTGTTTTAATCTTCTCCCTGATCAAGTCCGACATTTTCACTCTTATCTCTGAGTGTTCAGGGAGATTTGGCGCTAATAACAAATAACAAAAAGTTGGGATAAAAAAGCATTCAAAACAGGGCTTGCACATGCGCGAGCCGAGCACACACACACACACGCACACACACACCTCAGCGGGTATTGATCGTCCCTGACCCGCCCCACCCGCATCCGCAATATGTATTAATACTGTGACCCACCCCGCCCGACCCACGGGTCACCCACGGATATCCGCTGGCCAGTGGGTAGCCAGCGCAACACTACAATCTAGTATCTCCAGGAAAACCTTGGCACACTGCTTTTAACTGCACACCTTTTAAATATCATCCTTTATCTGTTTTTATCCCACTGTTGATTATCTATGATTATTTATTTATGTGTACTGTTTCTCTTTTCTGTATTACATAGTGCACACACACACACACACACACACACACACACACACACACTGTGTTTGCATTGTACCTCTTGTGCAATGAAAATAAAGGCTAAAGAATATTCTAATTCTTCTCATTCTGACTCTTCTCTTTCTTTCTCTTCTTTTTTTTTTAGGTTGCTCTTCTATTTAGATCTGGCAGCCATTTCCACCACACATGTGGAGGAACCCTGATTCACAGACACTGGGTTATGACCGCCGCTCACTGTGTGGACAGGTACCACAATGATTAATTTGAGCAGAGGTTCATCCATTATTCTATGGTGACTTATGTGTGTTCAGGTACATTTCGATTATTTTTATTTGAACATAAACAGTAGATGGCCACTGCACTTCTCTCAACATCCAGGAAAGATTGATTTCTAAATGTGACTAGCATAAGGAAAGCAAACATTTAACTGCCTCATTCATAACGATTACACACCAGAGGTAGCTTAGCTGCACTAGACGCCCCTAGCAAATCTAATGTGCTACCGTAGTAGTCTAGTTATGCTCAATGTAACTTTTGGCTAGATTTTCCTAAAACTGGCTGACGAGTCAGAGGGCAGGTGTAAAAATGTGACACTGTAACATTTCGAAGAGAAACAACTGGAAACAACCATAGAAGAAGAACAACAACAGGTGGAGATTTCCTTTTATCAAAGATGAGTGAAGAATGTGAGAAAACATCAGCGATCTTTAAATTCTTTTCATAGAAGCAACAACAGTCATTAAGCTCCATAATCCACCATTTTGTTTAGTAATTTAGAACTTTCTTCTTTTTTTTTTTTTTTTTTTAAATCAATTTTCTTAAGGAAAATGTAAGTGAAAAAGTCAGTTGACTCTCAATTCCACTACTCATTGAAGGTACTTTTCTATATAATTGTATCTTATTTTTTTACAAAAAAATCTTTTTCGTTTACAGTTTCAGGGTTTGGACTGTTATTCTTGGTCAACACAACCATTCAAGCATCAGTGGCAGAGAGCAGGTCAAGTATGTCAGCGCGATTTACATCCACTCCAAATGGAACAAAAATAGACCGGAAAATGGGTGAGGACCTCTGACATTTTTCATTTTTGATTTTCAGGATTTTAAGCCCTTTATGCTGAGTGTGTGGGTGGGGGGGTGGCAGGCATATTATTGATAATTTATTTCTACTTTAACACTAACACACACTAATTTCCCCTTTGATTAATAATGAATTCTGATTCTAATTCTAATAAACAGTCATTTCTCCAACAACTACTTATAATATGGATTATCAGGCTGATTAAAAGGTATTTTATTTGACCAATTATTGTGAGATATTTCTCACTGCAGGCAGAATCAGAGAAGTTTCTGTTTTGTAATTCCACAGTGAATGGTACTGACCAGGGTCCTGCACTAGGTCTGGTACTTGACAGGTAACCCACAAAAATATGTAGGGACAAGAAAAAAAACAAAGAATTATAAGAATTTTCATGGGTGAAATGTGGGCAGGTAATGAGGGAGGCTGTGAAAAAAAAAGATTGGAAAGTTTGTAATAAGCTGACCCATGTAAGACTCAGGTACTGACCCGGTGCTCCTTCTCTCTAAACAGACTTTCCCCCTGAAGCGACTTATTTTGTATACTGTCACATCTGTTTTATATGAAAGAATAATGAGCCTGTTTTGAGAATGTACAAATATTTATGAAAAACCAATGGTAGTAAAAGTAAAGTTGCTTGAAAAATATACACTCAAGTAAATTCAATTCAATACACCTCAGTTATTTGCCAGACATTTGCCCAAAATCTACATAAAAACAGATAGTACAAATACAAATCATAAACAAACCAAGACAATCAAACAAGAAAAAACACATAAAAACTAATTTAATAATATACAGGCATATAATTCAATGTGCTCTCAGCCTGGATATATACCTTGTGCTACTCACACTTGGGTTGGAGAATGCCACCATGATATTATTTGTGGAATCATCCTGTCATTGTGTAAAATTATATATTACATTTCGTAAAAGTGCATGAAGTGTGTTTTACTCCAACAGATACAAACATATAGCTAGCACTCCCTCCTCTGGGAACCTTAAGTAGGATTCTTAAAGCATCATTGTATGCTACTTGTAATGTCTACATGCTGGACTGTTTGTAAAAAGCCCAGAGATGTGCAGTGTAGAGTGGTCCTTGAACAGGGTTACTTTAACCTGAGTGGAGCTAAATACAAATTTACGCTATGGTGTTTACCTCTACATATAACTGTGCACTGTCTATATATTTCGTCATCACCATCCATGTAATCTGTAATACAATGACCTAGGTATTTTAACTTTTTACAAACCTCAAGAGAATTATTAGACAGTTTGAACACAGGAAATTTCAGGTTTTTGTGCTGTTTAGTTCGACATATAACAACAGCACTCTTGCTTTTATTATACTTTGTCAATTTGTAAACCATAGTCAGAACATATATCAAGAACCTGTTGCAGCCCCGCACTACATGGACTAAAGGTCATCAGGTCATCTGTACACATAAGATGATTGACAAGTACACCACCAATCATACAGCCTGTGTTACAACCATTCAGTCTTCTAGACAGCTCGTCCATATAAAGGTTAAATAAAACAGGGGACAGAATACCATCCTGCTTAACCCCATTGATCACACTAAAGGGGTCACATATACTTCCTCCCCACTTAATGCGCATTTTCTGATGTGAATACCAATAGGCAAGTATCCTTACAATGTAGCCAGGTACCCGTCCTTGCTTTAACTTAATAAACAGCTTTTTATGGCATAATCGCCTTGGACACATTGTTTATACATTGTTTACATTCTTTATACTCTTTATATTGCGTAATCAAATTTTACTGTATTTCTGATTTACTCTATTTAAATTGTATAATGTATGTATAATCAGTTTACACTTGTAATTTTATTCTTATTTATTGAAATTTTATAATGCATGTGCGATCTGTTTATCTTGTACTTTTCTTGTAATTTTATTTCTTATTTATTGAATCAGTTTATCTTGTATTTTTGTAATTTCATAATTTTGTGCAATCGAATTATAATGTATTTTTTTTTATTTCACCCTGTCTTAAAATTGTACTTTGCACTTTGGGCTACAGTGTTTGTATGAAAGGTGCCATATTATAGATAAGTCCATTGATGTAAAGTACACATACCCCCAAAAATCTTTATAGTGGGAAGTAACAAAGTAGTTATCCTTTGTTACCTCCCATTTCTACTATTAAAGAATATCTATATTTACTCAGAACAGGATAAATGAGCCAATCCTTACTGTTTGATGCATGTATTTCCCTTCTAGATATGACATCGCCCTGCTGCGTCTCTCCTCCAATGCTACACTGAACTCCTACGTCAAGCTGGGCTCTCTGCCTCCTTCAGGCCAGATTCTGCCCAACAAAAACCCCTGCTTTATCACTGGATGGGGACGCACCTCCAGTCAGTTCAGAACATCTTCTGATTGTGTTCAGGTTCTTTTCTATGTTGCCTCATTTTCAGTTTTTTTGCTCCACCCTGTGCAGCTGGCGGTCGCATGTCCCCAGTGCTGAAAGAGGCCTCCCTCCCTGTGGTTGACCACGCCACCTGCACCCGCCCTGACTGGTGGAACTGGTTCGTTAAGCCCACCATGATGTGTGCTGGAGGTGGTGCGAATGCTGGATGCAACGTGAGTCTAATCCCCCTCCTACATATATGACTTATTTTGGATTTCACTGTAATTGTAGTTAGCTGTCAAAATGAGTTGAATGAAGTTTGTTTTGTTTTTTTGTGCGGCTGTCAAAATTAATGCACTAACACTGATTAATCCATCATTATGATTAATCTGATTAGAAACTTTAACACACTTAGCCCGTTTGCAGAAGAATGACTTTGAATGCCTCTGATGACACATTTCAGGCAGTTTGTCCAAGTCGTACATACATGAATGTGATGGGACAGTTGATCTGCAAAAAAGTATCTGACAACACTCTACAGAATAGCATTTTCTTTTCACTGAAACGCTTCCATCTTAAAATACTACAGTAATGTGAAGTGTACGTTAATCAGGGATTCTGTGAGCACTTCAGCTAACATGCATTGCAACAAAAAAATAAGCGCAGATATATTCCCTTCTTTCTTGAGTCCATTTGCTCATGAAAAATAAAATGCAGAATTCATTTTTTTTTTCATTTTTTTTTTGCGTTAAAAAAATTTTGCGGTGATTAATTGAAATTAATCCATAGGAACCCTGTGAATAATCAGATTCAAAATTGTAAGGAGACTTTTTTTGTACTTTTGGTTTGTTTTTAGATAGTAGTATAGTGGAGTAGTGGGGTGGGTGGGGTTTCGGTGGTGCTGCGGGGTGGGCGCCCTGCATCCTGGGCATGCCGGATCCGGGGTGGGCGTGGGGGCTCTTGGCCCTCGCTTCCTGATGGTGCGGCCTGGCCCTCCCTCCAGGGCGGGGTTCTGCGTGCGGCTGGCCCGTAGTGGGACTACAGCGTCTGCCGGGGCGCTGGTCTAGCACTGCGACTTCTGGGGGTTTTTGGTGCTGGCTGGGCCGGTCGGGTTGAGGTGGGCCCACCTCGGCCTCTTGCCTCAGGGCTCTGGGGGCCCTCTGCATCAGTGGCAGTGGTCTCACTATCTGTCTCCCCCGCTGCTCTGTCCTCATGAGCCGGATCCACACCAGACTGCCTCTTAATGTGCACTTCACACACTTCACACTTCACTGTATATAGCTACTCTTAGGCACATATAGGGACACAGCAGTTAGGGCCTCGAGAGCAGGTGGGAGCGGGAATGATGGGCTCGGTGGTGGGGCAGATGGCAGGGCTCTACGGCCTTGTCTCTTCCCCATTCCCCTCTTGCTTGCCTCCCCTGCTCTCTAATTTCTTTTAAAGCACCACACACATTCACACCTTGGGGGTAGATCTGGGATGGCTTGGGGAACATAGGCCAGGGTAGGCTGCCGAGTATCCATCCTCTGTGGTCCCCTGGCCTGCCCCCTGGATGCCTCGACCAGCTTCCCCACTTTTAATGCACCACATGACACTCAGGGTTACACAATCACGGTGCAGGGATAATGTCTCCAGTCAGGGATCTGGAGACATATTAACAGGGAGGAATGGGGGGGTTCACTAATATGGCCTCGCTGGTGGGACCCGGCCCCCCCTTATCCCTTATGCCTTATGGCTTATGGCTTTGGGCTATCCATGTTGCTGTGCTGGGGGGTCCCCGGGACCTGGGGGCTGTGGTTGGGGGGGTGCTCCTCCTTGCCCGTCGGGTCCAAGCTGGTTGGGCGCTGTGTCTGGTGGCATGTGGGGGTTGTTGGGACGCATTGTGGGGAGGTGGGGGCCATGGGTGTACTGTGCTCACCTGGGGCAGGGTGCGGGGGGTGTGGGGGGTATCTCCCTGTTGGCGTTGCCGGGCCCCAGCACACTGTCCATTTTGCCCTCTGGACTCGCGTTGGGTCCGGGCTCCGATGTCCTCCGGCTGGCGCCCGGTGTCGGCCTGCCTTGTGATGGGCTGGTTGCCGCCCCCTCGGTGGGCCGCTCGCTCCCTGTGTCTGGCTTCCTGGCTGCGTGGGGCCGTTGACCCCCGCGGGGGTGGCCGGGGGGGTGGTTGGTTCGGCTGGGCGGGTCGGGTGGTGGGGTGGGCGGGGTTGGGGTTGGGGTGGCGGGTGGGTCGTCGTGCCCCGGGCCGCCTGGGTCGGTCTTGGTGCGCTGGGGGGGGTCTGTAGCTGCTCTCTCTTGTTCTCCGGGTTTGTGTCGTTCACAGTGGCCCCGGTGGCTCTCTGGGAGTGGCGTCCTGTGGCTCCTGCGGCCCGAGGTGGGGGTTGCCCTGTTGACTTGGCCCTGCCTTGTCGTGATTGCTGTTCTGGGCTTCGGGGTCTTTCACACTTGCATGTTTGATCGGGTCTCACCAGCTACTACTGAGTCCCATTTCAACGAATGATGGGACTCGCCAGAATGTGCTGAGAATCTCTCCACAATCTCTACACTAAACTAATTTTCTTCTGCACTGGTGTCCTCTTCTGGCCTATTCTATTACATTGCATTCTATTTTGTACTATCAGGACATCCATGGTTGTGGTGCTCGGTGCCGATTGTTTACTTTTTTTTGTTTTGTTTTGTTTTTTGTTTCTCCTCTTGTGCTGGTTTGGTTTTCTCCTCTTTTTCTGATCTACTTATTTATTTTTCATTTTTTTTATTGAAGGACAGTTGGTGGTTGGGAATAACACATCACCTTGCAGTCTTTAATTACAATAGCACCACCTGTTGGTTTCTGTCCCCGTTCGTCCTGTCCATCCTGTCTAGTCTTTGTTTCCTCCGCACATCACTGAGGTGTAGCACTGCCCTCACTGGCTTGTAAGGGAGAGTTCTAATGGGGGATGTCTGCTCAGCTTTCGGGGAGAACCGATGATGGTCACACACATGCACTAAATAGTCTAGTATATGGCTGCAAGACTGGAATATGCACTGATCTCGAGCACTGTTGACTCCCCCTCTGTGGGGTTAAAAGATATAAAAAATAAATAAATGAATAAATACATGAATAACATAAGTGAATGAATAGAAAAATAAAATAAAATAAATAAAATAAAAATAAAAAATAACAGCAAAATGCAAAAAAATTTGAAAAAGGAAAGAAAAAAAAAGGGAAAAGAAGAAGAAGGAAGGGAGGAAAAAAGAAAACAATAAACAACAAAAAACTCTATTTGTTACCTACTTTCCTATCTGCTCATTTGTTTTTAGTTGGTTTTTTTGTATATATGTCTATGTTTAGTACTTCAGTTATTGATTATTGGTATTGTTATCATTGTTATTGTTATTATTTTATTTATCATCTTTTTTGTACTATGCACTATATTACTACAAGATGTATTTAGGTTGTTGAGGAAGTGAAGAAGGGGTAGGATTAAATAAGCTTATGCTTCATCCTACTCCTTTTCGGACATGTCATTGTTATTATTATTATTGCTGTATTGATTATTGTTGCACTTTGCACATGTTCGAAATAAATCATTCAAATCAAATCAAAATCAAATCAGATGTTGTGAGGAAAGGATTGAAGGATTCAAGGAAGGTTTATTGTCATTCGAGTCAGAGAAAAGAACAAAAATAGATCCCGAGGACGTGTATTTGTCATAGAAATAAATATGTAATAAATATTATATATTAATTATGATCAAATGTGCTAAAATCTCAGACTAATGATTACAATAATTTTAAATAAGTAAAATAACATAAAATATACAAAATAATTTAAAATATATACTTTGACCCAGAAAGAGAAAGAAAGTCTCATAGCTGTTGGAAAGAAACTGTCCCTCAGCCTGGTGGTCCTGCTGCGAATGCTCTGCAGTCTTCTGCCTGAGGGAAGAGGGACAAAAAGGGCTTTTGCAGGGTGGGTGGGGTCCTTTATGATGTGGTTGGCCCTCCTTCTGCATCTAAAGTTATAGACAAGTTCACGCCACAAACCCTGGGCGCCGCCATTACTATCCAGATATGCAAGCTACTTCCGTCCGGAAGATGTGAACAGACTTCAATTGCTAGCGTTTTGTGAGACATAATGTCCTAGGAACATAATTTTAGTACTTTGTCTGGAGTTGGAGTTATTATCCCCCACCCGAATGTGGTGCAGACCTGGAGGATAATAACGTGACGTAACGTACAGCAAGATTTGTGCGTATTTCATGGACTCCATTGCAATAGACAGGAAAGCTATGGACAATCTGACAGCCTCTGAGGCGTATCAGTATCTAATACATAATAATAAATTGTAGTCTCTCTCTCTCATACACACACAAACACACGGATAGGGCTGCCAACTCCGTGAGGGGAAATACAGGACACTATGGTGAATCCTATCAGATTTACAGACCCCTGATTTTTTATGTAATCATCAATGGGAAAATAAAAATTTAATCTCGCTTAAATTCAGCTCAATACCGGACGTCAGTTTGTTTTTTAATATGGTACGATCCCGTATTTTAAGGGATGTTTAACAACCCCACACACGGAGCACTGTAGGCGACCTGTCAATCAAATATACACATACAGCTCTACTGTCTATGAACATTAGCTTATATGCTAATCTGCTGTTTTAGCAAAACACTGGTGGCAACGTTCATGTATGACAACTTCACAATTAACAGTATTGACGGTTTCATAAATAACACTTTAATTTCATAGATGAAGTTGCTGAACTTACCATCAGATTGAAGTTTAAGTCACTTTGGGGAAATATTTAGTAGTTAGCTGGGTGAGTCGTAGCCTCTTCGGCTGTGTATCCCAAAAATAACTGGAAACGAGTTATCCTCGGTTGGCATTTTTTTTCCACAAAGGGATGGGAACACATAAAGACACTGCGTGGTGGATTCTTTAGATTTAATGCCTTCATCCAAGCGCCTGATTCAGAGTCCGTTGCGAAAAAATTACAACAAAGGAGGGCATGGACGTTGCCTCTTTGTGGCAGGTTTGTGGTTAAAAACATTCTCTGTCTAACCACTCTTTAGCTGTTTTCTTGAGCTTCTACTTCCAATAATAGCACACGTAGTTCCCAAACCCTTTTCCGCTCGTCGTTGTCCATAATTTTTCTGACTAAATCACTCAGTGTTAACATGTAAAGTGAACCGGAGGCTGCCAAAAAGGAAGTGAAGAGCATAATCAGGAAGTAAAGCGGAAACGGGTCGTGAACTTGTCTATACGGACATTTCCGAGGTGGTGGTGGGGCTGTGCCCAAAGGCCCTCTGTGCTGCTTTCACCACCCTGTGCAGAGCCGTCTTTTCAGCCACAGAGAAGCTGCTATGACACACTGTGATGGCTGAGGTCAGGACACCCTCCACCACACACCTGCAGAAGGAGGACAAGACCCATTCTCCGAAACAGATTTTTAGATACTGAAAAAAAAAACTCCATCAGGATTAACAACACTGCATTAAATATGATTACCAAACAAACTTTTAGCCAAGACCTTGAAAGATTTCATTTTACTAAAAAAACATTACTGTCTATTGAACACAATTTCATCTGCAATTTTGATTTAAGATCATATTGCACTGTTCATTGCATGCATTTAAATGATTGTTTATTTTTTACCCCACCCTCCGAAAGGGTGGAGGGGGTATTGATTTTTGTTTGTTTGTTTGTCAGCAACTAAATGCAAAAAACTACTGGACCAATTTCTATGAAATTTTCAGTAAAGGTATGAGGTGGTCCAGAAAAGATCCCATTGAATTTTTTGAATGTAGGTCAAAGGTCTAGGTGACAGAAATCCAAAATGTGTTTTTACAATGATAAGAGATGTGACAAATCAGGTCAAATGTTTGTGAGGGGGCAGGGTTTGTTGCACCTGTACCATTAGACCGCGGCCGCAGACCACATCTGGCACAAGGCCTATTGAGTCTGCTGTGATCGCAATGGGAGTCTGCCCTTTGAGCTCTAATTGGACCCCCTGAACACATATGAAAACTCACAAAATGCACACACTTCAGAATTGTGAAAAATTGCAAGTATGTATAAGTTTTGCAAAAGTCTGGAAAGAAATGTGTCTACAGCGCCCCCTAGAAAAGTGAAGATAGTTGCATTAGGCCAGATCACACCCAAGGGAAGTTAGACCTGTGAAAATTGATACACATCTTCATCATATGATGACGAACAAAAGAACCTTGGGATGGCCACGCCCATAAACCAACAGTAAGTCCTTGGATTGAAAAAAAAAAAAGAATGATGGTTTTCGCAGTCGTTGTATTTTAATAAACTCCTCCTCTGCCGTTGGTACAAATGAGATTAGAATTGGTGGACACAATCTAGACTCTTGGGACATCAAAAGTTATCCAAATTTTTTTGCAAAAGTTGCATTGTTTTTATGCTATGACGTCGCAAACTTTGCAAAATTTTCTGGAAAAAAACCCACCTCTACATTAATTGCTTCAGCACATACATACGAACACCTATTATTGACACAGACATCTGTCTTCCGGGTCTACACCTGTTTCTCAAATGAAATTATTATTTTGCACTATAGCACCACCTACTCATTCTCCAAATACACCGTTAGTAAAATGGCATTAGATTGGACATACAAACACCAATTTGGCTCAAATTTGACATCTCCAAGTCCTACACCAATCTATCAATAGAAATTGCGATTCTGCTTGATAGCTCTTTAGCGCCCCCTTCGCCTTTTCTTAAATGGTTGCAGTTTGGACATACGAACACAGATTTGACTCAGTTGTCAGCCTTCCAGTTCTACACCCATTCAACACGCAACATTTCAAATAAGTCACTCTATAGTGCCCCCTACACATTTATACAAAAACTTGCCTTTCTGGCATAATCTAGCTTCCTGCCCACGGTACGACGAAATCTCACTATCGGCTGTCGCACAGGGAGGCGGTTGCGAGGAACGGCGAAGGCCTTTGAGACTACTTGCAGTTTTAATTATCATTTTTGTTCAGATTTTTTTCCCCCCGTATCTAACATATTTAATTCCAATCTAAATTTTGGGTAATGTAAATTGGGAATGGTACTATAAGTCAAGAGATTATGTATTTAATATAAAAACAACTGCGTTCAGTCTTTGCACATTACACAGCACCTTCTTTAATGATCAATTCAACAAGCGAGGGATTTCCAAAAAATAATGGAAAGAACTCAAAGATGACAAAACCATTCATTCAGCAAAATGAAGAAAAATCTGTGAAGATTCAGAAGACATTTCACTGATGCTCCCAGTTTGTGTATATTACAGGACATTCGTGACAGCAGCTCTACAGTTTTTGTCTTTATTTCCATTCTCTCCAGGGAGACTCTGGCGGTCCTCTGAACTGCCTGGTCAATGGAAAATACTACGTCCATGGTATTACCAGTTTTGTGTCTAATAGAGGATGTGACGCCCCTAAGAAGCCCACTGTCTTCACCCGTGTCTCTGCCTACATTGAATGGATGGACACAGTCAGTTTGAGACACACATAAAAATATAATCAATGATATGAGAACCCATGAAAATACCTTATTAGTGAAAGATGTCATACAATTGCTTACTGTATATCCTGAAATATTTGTCATTTCTTTCTCAGATCATGAACTAAGCAGTGTCATCCATGGAGACAGAAGAATCATCTGATCATTATTCATCTGGTTTCATTCTACAGAAATAAAAGTCAATAAATTCTGACTGAAAACCTCTTAACTCGTGAAGATGCTATTTTTATGTTCATTACGAAGTTACATTTTCTCTATATCTAACGTTCCTTAACTGATTTATCACAATTTATTTATAATATTATCCTCTATTTTGTATTTAATCAGTATACATCAGGATGTTAAAAGAGAAAAGCTCAGATTAAAGTTGAGGGTTATTATATCAAAAAGAAAGAACACTGTAGAAAAAGCATATTTTTCAATCCAATATCTCATCAATAAAACATAAACCCAGTGTTTCCGTCCACTGCCATTGATCCACCTCCATGTGTTTTACTGGTTAATCAATGTTGTAGAAGATGATAGCGTTTCCATTCGGGTTGTCCAGGTCCGATCACATGATCAGAAATTGGTACCAACCACATGACTGGGGGGACTTGATCGGGACATTTTCCATGGTAGTTTCCAGTTTCCATGGCAACTATGGAGCCTCTGAACATCCAAATGGGTCATATCTTCTTCTGTCTCACCTGTTTGAATAGGAAGACAATGGATTTATACCACGACACACTGTCAGTGATCATGAAAAATAAAAACTAGGTTCTTAGGATCTGACCGATTCTACTAAATACTTTGCATTGTTTCAGTAAATCTTTCAATACTGTTTTTTACTCAGTTTCCTGTACACCACCAAAACTAGACAGAGAGGAAGGCCATGGTGATGCAAAGTGACAGTAAAATAATAAAATGACAGTGGAATAAGGCTTCATTGACTTGCAACAGGTTCATTTTTTTAACAAGTCAGATATCTTTGATAATGTTCAGTCAGTTAAATTTAAGAACCTCTGTTGAACTATATTATAGTCCTTCATACACTAATAAACTAATGGTAAACGCTTTTAATTCCATGGACATTGCACTTTGCAAATCCATCTGTGAAGCTGAACGTTTTCTTTTGTGTAGGTTTTGTAGGCAGGCAATATAGATGAATACATAAACAAGAAAAATGTAATCTCCAAATAATTCCCATTTTCTGTGAAGATATCCCCTTATAAGACATAGCACCAAAGAGGATGCTGCATTAGAGTATAGTCCACTTTACTACAGTCTGTTATTAGAGTATAAGTGGAAAAAATGAGTGGTAAGGCTTAGCATATGCGGAAATTCAAAAAGTCACAAACCAATGGAAATGCCACTCTTGGTGCAGTGTAATATCCCTCTAATCCACTTAATCACTGTGACTGATGTCATCCAGTGATAAGCTTGTCAGTCTATGTGCCACTTTTTCCAAATTGGGGGTGTTTGGTATCTGACTGTGATAAGGTGCGTACTTGTGTTTTATTATATGGAAACTGGAACAACCAGAAATTTTTCAACACTGGATGAAGGTCGAGTTGTTGTATAAAAACAGGACAGAAGCGTTTCTCCCCTCACAAAAACATTCTGACACACTGCAGACATGCTCAGATTTCTGGTGGTGACAAGTCTTGCAGCCTTAGGTAAGAAAATGACAGCCTAAACAGCATCACTTAATTATTCATTATTTTTTTGTGTTCTTTGCTGCTTCACTCTGTCATCTTGTCATTCATTCATTTGTAGTTTAGTCAACACACAGGAAGGAGCCCCTGGTAGTCTCACTCCACTAATACACACTTTTGCACTCTGGCTGCCTTCATTTCTCTTCTGCTATTTCTTTAGGTGGAAATAATATTATGAGGCCTCTGGGAGACTGTAAATAAATGGTGTCCATTCTTTTTATGTTTGTAATCAGTGCTGGCTGAGCTGGAGCCCCAGCCCAGGTATGTGGAGGACAGTGTGGACAGAGTTGTTGGAGGTAAAGAGGCCAGACCCAACTCCTGGCCTTGGCAGGTAACATACATACATAAAGACCAATGAATTCACCAAATTCACTTCACAATGTTTCTGCACTGATCTCAGGTCTGTTTTCACACATACACACTCACAATCTAGTATCATCAGGAAAACCTTGGCGCACTGCTTTTAACCCTGCACACCTTTTAAATATCAGCCTTTATCTGTTTTTATCCCACTGTTGATTATCTATGATTATTTATTTATGTGTACTGTTTCTCTTTTCTGTATTACATAGTGCACACACACACACACACACACACACGCACACTGTGTTTGCATTGTACCTCTTGTGCAATGAAAATAAAGGCGAAAGAATATTCTAATTCTTCTCATTCTGACTCTTCTTTTTTTTTTCAGGTTGCTCTTCTATTTAGATCTGGCAGCCGTTACCACCACACATGTGGAGGAACCCTGATTGGCAGACACTGGGTTATGACCGCTGCTCACTGTGTGGACAGGTACCACAAAGATTAAATTGAGCAGGTGTTCATTCATTATTCTATGGTGACTTATGTGTGTTCAGGTACATTTCAATTGTTTAGATTTTGTTATGGGTGTCGTGGAAAGGATCCAAATGCGGACGGCAACAGCTTCACGGAAGCTTTTTATTCTGAGCTCAAAAACGAGAACAGTCCAGATACAAGATATGACAGGAAGTCATTCAAAAACTCACACACAAAATAGTCAAATTCCCAAACAGGTCTAACTGTCCGGTGGGTACCGTCTGGAAAGAGCGGGAGCTCTGTTGACGTTAACGTGTGGGGTGAACGGACAAAGAAGACAGGAAAGGAAAAAAGTTAAATAAGGAGAAGTGATGAGGACAGGTGTGTGAGCACCAGGTGAAATAAGTAAGGTGAAAGGTGACAGGGTGCAGAGTGGAAAGACAGAGTGAAGACAAGAAGAGACAGCGAGTAGGGATATGACAGTGCCCCCCCCCTCTTCGGCCGGCTCCCGACGGTCCAGGAAGCTCTGGATGATCCCGATGGAACTCGGTGATAAGCGACGGGTCGACCACATAGCTGCCTGGGATCCAGCACCGCTTTTCCGGACCACAACCCTCCCAGTCCGCCAGGTACTGCCAGCCCCAGCGACGATCAGCGAGGAGACGTCGCACGATGTAAACTGGACCTCCATCAACCATCCTGGGCTGTGGGGGGCCAGGTCAAAACTCTAGCTCTGGAGTCTATGTGAGGGTTATGTGCTGAAAGCCATGGAAAACCCAACACCACAGGGTTAGCCAGAGAATGAAAAAGAAAAAAAGGGATTAACTCTCACTGTTGGAAAGGCCACGGACAGAATCAGGACTCCCTTGCGCATGCGCAGCTGAACATGCGTGAGGCTCGTGTGCCGTGAGTGAAGTAGCTCCAGAGTGATGCAGCGTTTGAATGTCAGTCTACTTTTCGTAGTGGTTAAATTCCTTTCCTGTTCGTTTGAAGACCTTTTTGTGCGTTCGTGACAAATATACCGCACACACACATACACATACCTACAAGTCATTCTCCAAACAGAAGGTTTATGTTCATTACAAAAAGTACAAAGAGAGATATTTGAAGATACTGAGTGCCTTACTCCAAGAGAAATGGTCCCCTGTGTGTGACTGTGCTGCTTTAAGAAGAAGTAAAAGGTTAAGTGCATTCTGGAGTCTGAGTGTTCTTACGGACACATCAAGGTGACACTACGGCATCCGAACCCCAATATACAGTCCACCCAGCTATCACTAAGTCTGTATTAACACTCACACACCAGGGAGACTCAATTAGAAGAAAAATCTTCAAGCCAAAAGAACCAGAAATCTAAAAGCCATAATATGATTTTCATAAATTTTCTTAAGGAAAATTAATGAAAAAGTCAGTAGACTTTCAATTTCATTATTCATTGAAGGCACTTTTCTATATAATTGTATCTAATTTACATGTTTTTTTTTTTTCATTTACAGATTTAGGAGACAATGGCAGGTTGTTCTTGGTGAACATGACCAGTCCAGAAAAAGTGGCACAGAGCAGACCATATCTGTCAGGAGTTTTTACATCCACCCCAAATGGAAACGTCGGAGCATCAATAATGGGTGAGGATCTGTGACATTTCAGGGTTTTTCATTTTTGGTTTGTAGGACTTTAAGGCCATTTACTGAGATGTTATACATAGTTTCCAGTACTTTACTTTTGTTTTAATTGAAATTTAAATGATTGAAGTGAAGGAAAATGACTGGTAAAGGGTGGCGTATGGGTCGGAGATTCTGCTGATTGATATATAATATCCAGTTAGAACCCTATGTGCAGGAACAAATGGTGAATAGACCTGAAGGGAATGGAAAATACAAAACCACATATTAGAAAAAAAACAGAGAAGAAATTACAAGGTTTCCTCTGAGTTAATTTCGATCTTTTGAAAACTTACCGTTACATTCAAAAGGAAATGAACTGTAGAACTTAAGGTGAGTCACTACTTTGATGTACACACACAACTTCGATTTACACACACACACAGTATTCACAATTATTACCATACATGTACGTGTACATACACTAATACAGTTAAATATCATTCATTCATTAAATAATTGAATTCTGTCTTTTTTTAGTCCTCTTAACATCCTTTCCCAGGGTTTTATCTACTCACCCATTTAATCTTGTTGACTATTTTAAAAAAATACACACTATAATAATACTTACACACATATCCATTTACATTTCTTTTAATTATCATATTGATAATATTTGTCTAGTAAATTTTGTACAAATTGCTGTTCTATGTTAAATGGAGTGCTGAAAAATATATTTTTATTTTTAGGATTTTATTTGGTGAGTGGGGGATTGTAGTCTTGATAATTTCTTTCTAATTTAGTTGAACTATTTCCCTTCTAGATATGACATCGCCCTGCTGCGTCTCTCCTCCGATGCTACCCTGAACTCCTACGTCAAGCTGGGCTCTCTGCCTCCTTCAGGCCAGATTCTGCCCAACAAAAACCCCTGCTTCATCACTGGATGGGGACGTACCTCCAGTCAGTTCAGAACATCTTCTGATTGTGTTCAGGTTCTTTTCTATGTAGCCTCATTTTCAGTTTTTTTGCTCCACCCTGTGCAGCTGGCGGTCGCATGTCCCCAGTGCTGAAAGAGGCCTCCCTCCCTGTGGTTGACCACGCCACCTGTACCCACTATGACTGGTGGGGCAGATCCATTAAGCCCACCATGGTGTGTGCTGGAGGTGCTGCCAACGCTGGATGCAACGTGAGTCTAATCCCCCTCCTACATATATGACTTATTTTGGATTTCACTGTAATTGTAGTTAGCTGTCAAAATGAGTTGAATGAAGTTTGTTTTGTTTTTTTGTGCGGCTGTCAAAATGAATGCACTAAAACTGATTAATCCATCATTATGATTAATCTGATTAGAAACTTTAACACACTTAGCCCGTTTGCAGAAGAATGACTTTGAATGCCTCTGATGACACATTTCAGGCAGTTTGTCCAAGTCGTACATACATGAATGTGATGGTACAGTTGATCTGCAAAAAAGACACTCTACAGAATGGCATTTTCTTTTCACTGAAACGCTTCCATCTTAAAATACTACAGTAATGTGAAGTGTACGTTAATCAGGGATTCTGTGAGCACTTCAGCTAACATGCATTGCAACAAAAAAATAAGCGCAGATATATTCCCTTCTTTCTTGAGTCCATTTGCTCATGAAAAATAAAATGCAGAATTCATTTTTTTTAAATTACATTAGATTTTTTTTACGTTAAAAAAAATTAGCGGTGATTAATTGAAATTAATCCATAGGAACCCTGTGAATAATCAGATTCAAAATTGTAAGGAGACTTTTTTTGTACTTTTGGTTTGAATATTTTTAGATGTTGTGAGGAAAGGATTGAAGGATTCAAGGAAGGTTTATTGTCATTCGAGTCAGAGAAAAGAACAAAAATAGATCCCAAGGGAAATAAATATCATGTCATGGAAATAAATATGTAATAAATATTAAATATTAATTATGATAAAATTTGCTAAAATTTCAGACTAATGATTACAATAATTTAAAATAAGTAAAATAACATAAAATATACAAAATAATTTAAAATATATACTTTGACCCAGAAAAAGAAAGAAAGCCTCATAGCTGTTGGAAAGAAACTGTCCCTCAGCCTGGTGGTCCTGCTGCGAATGCTCTGCAGTCTTCTACCTGAGGGAAGAGGGACAAAAAGTGCTTTTGCAGGGTGGGTGGGGTCCTTTATGATGTGGTTGGCCCTCCTTCTGCATCTAAAGTTATAGACAAATTCACGCCACAAACCCTGGGCGCCGCCATTACTATCCAGATATGCAAGCTACTTCCGTCCGGAAGATGTGAACGGACTTTGATTGCTAGCGTTTTGTGAGACATAATGTCCTAGGAACATAATTTTAGTACTTTGTCTGGAGTTGGAGTTATTATCCCCCACCCGAATGTGGTGCAGACCTGGAGGATAATAACGTGACGTAACGTACGGCAAGATTTGTGCGTATTTCATGGACTCCATTGCAATACACAGGAAAGCTATGGACAATCTGACAGCCTCTGAGGCGTATCAGTATCTAATACATAATAATTGTACTGCTGTGGCTCAATTGGTAGAGTGGGTCGCCCAATGACCGAGAGGTTGGCGGTTAGCGTCCCGGCTCTGGCTGTCCACATGTTGAAGTGTCCTTGGGCAAGACACTGAACCCTGACTTAGGCCCCCAGTAGGACTTACTGTAGACCTTAGAAACCTACTGGTGTATGAGTGTGTGTGAATGAGAGGCTAATGTAAAGCACTTTGAGCACCATGAAGGTGGAAAAGCGCTATATAAATGCAGTCCATTTACATTTACTCTCTCTCTCATACACACACAAACACACGGATAGGGCTGCCAACTCCGTGAGGGGAAATACAGGACACTATAGTGAATGCTATCAGATTTACAGACCCCTGATTTTTTATGTAATCATCAATGGGAAAATAAAAATTTTATCTCGCTTAAATTCAGCTCAATACCGGACATCAGTACGATCCCGTATTTTAAGGGATGTTTAACAACCCCACACACGGAGCACTGTAGGCGACCTGTCAATCAAACATACACATACAGCTCTACTGTCTATGAACATTAGCTTATATGCTAATCTGCTGTTTTAGCAAAAGACTGGTGGCAACGTTCGTGTATGACAACTTCACAATTAACAGTATTGACGGTTTCATAAATAACGCTTTAATTTCATAGATAAAGTTGCTGAACTTACCATCAGATTGAAGTTTAAGTCACTTTGGGGAAATAGTTAGTAGTCAGCTGGGTGAGTCGTAGCCTCTTCCGCTGTGTATCCCAAAAATAACTGGAAAAGAGTTATCCTCGGTTGGCATTTTGTCCACAAAGGGATGGGAACACATAAAGACATTGCGTGGTGGATTCTTTAGATTTAATGCCTTCATCCAAGCGCGTGATTCAGAGTCTGTTGTGAAAAAATGACAACAAAGGAGGGCATGGACGTTGCCTCTTTGTGGCAGGTTTGTGGTTAAAAACATTCTCTGTCTAACCACTCTTTAGCGGTTTTCTTGAGCTTCTACTTCCAACAATAGCGCACGTAGTTCCCGAACCCTTTTCCGCTCGTCGTTGTCCATAATTTTTTCTGACTAAATCACTCAGTGTTAACATGTAAAGTGAACCGGAGGCTGCCAAAAAGGAAGTGAAGAGCATAATCAGGAAGTAAAGCGGAAACGGGTCGTGAACTTGTCTATACGGACATTTCGGAGGTGGTGGTGGGGCTGTGCCCAAAGGCCCTCTGTGCTGCTTTCACCACCCTGTGCAGAGCCGTCTTTTCAGCCACAGAGAAGCTGCTATGACACACTGTGATGGCTGAGGTCAGGACACCCTCCACCACACACCTGCAGAAGGAGGACAAGACCCATTCTCCGAAACAGATTTTTAGAAACTGAAAAAAAAAAACATCAGGATTAACAACACTGCATTAAATATGATTAACAAACAAACTTTTAGCCAAGACCTTGAAAGATTTCATTTTACTAAAAAAACATTGCTGTCTATTGAACACAATTTCATCTGCAATTTTGATTTAAGATCATATTGCACTGTTCATTGCATGCATTTAAATGATTGTTTATTTTTTACCCCACCCTCCGAAAGGGTGGAGGGGGTATTGATTTTTGTTTGTTTGTTTGTCAGCAACTAAATGCAAAAAACTACTGGACCAATTTCTATGAAATTTTCAGTAAAGGTATGAGGTGGTCCAGAAAAGATCCCATTGAATTTTTTGAATGTAGGTCAAAGGTCTAGGTGACAGAAATCCAAAATGTGTTTTTACAATGATAAGAGATGTGACAAATCAGGTCAAATGTTTGTGAGGGGGCAGGGTTTGTTGCACCTGTACCATTAGACCGCGGCCGCAGACCACATCTGGCACAAGGCCTATTGAGTCTGCTGTGATCGCAATGGGAGTCTGCCCTTTGAGCTCTAATTGGACCCCCTGAACACACATGAAAACTCACAAAATGCACACACTTCAGAATTGTGAAAAATTGCAAGTATGTATAAGTTTTGCAAAAGTCTGGAAAGAAATGTGTCTACAGCGCCCCCTAGAAAAGTGAAGATAGTTGCATTAGGCCAGATCACACCCAAGGGAAGTTAGACCTGTGAAAATTGATACACATCTTCATCATATGATGACGAACAAAAAAACCTTGGGATGGCCACGCCCATAAACCAACAGTAAATCCTTGGATTGAAAAAAAAAAGAATGATAATAATAATAATAATGGATTAGATTTATATAGCGCTTTTCAAGGCACCCAAAGCGCTTCACATTAGTGTTCCATTATTCATTCACTCTCACAAGCTCCCTCTGGTGGTGGTAAACTACATATGTAGTCACAGTTGCCCTGGGGCAGACTGACAGAAGCGTGGCTGATGATGGTTTTCGCTGTTGTTGTATTTTAACAAACTCCTCCTCGGCTGTTGGTACAAATGAGCTTAGAATTGGTGGACACAATCTAGACTCTTGGGACATCAAAAGTTATCCAAATTTTTTTGCAAAAGTTGCATTGTTTTTATGCTATGATGTCGCAAACTTTGCAAAATTTTCTGGAAAAAAACCCACCTCTACATAAATTGCTTCAGCACAAACATACGAACACCTATTTTGCTGAAAGTTGACACAGACATCTGTCTTCTGGGTCTACACCTGTTTCTCAAATGAAATTATTATTTTGCACTATAGCACCACCTACTGATTCTCCAAATACACCGTTAGTAAAATGGCATTAGATTGGACATACAAACACCAATTTGGCTCAAATTTGACATCTCCAAGTCCTACACCAAAATCAATAGAAATTGCGATTCTGCTTGATAGCTCTTTAGCGCCCCCTTCGCCTTTTCTTAAATGGTTGCAGTTTGGACATACGAACACAGATTTGACTCAGTTGTCAGCCTTGCAGTTCTACACCCATTCAACACACAACATTTCAAATAAGTCACTCTATAGTGCCCCCTACACATTTATACAAAAACGTGCCTTTCTGGCATAATCTAGCTTCCTCCCCACGGTACGACGAAATCTCACTATCGGCTGTCGCACAGGGAGGCGGTTGCGAGGAACGGCAAAGGCCTTTGAGACTACTTGCAGTTTTAATTATCATTTTTGTTTAGATTTTTTTTCCCCCGTATCTAACATATTTAATTCCAATCTAAATTTTGGGTAATGTAAATTGGGAATGGTACTATAAGTCAAGAGATTATGTATTTAATATAAAAACAACTGCCTTCAGTCTTTGCACATTACACAGCACCTTCTTTAATGATCAATTCAACAAGCGAGGGATTTCCAAAAAATAATGGAAAGAACTCAAAGATGACAAAACCATTCATTCAGCAAAATGAAGAAAAATCTGTGAAGATTCAGAAGACATTTCACTGATGCTCCCAGTTTGTGTATATTACAGGACATTCGTGACAGCAGCTCTACAGTTTTTGTCTTTATTTCCATTCTCTCCAGGGAGACTCTGGCGGTCCTCTGAACTGCCTGGTCAATGGAAAATACTACGTCCATGGTATTACCAGTTTTGTGTCTAATAGAGGATGTGACACCCCTAAGAAGCCCACTGTCTTCACCCGTGTCTCTGCCTACATTGAATGGATGGACACAGTCAGTTTGAGACACACATTAAAATATAATCAATGATATGAGAACCCATGAAAATACCTTATTAGTGAAAGATGTTATACATTTGCTTATATCCTGAAATATTTGTCATTTCTTTCTCAGATCATGAACTAAGCAGCGTCATCCATGGAGACAGAAGAATCATCTGATCATTATTCATCTGGTTTCATTCTACAGAAATAAAAGTCAATAAATTCTGACTGAAAACCTCTTAACTCATGAAGATGCTATTTTTATGTTCATTCCAAAGTTACATTTTCTCTATAGCTAACGTTCCTTAACTGATTTATCACAATTTATTTGTAATATTATCCTCTATTTTGTATTTAATCAGTATACATCAAGATGTTAAAAGAGAAAAGCTCAGATTAAAGTTGAGGGTTATTATATCAAAAAGAAAGAACACTGTGGAAAAAGCATATTTTTCAATCCAATATCTCATCAATAAAACATAAACCCAGTGTTTCCGTCCACTGCCATTGATCCACCTCCATGTGTTTTACTGGTTAATCAATGTTGTAGAAGATGATAGCGTTTCCATTCGGGTTGTCCAGGTCCGATCACATGATCAGAAATTGGTACCAACCACATGACTGGGGGGACTTGATCGGGACATTTTCCATGGTAGTTTCCAGTTTACATGGTAAGTATGGAGCCTCTGAACGTCCAAATGGGTCATATCTTCCTCTGTCTCACCTGTTTGAATTGGAAGACAATGGATTTATACCACGACACACTGTCAGTGATCATGTAGTAAAGTGTAGTCCACTTAACTACAGTCTGTTATTAGAGTATATTCCACTTTACTACAGTCTGTTATTAGTAAGGACTGCAGTGAAGGGAAACAGACATTTATCTACTTTGAAAAGATTCCATTTACACATTAGACATTTGAGCAGTGTTGTACCTGAACGCGTTCATTGAACGATCGTTCATGAACTATATCATATTTTAACGAACGTGAACGCTTTGTTCACTTTTGCCAAATGAATGGGAAGTTGTGAACGTGGTTATTCTGGCATTTATTGAACTGCGGTCTCATGTAGTTCACATTTCGTTCTTATCACGTTGTAATTATTGAGTCCTATAAGGTATAAAATGGGATAAAAACATAGCATTATCATAGATGTCATTTTTGTATTATTCTAAACAAATATATAATGTTGTGGAATAGCCAATGAGAAACATTTTGGGCGGGGCAGCGAGAGAGAGAGAGAGAGGGGGGGTTGCAGAGAGTTTTTGGGAGCGGAGAAAAAGAGTTAAATGTACAGAGTGTGACCGGCGACCGGAGCAGGTGTTGTCCCGTTCTTTGAAATAAACATTGAAAACGAAGCTCACTGAAACTACTCCTTGTGAGCAGGGCTCTACAGTGCGCCCATTTCACTCGCATTTGCGAGCAAATATTTCAGCATGCGAACAAGGAAAACAAAACAGTCGCACATGTGCGAGTGCTTCTTGCAGCACACAATAAGGCACACAGACCTGAGGAGCTAATGAAAGTCTACTACAAATGAATTAAAACTGCGCGAACAGCTCCGCATAGTCGAGACGAGCACGGCACATATTGAAAGGATTAAACATTCTAAAATGTATCTAATAAGAAGGCAGCCAATACAACCTTCTAAAATGTATCAAAGGACAAAGCATCCCATAATACAAAGTTATGTTATGGTCTGCTCTAAATTAACACAAATGACAGCAGTCATTCAAGAATGTTGGTATCTGTGCGCAAGTACTGTACTGTAAATAAATAAACATTTAAAACTAAAACCGACTTGTGCCCCTATTTGTTTTGTGTGCTCCTAAATTTTTTAACTTGGGGGCACGTGTGCTCCTGGAAAAAAAAAGTTAGTGTAGAGCCCTGCTTGTGAGAGGGAAGTTAAACCGGGGTAAGGTACTTACTTCCGCCCTGGCGGGGTGGCTTTTTCCCCTGATTTTTTGACTACAGGATTACGTCAGAAACAGTTAATAATACGTTTACAATAATAACACAAAAAAGAACAAAAAAAAGAAAGAAAAAGTTCATTTTGGGATCCATGAACTTCTAGTTCATAATTTGGAAGAATGAACTATGAACTGAACTAATTCATATTGAGTAACTTGAACTGAACTTATAACTAGTTCCTAATCAAGGTGAACTTTCCCAACACTGCATTTGAGAATGACTGTATATCAATAATATAGGATATAGACTTTTTAACCATTGAAAACAGGTGGAAAACTCACTTTTATAGAATGTTACAAATAAATATCAAATTGCATTTAACATGTGTGCGTAATGCCTCTTCTTTTAATCTCACACTTGTGTGCAAAAAAGTGCCCCCCTTCCCCTGTCTGTTCACAGGGGAAGGGGTTCACTACTGGAAATAATAAAAGAATAATAATAATAATAATAATAATAATAATAATAATAATAATAATAAAAGAATTTGAAGAGTGGGAACTACTGTTGTTTGTTATCGTATCAACTATGAGAAGCAGGAAGTTGTCAGTTATCAGTATTGGTTGTAAAAGCAATTACCGTACATCCCAGATTATGATTATATTTCATTTAATATGAAACATTGCATAAACTAATGGGTTGACGTGGGACTAGTATTCCCACTGCCACCAAAAAAATAAATACATTTTAGCATGTTCAAACAGTTTTTTTGATCAGTGGGAAAAGGGTATATGATTAGTATTGTATGAATATTGGTATCAGCCAAAACCACTGCTCTCTCTCTATTTTTTTAATAAAGTATCTGCTTCAGACCTAAAATGTACTAAATTTTACATATGTTAATGCGATGAATCAGAAAACCAATGACAAAAGTGCTGGTTTAGCTCATGTTTTTAATATATATGACGGTGTGTTATTACATACCCCCAAGAACACATGTTTGAACATGACATGTACACTTTGACAGTTTCCAGTGTCCCTCTACTCCCGCTCTTTACATTGATTAAACTCACTCATTTTCACCCAGAACAACTTAAGTGGACAAAAAATTGTAGCACCCGTGTAAAATTTTTCCATTTTAGTGTCGTGGATCACTTTAGGAAAAGTCACACCACTTCAGGCAAAAAAAAAAAGACATTGGTGGTATTCTTATTACTGTCAAATGTTAAAATGAGTTAAATTTGACCCCCAAATTATGTACACTAAGTATTAAATAAAGAGGAAAATTTGGGTTCTGATGTAGGATTGTTTCCCATATATCAGTTTTAATATGTGTTATATGGAGCGTATAGTGTTGCCCCTCTCCCCCTCTTTCTGCTGATGATCTTTACCCTCTTCCTCCTGGAGTGGCTTCTAGCAAACCACTTTGCTGCTTCCACCTTTGCTGCAAGCTCAGGTTGGCTGTATCTGTAAGTCCTCCACACAGTCTCATAGTACATCTTATATGCATCGAAGAACAAAAAAGGAGGAACCAAGAAAATGAGCTGTGGGAAATAAATAAATAAAATTGTCAGAACCGTGGTAAAAATAATGAACAAAAGACATCGTAAAAATTAGCACTTTGTCACAACCTGCCACAACATTTTCCCCAGATCTTCTCCTCTCCAGGCTCGAACTTTCCCCCAGTGCTGTCCAGATCCATGTGGACCTGCACCGTGCAGCTGCAAGTCGGTGCTGATCTGCAATATTTAAGCAGTGAAGCTTGCAGTTGCTGGTGTGGGACCATTCAGTATTGTCACCTCTGTAACCTGGACATTTTGCCATCTCCGCTGTCACCTTAACCTGGGTATTCATCATCATCATCATCACGGACTCTGGCCGATCTATCCCCAGGTGTTGTGTTTAGTCTGTCTTGTCTTTATGTTGGTTTTCTGTCATTAAATCTGTTCTCTCTTCAGCACTGAGCATCTGAGTCCTCCTTCACCTCACACCCGCATGACACACTTACCTATGAACGTGTCGCTATCTACTCAAGTCTGGACTGGTAGAGATGGCCTCCCTCAATTGGCTTGTCATCACATTAGCCTCATATGGGAGTTTTTAGTCCTGTTTAATTATGAATAAAAGTTTATTCTGCTTTACGATGATGGTGTAAACACCTAATTCTAATTAAAAAAGGTAATCCCAAATTAAACGTCACTGGTAACGATAATGCACATAATTTGCTTTGACGACGCACATATTTCACAAGCTGCTAATTAGAGGAGGGGGTCATGAGGGGACCAGTTGCCATGTCAGTTTATGATAGTTTGCAGATGAGTTTCACTGTCGCCAGCAAAAATGAGTGGTAAGGCTTAGCATATGCGGAAATTCAAAAAGTCACAAACCAACGGAAATGCCACTCTTGGTGCAGTGTAATATCCCTCTAATCCACTTAATCACTGTGACTGATGTCATCCAGTGATAAGCTTGTCAGTCTATGTGCCACTTTTTCCATATTGGGGGTGTTTGGTATCTGACTGTGATAAGGTGCGTACTTGTGTTTTATTATATGGAAACTGGAACAACCAGAAATTTTTCAACACTGGATGAAGGTCGAGTTGTTGTATAAAAACAGGACAGAAGCGTTTCTCCCCTCACAAAAACATTCTGACACACTGCAGACATGCTCAGATTTCTGGTGGTGACAAGTCTTGCAGCCTTAGGTAAGAAAATGACAGCCTAAACAGCATCACTTAATTATTCATTATGATTTGTTTTTTTTGTGTTCTTTGCTGCTTCACTCTGTCATCTTGTCATTCATTCATTTGTAGTTTAGTCAACACACAGGAAGGAGCCCCTGGTAGTCTCACTCCACTAATACACACTTTTGCACTCTGGCTGCCTTCATTTGTCTTTTGCTATTTCTTTAGGTGGAAATAATATTATGAGGCCTCTGGGAGACTGTAAATAAATGGTGTCCATTCTTTTTATGTTTGTAATCAGTGCTGGCTGAGCTGGAGCCCCAGCCCAGGTATGTGGAGGACAGTGTGGACAGAGTTGTTGGAGGTAAAGAGGCCAGACCCAACTCCTGGCCTTGGCAGGTAACATACATACATAAAGACCAATGAATTCACAACCAATGTTTCTGCACTGATCTCAGGTCTGTTTTCACACATACACACTTACAATCTAGTATCTCCAGGAAAACCTTGGCGCACTGCTTTTAACTCTGCACACCTTTTAAATGTCAGCCTTTATCTGTATACTGTTTCTCTTTTTTTGTATTATATGGTGCACAGTGCTACCACCCCCCTGCCCACACACAAACACACACACACACACACACACACACACACACACATATGCACTACAATTTCGTTGTAACTCTTGTACAAAGGCTAAAGGATATTCTAATTCTTCTGATTCTTCTCTCTGTTTTTTCAGATTTCGCTTCAAGCCAAACGCACCTTAACTCGCGGCTACTTTAACCGCCCCTATGGCCCCCCCTATGGCCGCCCCTATGGCCGCCCCTATGGCCGCCCCTATGGCCGCCCCTATGGCCCCCCCTATGCCCCCCCCCTATGGCCCCCCCTATGGCCGCCCCTATGGCCGCCCCTATGGCCGCCCCTATGGCCCCCCCTATGGCCGCCCCTATGGCCGCCCCTATGGCCGCCCCTATGGCCGCCTCTATGGCCGCCCTCACATCCACGTATGTGGAGGAACCCTGATTGGCAGACACTGGGTTATGACCGCTGCTCACTGTTTTAACAGGTACCACAAAGATTAAATTGAGCAGGTGTTCATTCATTATTCTATGGTGACTTATGTGTGTTCAGGTACATTTCGATTATTTAGATTTTGTTATGGGTGTCGTGGAAAGGATCCAAATGCAGCTTCACGGAAGCTCTTTATTCTGAGCTCAAAAACGAGAACAGTCCAGATACAAGATATGACAGGAAGTCATTCAAAAACTCACACACAAAATAGTCAAATTCCCAAACAGGTCTAACTATCCAGTGGGTACCGTCTGGAAAGAGCGGGAGCTCTGTTGACGTTAACATGTGGGGTGAACGGACAAAGAAGACAGGAAAGAAAAAAAGTTAAATAAGGAGAAGTGATGAGGACAGGTGTGTGAGCACCAGGTGAAATAAGTAAGGTGAAAGGTGACAGGGTGCAGAGTGGAAAGACAGAGTGAAGAGAAGAAGAGACAGCGAGTAGGGATATGACAGTGCCCCCCCCCTCAACGGCCGGCTCCCGACGGTCCAGGAAGCTCTGGATGATCCCGATAGAACTCGGTGATGAGCGACGGGTCGACCACATAGCTGGCTGGGATCCAGAACCGCTTTTCCGAACCACAACCCTCCCAGTCCGCCAGGTACTGCCAGCCCCGGCGACGATCAGCGAGGAGACGTTGCACGATGTAAACTGGACCTCCATCAACCATCCTGGGCTGTGGGGGGCCAGGGGTCCAGAGTCCAGGGGTCCAGAGTCCAGGTGTCCAGAGTCCAGGGGGCCAGGGCAAAACTCTAGCTCTCCTCCAGTCTATGTGACGGTTATGTGCTGAAAGCCATGGAAAACCCAACACCACAGGGTTAGCCAGAGAATGAAAAAGAAAAAAAGGGATTAACACTCACACACCAGGGAGACTCAATTAGAAGAAAAATCTTCAAGCCAAAAGAACCAGAAATCTAAAAGCCATAATATGATTTTCATCAATTTTCTTAAGGAAAAAGTCAGTAGACTTTCAATTTCATTATTCATTGAAGGCACTTTTCTATATAATTGTATCTAATTTACATGTTTGTTTGTTTTTCATTTACAGATTTAGGAGACAATGGCAGGTTGTTCTTGGTGAACATGACCGGTCCAGAAAAAGTGGCACAGAGCAGACCATATCTGTCAGGAGTTTTTACATCCACCCCAAATGGAAACATGGGAGCATCAGTAATGGGTGAGGATCTGTGACATTTCAGGGTTTTTCATTTTTGGTTTGTAGGACTTTAAGGCCATTTACTGAGATGTTATACGTAGTTTCCAGTACTTTACTTTTGTTTTAATTGAAATTTAAATGATTGAAGTGAAGGAAAATGACTGGTAAAGGGTGGTTTATGGGTCGGAGATTCTGCTGATTGATATATAATATCCAGTTAGAACCCTATGTGCAGGAACAAATGGTGAATAGACCTGAAGGGAATGGAAAAAAAAAACCACATATTAGAAAAAAAACAGAGAAGAAATTACAATGTTTCCTCTGAGTTAATTTCGATCTTTTGAAAACTTACCATTACATTCAAAAGGAAATGAACTGTAGAACTTAAGGTGAGTCACTACTTTGATGTACACACACAACTTTGATTTACACACACACACAGTATTCACAATTATTACCATACATGTACATGTACATACACTTATACAGTTAAATATCATTCAAAAAAAGCAGTATGCACTCACCACCACATGTGGATAAATAATAATGTAAAATGCATGCAACACTGGCATCATTATCACTTTGTTACTAGTCATTCATTGTAAATAATTGAATTCTGTCTTTTTTTAGTCCTCTTAACATCCTTTCCCAGGGTTTTATCTACTCACCCCTTTAATCTTGTTGACTATTTTAAAAAATACACACTATAATAATACTTACACACATATCCATTTACATTTCTTTTAATTATCATATTGATAATATTTGTCTAGTAAATTTTGTACAAATTGCTGTTCTATGTTAAATGGAGTGCTGAAAAATATATTTTTATTTTTAGGATTTTATTTGGTGAGTGGGGGATTGTAGTCTTGATAATTTCGTTCTAATTTAGTTGAACTCGCTTACACATGTATGACATGGATTATCAGACTGATTCCAAGTGTTTTCTTTCCCTTATTATTATGAGATAATTATGTGATTTTTTTTTATATTATAGCAATAAATGGACACCTGATACTACATTAATCACCATGGGAAAATAGTTAAATTTTCAAATATGATCAATATATTTTCTTATTTTTGATTTTATTTTTTAATCATCATGATTATTCGATTTTTTTTATTTTTAGAAGTGGTGGATTTCCTGAATTGATCATCAATTCTGTCTGTGGACAAACTTGATATACATATATATATATATATATATATATATATATATATATATATATATATATATATATATATATATATACACACGCTCACATTCTGTAGCTACTTTAGTAGAAACAGCTACTTGTGCAAAAGAATATTCTTGATAAAGTAGAAGTATTGATTCAACTCCTTTACTTAAGTAAAAGTAAAAAGGTATAACTTCTAAATTGTAATGTATGAAGCCCAAAAGCAAATCTTTATTTTTTGCAAGGAATGAAGCCATATTTTTTTAACAAGGCAAAATCAGAGAAGTTTGTTTTCTAATTCCACAGGAAATGCTTGAATGTTAGTCTAAATATTTATAAGGGGAAACAGTTGTGTTAGTGCATATATTTATTAAATTTCTTATTTAATGTTTATTTTTAGTGATTAACATTTTGAATTACCTTATGACTATTTTTTAATACAACTTCCGCTTTGATTGATTACAGTAATTCTGATAATTGCATTTGGTTACACTCTATTTCTACATGGGCAATGACAGTAAAGTTGAATCAAATCTAGTCTAATCTAATTGGCCAAGTATATTTAGTCAAAGGCCAAGGTCTTTCTAGTTTTTATTACTTATCTTGCCTGAGTGACTCAGTTTGTGATGTTTAATTTCAATATGAGAGGTTATCATGACTGTGGCCTGTGTTGCTAGTGATTTGTGATAATTTGGCATGTGTTTAGAGATAATCTAAGATCGTTCAAATTCAAATAAATAAATATTTATTGATCAGAACAGCATAAATGAGCCAATCCTTCCAGTTTGATGCATGCATTTCCCTTCTAGATATGACATTGCCCTGCTGCGTCTCTCCTCCGATGCTACCCTGAACTCCTACGTCCAGCTGGGCTCTCTGCCTCCTTCAGGCCAGATTCTGCCCAACACAACCTCCTGCTTCATCACAGGATGGGGGCGAGGCTCCAGTGAGTTCAGAACACTGTCTTCTTTGTTGTGTTCAGATCCTTTTCTATTAAGGTTCATTTTCTGTTTTTTTTTGCTCTACCCTGTGTACCTGGCGGTCGCCTGTCCCCAGTACTGAAAGAGGCCTCCGTTCCTCTGGTTGACCACGCCACCTGCACCCGCCCTGATTGGTACGGTAGCTCGATCAAGACCTCTATGGTGTGTGCTGGAGATAGTGCGAACGCTGCATGCAACGTGAGTCTAATCCCTTCCTACATATATGATTTATTTTTGTCCCGTGTCGCCCTGGTGGAGGACATAGAAATACTGTTCGTCCGTCCATCCAGGAAAACTTTACTCTCAATCATTTTTGACAATTTTGATGGAGGATCACCAAATTCACACCACACGTGCCTCTCATGAAGGTCTTGCTCAAATTCTATGATGATTGACCTTGATCTAGTTTTCAAGGTCACAGAGCGAAAACATGCAAATCCTAACTTGAAATTCAGCTAATTTTGATGTGTCCTTGGTTATGCCAAATGAAAAGTAAAGCGATTCTCAGATTTAAAAAAAAATAATTTTAGGTTTGGTTTGAATTTTTCAGATGTTGTGTGGAAAGCTGTGATTTTTAAAAACTGAAAAAACCCAGGTTAAACAACACTGCATTAAATACGATTACAGTAATTAACCCACTTTTAAAGACCTTGGCAGATCTCATATCATCCAAAGACACTTTCATCTCTCTTGAACACAATTTCAGCTGCAATAGGGAGTCTAAGTCTCTGCCCCTTCTGGTCGGTCCACTGGGCCTAAGTTCGGGAAAAATTTAACATGAGAGTGGATGAGGAGAAAATAATTATTTTTCTGGTCCACTTTACTTTATGCCCTGAATCACACATTTGCTGTACTTCAATTAAAATCATAACCAATGATGTGCGTTTGGAGTTTCTTTGATACGTGTTTTGTGATTTATTAGCGTGTAAAAATATGTAATTATTTGGACTCTGTTTGGACTACATATCAGATGTTGCATAGCTGACGTCACAGCAGAATCTTTCCCTAACCCGGAGTAGCTGCCACTTTCCACATGCCCCGATTTAAAGTGGTTTTCTCCACGTTTGATGCTCTTGCCTTCATCCTGAAAGAAGGAGGTGAAGAGTTTGATGGTGAAGCTTGGTGGTGACGTAATATTTGTGAGACAAAGGTGAGACAAAGGTTGTAGTCCATTACTTACACTCGCATAAAACCTAACGTAACTTTGGATGCCTGTCCAAAGTGAGTGCTTTCTCAATGTGAAAATGTATCTTTAAAAGACAGACATCATATGTGAAAACCGTAGCACATTTCAAACGGGACCAGAAAATTACTTTTATCCCTTCATTGACTCGCGTTCATTTTTTTATGGCACTTAGGCACAATGGCCCGGAAATCGACCAGAAATAGAATTGCGTCACTTAGGCTCCCTATTTTGATTTAAGTTCATGTTGCACTGTTCATTGCATGCATTTAAATTACCGTGTATGCTGTTATTTTTACAATGTTATTTGGGTTTTAATACTTTCCCCATATCTAAAAAATTTAGTTGAGTTTTAGTTTTGTCTAACTTTAATTAACTTATGTGAATTGGGAATCACACTATAAGTCAAGTACATTTGTTTTTCATATATAAAAAATTGCCTTCAGTGTCTACATTACAGAGTATCCTCTTTAAAGATCAATTCAAACAATTAATGGAAAGAAATCAAAGATTTTTATGTATATTACAGAACATTCATGACTCTCTTTTATTTCCATTCTCTCCAGGGAGACTTTGGCGGTCCTCTGAACTGCCTGGTCAATGGAAAATACTACGTCTATGGTATTACCAGTTTTGTGTCTAATAGAGGATGTGACGCCCCTAAGAAGCCCACTGTCTTCACCCGCGTCTCTGCCTACACTGAATGGATGAACGCAGTCAGTTTGAGACATGCATAAATATATAATCAATCATATGATAATGCATGAAAATACCTTATTAGTGAAAGATGTCATACATTTGCTTATATCCTGAAATATTTGTCATTTCCTTCTCAGATCATGTACCACCATGGAGACTGAAGAATCATCTGATCATTATTCATCTGGTCTAATTCTCCAGAAATAAAAGTTAATAAATTTTCTCTATGCCTAAACATTTCTTCACTGCTTAATCACTATTTATTTATAATATTGTCATCTGTGTTTTGCTTTTAATCAGTATACGTCAGGTATTTTCCCACATTTAATCATAAAGATGTTGGGAGAGATCTCTCCACACAGATGCTGCTGTGTGTGTGTGTGTGTGTGCCCTGTCTTGAACAGAACTCATTACAATTATTTTTACATGAGAAAAGTAGTAACAGTTAGTGTGGTTAAGAAAGATACAGTGCAAAAAACAAAAAAACAAAATACTATCTATGTACATTCTAAAATTTTAAATGTAAAATACAATAGATAAAAGTAACAACTTTGAAGTAGGCAGTGGTATGTAGCACTATGATGTGTTCTATGGTTTTTGGTGTTTGTTCAGGAGATGGATGCGGGGGGGGGGGGGGGGGGGGGTCTGGTACTCCTGAAGTGCCACCCTGAGGACAGGAGCTGGATGAGTGTGGGTGTGTGTTGTCTCTTATGATGTGGTGGGCCATCCCAGTGACCCTACCAGTGTAAACGTCCTGCAGGGACAGGAAGCTCATAAACAAGGGATAATACATGGTAACTCGTGTTCCATGTATTATCCCGCTTAATCTACGGATTTATTACTGTCACTACTCTAACAGACTAGTGTTGTGAAATAGGCGGGGCAGACAGAAGGGGGTGCAGAGAGTTTTAGGCGGAGAAAAGAAAAAGACGGATCTACACAGTCAGGTCGGGGACCGTTCCTGCAAATAAATACTGAAAACGAAGCTCACTGAAACCACTCCTTGTTTTCTAAAAACCAGCATAGAGGAGTTCACAGGATAGGTTAACATTGGATAAGCTAGCAGTTACAACAAAGCTAATATTTACTTTAAAAGTGGCCGAACTACCTGCGGAGTGATATGGTACAGTGAATCTGAAGTGACAAAACCCGTTGCCATGGGCAGCGGGCGTTAACGACGCAGCGGGCGGTTATCGAAAAAAATCCACCCGCTGACGTTATTCAAAGTGAACGGGACGTTCTAGAGGGCCGTAGAATAATGCTTAAAAATAATAATGCTCGTATAATGTGAAGACAGTGTTTGGAAGTCGATCTGAGGCCAATACTGCCCTACAAAGTAAAAAGGAAGTAACTGCACAGACACCAAACTGAGAAAAATGACATTACAGTTCTCTTGTTGTTCAGCTCCAGTAGTTGTACTGTAAGTAGATTATTGGACATGAGGCAGTATTGTTACTGCATATTACCTAGCTCTACAAAAACCACAGTGCACCTCATATATGGATTGATTCTGGTAGTGCTTAGTGACTGAGACTTTTGACTTTATCGAATAATTTTGACTTTTTATCTTGTGACTTTGACTTTTTATCTAATAATTTTGACTTTTTATCTAATAATTTTGACTTTTTATCTCATCATTTTGACTTCACTTAATGCACCTTATATATGAAAAACCTTCATAAAAACCATTCATTGACAGTGCACCTTAGAGTCCAGTGCACCTTATAGTGCAGATAATACAGTAATTCCATCATCTGTTTCAGTCTAATACAAAGATTCACTGTAAACTATTGGGGCAGGGTCCTGAATGGACATTGGTAAGAACACAGTAATGGTCTTTACTGCCTTTTTGCTTTGTTTTACTAGTATTTTTTTGCAGTTACTGTACAAACACCCACCAATTTTCTCCAAAATGACAGACATTTGAGATGAGATATTTTATTACATGACAAATAATGATTTGAAAGTTGCAAAAAAAAACACAATAACTCATTTTTACACCAAAAAAATGCAGTTACTGCCTTTTTGCTTTGTTGGGCAGAATATTCCTTTCAAACCTATTCTCTTGTTAATTCTAAGATTTTCACATTTTGACCCAAGACTTATCTTGGAAATTTGAGCCAAGCAGCATTTAACACTTGATCTTTCTTTATCAGAAATACACATGTGGTAAAATGTCCTTAGTTTTGTTCTGGAAGCAGTTTACTGTACATGTAGACCAGTGTTAGTTCATATGTATAATATAGGACTGACCATGATTTACATATATAAAATCAAACCCTTTGAGCTCTAATTGGACCCCCTGAACACACATGAAAACTCACAAAATGCACACACTTCAGAATTGCGAAAAATTGCGAGTATGTATAAGTTTTGTAAAAGTCTGGAAAGAAATGTGTCTACAGCGCCCCCTAGAAAAGTGAAGATAGTTGCATTAGGCCAGATCACACCCAAGGGAAGTTAGACCTGTGAAAATTGATACACATCTTCATCATATGATGACGAACAAAAGAACCTTGGGATGGCCACGGCCATAAACCAACAGTAAGTCCTTTGATTGAAAAAAAAAAAAAAATGATGGTTTTCGCTGTCGTTGTATTTTAATAAAGTCCTCCTCGGCCGTTCGTACAAATGAGCTTAGAATTGGTGGACACAATCAAGACAAGTGGGACATCAAAAGTTATCCAATTTTTTTTGCAAAAGTTGCATCGTTTTTATACTATGACGTCGCAAATTTTGCTATATTTTCCGGAAAAAAACCCACCTCTACATAAATTGCTTCAGCACATACATACGAACACCTATTGTTGACACAGACATCTGTCTTCTGGGTCTACACCTGTTTCTCAAATGAAATTATTATTTTGCACTATAGCACCACCTACTGATTCTCCAAATACACCGTTAGTAAAATGGCATTAGATTGGACATACAAACACCAATTTGGCTCAAATTTGACATCTCCAAGTCCTACACCAATCTATCAATAGAAATTGCGATTCTGCTTGATAGCTCTTTAGCGCCCCCTTCGCCTTTACTTAAATGGTTGCAGTTTGGACATACGAACACAGGTTTGACTCAGTTGTCAGCCTTGCAGTTCTACACCCATTCAACACGCAACATTTCAAATAAGTCACTCTATAGTGCCCCCTACACATTTATACAAAAACGTGCCTTTCTGGCATAATCTAGCTTCCTGCCCACGGTACGACGAAATCTCACTCTTGGCTGTCGCACAGGGAGGCGGTTGCGAGGAACGGCGAAGGCCTTTGCGACTACTTGCAGTTTTAATTATCATTTTTGTTCAGATTTTTTTTCCCCCGTATCTAACATATTTAATTCCAATCTA